>NDXB01010798.1:24320-38039 GCA_002631895.1 Agapornis roseicollis | reverse complement strand
AAAAAAAAAAAAAAAAAAAAAAAAAAAAAAAAAAAGAAAAATAAAAAAAAAGCTTACTATAAAATACATAAAATGACACATACTTAAAAAAGGAACTGAATAATAATGTGGTAAAAGGTGAATCGTTTTGTGACAAAAGCTGCTATAAGAAGAGCTCCATCACTGTTAATGGAAGGAACTACTTGCTGAGTCTACAGCTATGTATGTGAATAAGGCTTTGTAGAATTAATTCATGGTTCATGATCTGTTCTGTCATCCTCATATAAATCCCAGCTCTTCCAGGACTGGGGCTGCACATCCAGCGCTACACAACAAAGTAAAACAGAAAACAGTTTCTAATCAAGGGTAAGCTGGAGCAAAATTTGGGTGGGCCTTTCCAACAAGCGGAATCCAAAACCATGAGGTGCCTGATGAAGCCTTTTTGAAAAAGGCAACCCACAACCTTGCTTTCTTTAGAGAACCACTTAAGTCTCAACTCCCCGCCCACCCCAGTCATTTTAAAGTTAAAATACTTCAGGTTGAAAATTTGAAAGTGTTTGTTTTGAAACTTCTGAAACTGAAACACTCAGATTCTTTCAGAATAAGACCTTCCGAATAACAGGAGCAGTATTTTAGTGTTAAGAACCCCACCACATACAAACCAAGCCTCCATTTCTCTCACACAGACTCACTGGCTGAACATTACCTAGCATTTCCAGCAGTTTCCCTCCGTCCTAAACCTTTACAACTAAGGGGCAATTTCCTAATAACAAACAGCACCCCAACCAAACCAAAGATATAAACTAACACTCCCTACCCCAACTAAAAGCCTGGTGAGGCTTTGTTCCCCCCTCCTGCCCCTCCAGCACTCCCCTGACCGGCAGCGACGATCTGACCCCGCCGGCCGGCGCCCCTGAGGGACGGGGTGAGAATGGGGTGTGTGGGAGGGGTTGTCACTTACGTAAGAGGAGTGTGGGGAGGAGGCAAAGTGTGGGCGCAACGGCCGCCGCGCGCACCCGCCGCCACCGGCTGTGTACCCCCCGTTACCCGGGCAACCGAAGAGCACCGCCCCCCTTCCCTTCGCCCGGCCCCTTCGGGGCGGGGATTGAAAGCAGCACGAGAGCGGGGGCTGCGGAGCTGTTCCTGGTGCTGACCCTGAGAGGACCACAGCAGCGGCTGACAGCGCCGGCGCCGCCCCGCCCCGCCCCGGTGACCTCCGCGGTGACCGCCGCGCCTCCTCCACCGCCCCGTGGGAGCGGCAGCGCAGCCGCTCTCTGCCGCCCGCCGGTGGGCGCGCCTGCGCGGTGGCTTCTCGCCACTTCCGGCTTCCACTCGTCCGGTCTGTGGGTGGTTCGTGTTAGTCCTTAGCCCCCGTGTGTCCCGTCCCTCCCCACGCCCCTTCAGCAGGAGCTCGGCTGTGCTCCCGGTTGGTGGCGGGCACCCCTTCCTCTCCTGGTCCCGCCGTGCCTTGGTGCCTGGGCGAGGCTGGAGCCCTGCGCGGCCGCCATGCCGGCGGCGGCGGCCCTCATGATCAGCTCAGTGCAGAAGCTGGTGCTGTACGAGACCAGGGCTGTAAGTAGCATCTGCCCCGTCGCCGCTCCCGGGGGGCGGGAAATGCTCCCCGCGGGTCACACATGAAAACCTGGCAGCAGCTCATAAAAGTTTACTTCACCGTGTCCCTGCGCTTGAGGGAAGAGCCGGTTTCTGACCGACGTGAGGCTGGCATGCCCAAGCCAACCCTACGAGCTCTGCGGAGCTGTAAGCGGAAGGCCCGGTCAGCAGGGCAGGCCGGGGCAGCATGAGTGCTGCGGAGGGTTAGGCCGCTGAGTTTAGGCCCCGCATGGCTCCTCCTGTTACTGCCTGCTTGTTTTGTGTGGCTTTTGTCACTCAGACAGGCTAATAGTGCTGATATGTGCTGTGATGAGTTAAAACCGGACAGCTGGAGTTGTCCAGAATTAAAGGTTTGAATTAAGAATTTGAGCAGTATAGCTAAAGTGGTTGCCACCTGCACCCATCTGTTTAAATAGGCTGTGGAGCAACTTCCAAGGTTTTCAAGTCTGACTTCTGGCAATAAGCTGTTCAAGATTTTTAGCATTCCTTAATCTTATGTTGCAGAAACAGTAGGGATGTGCGTTTGCTACAGGCAAAGTGGACTGGAGGTTTGAGTGGTAATTACTGCTTTAGCCATGTGATGAGCACCATATGAGTCAGAATCTGGTGGTGTAAATAACCTGAGATAATACTGCTGTGTTTATCATCCTTTAGCTGCCAATCAAATGTCTTTATGTGGGGTGTTTTATTGGGTTTGGTTTTTTTTTTTTCACTGGAGGTAGTTTTGGATAGAGTTAGAGACCATGGCTTTAAAAGCAACAGTTAGTTCTAAGTTCAGTTGTTATGTGCAGTGGTAATAGAAAGTTTATATACGGAAGTCAGCGTAGGCTCTTGAAAACAGCCTGGGAAATGGAGGAGGAAGGTTAATGCATGTAGAAATATTAGTATCAGTAAATAAAAAAAATGAGATTACTCTTGGTTTCCGGAATGTTACTTTTTTTTCCATATGCCTACAGGAGTTTTGATGGCTGCCTTAATCTTTCTCAGCATTGCTGGAAAGCACTCTTTTATTTTCAACTAAATTAATATTGTATGGGAGGAGGGTGGTGGGAAAATATGATTCCTGAATTTAGTTGTTCTTGGCTCATAACTCATGCTACTTCTCAGATAGCTGTGATTTGACTCTTTGTGACTGCTCTGCCTGGCTATCTGATGTACTTCTCTTTGAGCTGTAAGACGCAAGTGCTGAGAGACAACATGCTGTGTATAGAGACAGTACAATTGCTTTTGATCTCTGTCTGATAGCTACAATTCTCTAAGGCCTCCCAAGCTGATCATGAACCACAGATTTTACATCTAGCCAGTGGTAGCTAGCAGCATCCACCCAAATGGACAGGTTTGCCCATGCTTTCCTGTGTTCGGAATTCAATAAGGGGCAAATCCAGCAGTCCTGATAAGTTCAAGAGGCAAGATAGTGTTGATCAGCTATGAAATGCAGGGATTTATATGTACCGTCTGAAATACCTCAGCTGACTAACAATGTCAAAGCTGTTTCTTCAGTTGCTTCTTGCAAGTGTTGAAAAATGGAGTATTTTCCTTCAGTGTGGTTATGTTCTTAAAAAGTAAAAAGGTGTGAATTGCAACTTTTTGAGTTTTGATATTAAAATTCTAGTCCTTTTTTGTTTGTAGTTTTTTGTTGGGTTTCTTTTTTTTTTAAGGAAAAATGCTATGGGAATAATTTTGGTGTAATTACCTGAAAACAGTTGATGCATTAAAGAAACTCACAGACTAATGTAGCTTAGAAAGGACTTCTGGAGATCATCTAGTCTAGCTTCCTGCTCAAAGCAGCTTCAACAAGAGCATGATGAGGTTTGAATACTTCAAAACATGTAAATTTTACAGCCTCTGCAGATTTTTTTTGCTTGATCACCCTCATGGTTTAGAAAAGGAAATTCCTTATAGTAAATTGGATTTTTCATGTTTCAGCTTGTGTTTGTTGCATCTTGTCTATCACCCACCAGAAGAGTTTGGCTCTGTCTTATCTATACCTTCTCATTAGATCATTTTAGAGAGCAGTAAGATCCTGCCAAAGCTTTCTGAAGGCTGAACAAACCCAGTTCTCTCAGTCTTTCATCATGTACTCCAACCTTCTGATCATTCTTGTAGCTCTCTGCTGGACTGACTCTGCTATGTCAATGCAGACTTGATCAGGTCACAGAGAATTTCAGAGGGGTATTTGCTGTTACAGCTGATTCAGTGTCATGTTGGCTGCTGACTGAAGTTCCCACTTCTTCACCCCAAGGTATTCGTCATGCATCCTTCTTTGCATTAAATCTCACAATCAGGCAGTTGCCAGCTGTGACAGTCATGGATAGGATGGAAACATCACAGAATCATAGAATCATAGAATAGTTAGGGTTGGAAGGGACCTTAAGATCATCTACTTCCAACCCCCCTGCCATAAGCAGGGACACCTCACACTAAACCATGCCACCCAAGGCTCTGTCCAACCAGGCCTTGAACACTGCCAGGGATGGAGCACTCACAACTTCTCTGGGCAACCCATTCCAGTGCCTCACCACCCTCAGAGTAAAGAATGCTTTCCTTGTATCCAGTCTAAACCTCTCCTGTTTAAGTTTGAACCCTTCACCCCTTGTCCTGTCACTACAGTCCCTAATGAAGAGTCCCTCCCCAGCATCCCTATAGGCCCCCTTCAGATACTGGAAGGCTGCTGAGAGGTCTTCATGCAGTCTTCTCTGCCCCAGGCTGAACAGCCCCANCCATGCCACCCAAGGCTCTGTCCAACCAGGCCTTGAACACTGCCAGGGATGGAGCACTCACAACTTCTCTGGGCAACCCATTCCAGTGCCTCACCACCCTCAGAGTAAAGAATGCTTTCCTTGTATCCAGTCTAAACCTCTCCTGTTTAAGTTTGAACCCTTCACCCCTTGTCCTGTCACTACAGTCCCTAATGAAGAGTCCCTCCCCAGCATCCCTATAGGCCCCCTTCAGATACTGGAAGGCTGCTGAGAGGTCTTCATGCAGTCTTCTCTTCCCCAGGCTGAACAGCCCCAACTCTCTCAGCCTGTCTTCGTATGGGAGATGCTCCAGTCCCCTGATCATCCTCATGGCTCTCCTCTGGACTTGTTCCAACAGCTCCATGTCCTTTTGATGTAGAGGACACCAGAACTGCACACAATACTGCAGGTGAGGTCTCATGAGAGCAGAGTAGAGGGGCAGGCAGCATCACCTCCTTTGACCTGCTGGTCACGCTCCTTTTGATGCAGCCCAGGATATGGTTGGCTTTCTGGGCTGCAAGCACACACTGGAGCCAGCTCATGTTCATTTTCTCATCAACCACCACCCCCATGTCCTTCTCCTCAGGGCTGCTCTGAATGTCCTCTTTGCCCAACCTGTAGCTGTGCCTGGGATTGCTCCGACTCAGGTGTATCACCCAGACATAAAATTTAATAGCTTTCTCCTGTTTCAGGTTACTCTTCTGATTTCCCTAAGGCCATATACTTGCTGGATACAGTGAAAGTACATGGGACCTAGCATTTTATCAGATATAGTGTAACTTGAAACTGTATCCTAAGATTCCTTGTGGAGACCTTGAATAGGCAAGGAATGACTTACGTTGTCAGCAGTGGGAGAAACAGTGGAGATTACTGATTGTACTGCTTATTCTTATTAAACCAGAAAGAGGTGACATGGATGAGAATGTGGAAATGGTTTATGGAGGGGTTTGTGGTTTATTTTTCTTTTGAGTTATGAATACAGTAGCATAATTTAAGTCAAACAGGAGAAACTCTGGTAGTGTTACTGCAGTCAATCAAGGAACAGTCCTAGGGGTGGGAACTGAATTCACAATGTCAATTGAAGCAACGGAGAGTAAAATTCTATATTTTATATTAACATTTATAGCAACATAGTTGCTGAGACCTCCCTTTTAAACTAATGCTTTGGGTCAATGAATACCATGGAGCTGTGAATTGTATCTCCTCTTTGTTCTGGGAAGTTGAAGACTTGTTTAGAAGTAGTCAGAAACATGAGCTGAAACAGTTGTGTTCAGATCAATGCCAATTAGCTTTCATTTTATTGCTTCATTGTCTTTTATTTATTTATTTATGGCATTATTTTCATTTACTGCTGAAATGCACGCCAGAGGGCACTAAAGATATTTCAGCAATATGACTGATAAGAAACAAAAGATGTTTTCCTCTCTTCTTCAGGAGAAGGTGGAGTTCTGTGTATCCCCCAAATGAAGCCCACCAGAAAGCTGTAGGTTAGTTCATTGGAAATTATCATTCCCCGTAGGAAGTATGACATTGAGCAAGGCAATTTGTGCAATTGCTATAAAGGCATATCACTTGCCTATCTTTCAGGATATTATGAGGCTTAATTAATATTATTTTATTCTAATCATGTTCTTCTACAGTCTCCATCTCCACAGTATCCAGATGACTTATCCAAGCTTATTAAGCATTGTGACTAGCATAATTACCTGTAGATTTCTCTGCCTTTTACCTCAGGGAAAACTGTTTGTTTTGTTTTGGGGTTTTTTTTTGTTTGTTTGTTTTAAGTTCATTTTCTTCTAAAAAGTAATACATTGGTTTATATAGGTGGCTATCTGATGCACTTAAAAATGCTGAAAGTAGTAAACAATCTACAGGGCAAACATTAGTTATCATAATTTGCTAGCTAGAAGTGGTGGTGAGATTTGGTCTCTCTGGATAATTCATTAGCAGAAGACAGCCCTTCTCTGCTAACTGTCCTATTACCTCTGTAGTGGTGTTCCAGGAATAGTAATGATGTAATGGAGCAGAGGATGCAGCAGGGGCAAGGAAAGGAGTTCTGTGAAACTTAGGGAGGGACTTCTGTCTTAAATGTCTTGATGTACTGCCAGACGTATGGCAAAAAAATAGAGCAACTTAATCAACTAGTGTATGTGGGATCTGAGACTGTTTACAATTACGACAGATACCTGGTGGAATAGCAGTGATAGGAACAGAAGTTTTGAAGGGTATATGCTATGGAGGCAGGACAAATATAAAGTTAAGAGGTGGTAGCACCACACTGTATGTGAAAGATGTGCTTTCAAATATCTACCTAAGTTGTTTTGGTAACTTACATTCTATTTCTTTTGTCCTGGTGTCACTACATAGTCACTGGATCAGCCAGATGAAGAAAAGTAGGTATTTTCTTTCAGTATTTTGTATTTTCAAAACAAAGTTTGTTATGGTCCTAAAACTAAATGAATATATTTCCTTGTTTAGAGTACAGATTTACTTTGAGTACTACTGTACAGAATAGGGGTAAAGATAAAACGAGTAACAAGAATCAGGTTATGAAAGTGGGATCCATCAGTGTTCGGGTAGAAATAAAATTAAATATGTTCAACATGAAAATTTGAAAATGTAAGCATACTGACCAGTGGAATGACTAAATATTTTCAAGCTGCTCTAGTCAAGGTGGTGCTGGGACTGGAACATGAGAAGTGGAATATTTAATCCATTTTTAAGTCCTGTACAAAAGTAATTGAAAATTGAGGTAAATTGCATAAAATACAGTCTAGACTTACAAAGAAGCTATCAGATCAACCTGATTGTTTTGCACATCATCATTTAAAAAAATAGGTGGCCTTATCCGTTTAAACCAAATCCTCTATGGAGGTGCAGTGCCATAAGGAAAAGTCTCTGGCTTCACTAATGGAAATAAAGGAGGTTAGTAGAGAATTTAGTGTGGAGTGAATAAGGAATCATCTCATAGTTAGGGTTGATTTTTTTTTTTTAAGTAATGGTTTTAGGACCAATATACTTAAGTATTTTTGTAATGTTATAAACCCAAAATGCGAGTCAGCTCTGCTTGCGAGTTTTGAAATACTGTAAATAATTAGGATATTCAGAGCACAAGATAGCAAGAAATTATGATGACCCTCAGGAGTAGCTAAAAGAACACATTTTCTGTCCATATTCATTTAGAGAAATAAGGCTATAGGATGCAGAGTGGGTAGCAGTTTCTACATGTCTTGAGACTGGTGCTTGGCAGGGTGTATTCTTAGAATTTCTCATCTTGAAAGAGCTTCTTTTGAACAGTTTCAAGGGATTACAGGAAGTAGACAGCACACTGACTGAAATTTTGCTATTTTTGTGTACCTCTTTTTGCCTGACTTACCATCTCTTCCTTTCTTCGTGTCATTCTGCCAGATTCTGTGAGATGAAAGAAATACTTCCTGAATTGCTGAAGGTTCTATAGAAAGAATGAACATAGAGTTTTTGCTGAACCTTGCACCTAGGTGTAATTATTTTTCTTCCCTTCTTTGGTGTGGTAGAGAAAAAAGGCTGAACCTATATCTTTTTTTTAACACTATTTAATACCTTGTTTATGCTTTGAAGATTTTTGATCTACAGTCAAGTTCAGTATTTATTAAAACTGCTACAAAAATTTGAGGAAGAGGCTTTTTCTTGCATAACTTTATGTCTGATGTGAAGGAGGGTGGAGGTTTGATGGCAGGTGACAGTTACCATTGCACTGCCCAGTTAAGCATAAAGTAAAGTAGAGAGATGATAACGTGCTGATCCAAAGTCAATGTTTATATGAAATTTTTTCACATCTGGCAGCCCAGCATGTAGATGGCTTCATGTATTGGGTGCCCAGGTACTGGAGGGGTGCAGGGTGGCCTCTGTGAGAGGAAGCAGGAGAGCAGCTGGGTGGGGGTCCGGCAGCTGTCCAAGGGCTAGTCACCACACTTCCTTAGGGCTTTGTGGTTTTAGACATATCCTTGGGCTCACTGGGTAACTTTTGTGTTTTCTCTATGCTATTTTCTGGTTTAAAAATTGTCTATGTTAGCGCATTGCCAAATTTCTAAGTAACTTCTAGTGTAGTTGCACTTTTATTTCCTGCTGATTGAGCTGTGTGTTGCTTTTTATCTAATGAGTGAAAAAATGTTCTTTACAATGGTAATATTTATTAATTAGTCTATACAAAGAAGCAAATAATAGTTTTAGACCAGGAGTTCTAAGAAGTAATCTTCTTAAAGAAAAAAAAATAATGTCTGGAGGCAGAATGTTTGATTTCAGAACTATTATCCTGCCATTATAAACAACAAGTTTCGATAAGGTTTTTTATTTTGGTTAGACTCCTTTTAGAAGAAGCAATTTTTATTGGTATGTCTGAATCAAAAGGTTGATAAAAGAGGGTGTAATGCCTTTCAATTAGATTGCTTTGGTTAAACCTCAGTCCCAGCTGGAAGGGACAAATGATTTTTCCTATTTTGTGGTTGCTTAGTGATGATTGTGCAATAAATTAAGCTTCAGTACAGATCTCATAGCTGCGTGGTGCACTGCTGCGGTTGGTAAAGTGCACTTACCAAGTTTCAGCAAAGGCCAAGGGCAGAATAAAACTGGAAACAGCATGTTTCATCTCAGGTGATGATTGAAGGGCTTTGGCAGAGTAATATGAGGAAGCCTGTGCAGTTTCTCCTTGTGTACTATTCTGCAGAGAAAGTACTTTGTTGGTCAAGGTTGTCCGTTTATTTAAATGTGATGGTTATGCTGTGGAGTGGAATTGTTTGGGACACATGAAACATGCTTCCAATTTATTCAGTTCAGCTTAGTTATAAATGGAATAAGAGAACAAGGATAGAAACTCCCAGAAAGGTTTCTACAGCTCACCCATGGTTCTCATTTCTTTAACCATAATGACTTGTATTAATCAAAATAGTTGTAAACAGTACAGTGCATTCGAGCTTTGATTAATTTTACAATTATATTACAACCTCAGAAATTAATTTATTTGATGTTACATGCTCAGTACTATTCATGTGATGGCAAATTTAATTGTGGTACATGTCACTGATAATGGTTTTATTTGTGCTCCATATCATCCAGTAAGACAGACTTATTTATTCAATAGATGCATAAATTATGTAGCAGAAGCAGCTAATGCTGAAATGTCTTATTTTTTTATTTTTTGCATTGTTGGTTTTCATATCCTCTTTGTTTTCATTTCAGATCTTGAAAGTGAGCTAGCATGTCATGCTGTTTATCAAGTAATTCTGGGGTTGTTGATTGTTAGTCAGTCCTGAAAACTTCCCAAGTAGAAGTCCAGTTTTGGGGTCCTAGTTTGGAGGACTAGTCCAAATTCCAAAGTTTTTGCAGATGTTTCCTTCTTTATAACTTCCACAGGAATGTCCTCTAACATGCAGTGGGTAAGATTCCCATTTGCTAAACAGATATTTGCCATTGCCTGGCTTGCTAAGAAGGTAGCCTTTTTAAGTCCATGGATCCTGGGTTTTGATGCTGTTCTTAACTGACCTTCCTAAATACATTACACAGCCTAGCTTTCTAATGTAAAGCAACCCTGCTAAATTAGTCTTTAAAGTACTTCAAAGAGACCTTGTTAAGTACCATTCATTATGATGGTTGCTACCATAGTCTATAGATACAAATGCTTCTCATGAAATCTAGCTCTGCTGCTGTTCTGAGCAGCAGCACCAGCACTTAAAGCTGGCGCTGTAGCTATGTGTAGCTCCCTATAGCAGCTGCTTGTGATGTGATATGTTCCTCATAGCACTTGCTTGTGTTTTATTGGTCTATTAAAATGAAAATGGAAAAGTATCCAGCTGAACTTCTTTAGTAATAACACCTGGAACTCTGTATCCATTTCTTTGTTTTCTCTCTTCTGTGTGTCATGTGCTATGTTCCAATTTTAAATGTGGTCTTTGGTCCAAACTGCTGTTTGGACAAGCATTTTAGAGTTGTACTATTCTGTTTTGATTCAGGATGATTTGTTGGTAACCATAGGTGTCACTTTGGGAAAAAATTGCACTCATTTAATGGGTTGGACATTGAAGGAGATCACTGAATTGTACTGTAGTAATTGTTTAGCTCTAATTAACAAATGAATATGGTATTTTCCTCTACCCACTCATCTCCTACCATGGTATGGTGGAATGGTCTAAGCAGGTGTCTGTCTTGGTGATTGGGATGTCTTGGTGGTGGGTGATACAGAAAAGTCCCATCTTCCACCTCTGTGCCATTCAGTGCCATGCAGTGGGGTCTCCAACCCACTCCATGTTGTTACAATTTCCCTCCTGGAAAGGGAAGGTTTTGGCCCTAAGGAATCTCCTGTGCAGGGTACTCTGAGTGGGCAGGCTGGGGAGCCTGGGCTGTACACTGCTGCTAAAAAACTCAGTAGGATATGGTTTCCTGTGCTGCTTCAAGGCCTTCAGTAAGGGAGTGCTGCGATGGCAAATGGATCTGAAGGGCCTTCTTTACTGTTATTTGGGAGTAAACAGCAAAACTTGCCACTCAGTAAGCATTGTGATGTCAGTGTACAAGGTGAAGCCAGGAGTTGGTGGTGTTTCTTTTACGCTTTTCAAGTATTTTATTTCCTTTTTTAGAGCTTATTGACTAGATATTTTGTGACTTCAGGGAAGCTAAAGAGGGCTTAGAGTTCTTCTTTCACCTTAAACATTTGGACAGTTAGGTATGTTTCTTGACATTTGATTGGTATAACTCACAAAATTCTGAGGGTTGTGTGAATGTTGTTGATTTCCTTTCCCATGTCTTAAATCCATGTGACTTTTGAAGTTAAGAGCTGGCTGCATAGATCCACATGAATTTGCCATGCTTTCCTGTTAGCTTGAGTGTTATTAATGAGTTACACCTAGCTGTGTGGCAGCACCACACTGATTAAATAAATTAGTAAAATGAGAGCTGCTTCTAGCAAGTCAGTACTGCAACTTGTGCTTACTGTTAATTCCTCTAAATGTAAAAATTCATTTATAGTTTGATTCGCTTAAATGAGAAATTGACACTTTATATGTTTATTGGTGGTCTTTCATATTTTAAATGAGAAATAAAGCTAAACTTCTTAAACAAAAAGTAGTCGTTTTAACCAGGATGGCTGGTGAAATTAAACTTGAGTGTGGTGAGAAGTCTATCATGGCAAATGTAAATAAAAAAAAAGAGGAAAACTTGCAATACTTAAGTACTTAAAATTTTCCTGTGTTTAGGGTGGACTAAGAAAGACCAGTTGTCAGAAATAGCAATGGGCTATAACATAGAAACAGTAGGTTTAGATCAGGAGAAGTTACAAACTCATGTTCATAGGCTTCAGCTAAATTTTATAAAGCAAATGGGTAGACAGTGATGACTGGGGCAGGGTGTAGTCGGACAGTGCCTGGTGTAAGTTACATTTTTCCCCCCCTCTACACAACTTTTCACCTTTTTTGAATTTTACATTTTTGTCCTCCTTGTACAGGGGAGAGATTAAAGTCTTAAGTTGTAAAGGCTGATTGTATACAAATATACCTTCCTAAGGTACTGATGTCTAAACCAGTTTATTAGCAGTCCATATGGAATATTATATATTTGATGTTAGTTGAAATGGATCTGGTCTAGAAACTATATAAATGACACTGTTGGTGTCTTTGTTACAACGGGCTTTGGTTACTTTTATCTTGTATAATATTCTGACTATTTTTTTAATGTAGCGGTATTTTCTTGTTGGAAGTAACCCTGCAGAAACCAAATACCGTGTTTTGAAAATAGATCGCACTGAACCCAAGGATTTGGTTGTAATTGATGATAAGGTAAGTGCCCTCTCAATTTATTTTTTTTTTTCCAGTTATTCCAAATAATACTACCCACATTAAGCTGAATTGAAATATTACACATTATATCCGTTTCAGCAAAGACATGTTACAGGGTCAGTCATATAACAATTGAGATTGAAGGAGATCTCTGGAGGTTGTCTAGTTCTGCCCTCATCCTCTGAGCAATGTCAACTAGATCAGGTTGCTCAGGGTCGTGCCCAGTCATGTTTTGAGTATGGCTGGAGACTCCATGTCATCTCTGGTAATCTGTTCCAGTGTTTGACCATCCTCACAGTAAGAAAGTTTTTTCTTATGCTTGAATGGAATTTCCTGTATTTCAATTTATGCCCATTGCCTCCCATCCTCTGGTGGGATACCACTTGAGAAGAGTCTGCCTCAGACTTCTTTACTCCCTTCTACCAGGTATTCATAGATATTGATAAGATCTTCTCTGAGCTTTTTCTTCTGAAGGCTGATCAGTCTCAACTCTCTCAGCTTTCCCTCATGTCAGATGCATGTTAGCATGACAATGACAAGTTACAGTAAGGGAGTGCCAAAAGATCTCCAAACAGCTGGTTCACTTGATCAGATTTTCCCAGGTTTTTTGGTTTATTGTATATATGCTCCCAGTGGTTTTCTTATGTTCAGCCTTGCTGGTTTAAGTGCAAAATACGTTTAATAGTGATCTAGCCAAATTTTTAGTGTTTATGATATACCATATCTGAAACAAAATAAATAGCAGCAGCAAGAGCTTTAATGTACACAATAGAATAAAACTTGATTTCTCTCCAGAAAGTTTATGGTTGAGAATCTTAACACTTAAGGTTTCGAAATGTTTGGATTCACGTGTGACCATGACTGTTTCTATTGTAGTAAATGGTGAATTTTGTTCTTGTTGTAGTTGTTGGTAGGACTGAAAAAGGAGACAGAGGATGTAGAGGAGATATGTGGTTTATTGTATACTAAATAAATTCTCCTACTCTTTGACATAGAATACCATTTAACTACCAAAGCAGTAACTTAAGTGACTTTTTAATTTAAAGCATGTGTATACACAACAAGAGGTGAGAGAACTTCTTGGCCGTTTAGACCTGGGAAACAGAACGAAAATTGGACAGAAGGGTTCTTCTGGGTTATCTCGAGCTGTCTCTGCTTTTGGTGTAGTAGGTAAGTGTTTTGTTTGGTTTTATAAAATGTTTTATTTCTTGACGTGAGGTTTACTGTGTCACAGTGTATCTTTCTGTATCCCTCCCTTTATTTTTATTTTTAAACTGGATTAGGATTGAGAAATTTCTTTCGTAAAGATAAGTAAGTTTCTATGTGTTTTGTGAAAACAGGTGACCAGTACAAGGGTGAGGTTTGTACTGTTACTAACCTCTTATTTGTTGTTAAGGGATAGATCTAGGAAACAGCCAAACTCTAAAAGCTTGGTTGAAGATCTCACCCAACTCTACTCATTGTAAGATACAAATCATGTGGAACCTTGTCTTCTGAATTCCAGAGCTCATAGAATGCTTTTTAAAAGAAAGCAAAAATTAACATTCTTTTTTAGGGTGATTTAATTTTCTTTTTGGGTTTTTTTTTTTTTT
>NDXB01010798.1:0-24193 GCA_002631895.1 Agapornis roseicollis | reverse complement strand
TTTTTTGTTTTTTTTTTTTTTTGGTGTTTTTTTTTTAGTGACACATGTAAATGGTTTTTTCTTGTGTGTGTGTGTGTGTGTGTGTGTATTCAAAGAAGTATAGCTGACTGGTATGTCAACTGAATTTTTAAATGCTGATCAGATGTCCATAATCCCAGAGAATTAATGCAGGGATTTAACAGTTTCTAATTTCATCTGAAAGTCACTATTCTCCTGCCTGTTGCCAGATGTTGACGTTGATATATTGATAAGTGATGTCTCCAAAGTAAATGTTGATGTGTGCTCTGACAGGTCCCAAGAATACTTTGTCCGGTTATATACTAATGTAGATAATGCACGTCTAAATCCAAAGTGGCAGAGGAGGTGGAGAAAGCAATTACTTCAGAAGATGCTCCTTAATTTTTCGTAACATCTGAAGTGTAGAAAATATTATTAGCATTCTAACCTAGAGTGGCAGATTAAGCAAAATTTTTTCTATATTCTTTTTACCCATATACTGTTTTGGATCTTAGCAGTGGATCCTCTTCAGAAATTCATAAGATAGGGTTTATATGGCTGCAGGCAAAGAGTTGTGGTCAGTAACTCAGTGTCCAGCTGGAGGCCAGTGCTGAGTGGTGTCCTCAGGGATCAGTGTTGGGACCAGTCTTGTTCAACATCTTTGTCACTGACATGGACAGTGGGATTGAGTGCGCCCTCAGCAAGATTGCCGATGACACCAAGCTGTGTGGTTCGGTGGATACGCTGGAGGGAAGGAATGGCATCCAGAGGGACCTTGACACGCTTGTGAGGTGCTTGTGAGGCAACCTCATGAAGTTCAACCATGCCAAGTGAAAGGTCCTGCACCTGTGTCTGAGCAATCCCAGTCACAGCTGCAGGTTGGGCAGAGAGGAGATCCAGGGCAGCCCTATGGACAAGGACTTGGGGGTGGTGGTTGATGAGAAAATGAACATGAGCCAACTGCAGTGTGCGCTTGCAGCCCAGAAAGCCAACCATATCTTGGGCTGCATCAGAAGGAGCGTGAGCAGCAGGTCCAGGGAGGTGATCCTGTCCCTCTACTCTGCTCTCGTAAGACGTCACCTGGAGTATTGTGTGCAGTTCTGGTGTCCTCAACATCAAAAGGACATGGAGCTGTTGGAACAAGTCCAGAGGAGAGCCATGAGGATGTGGACTGGAGNTCACCTGGAGTATTGTGTGCAGTTCTGGTGTCCTCAACATCAAAAGGACATGGAGCTGTTGGAACAAGTCCAGAGGAGAGCCATGAGGATGATCAGTGGACTGGAGCATCTCCCATATGAAGACAGGCTGAGAGAGTTGGGGCTGTTCAGCCTGGGGAAGAGAAGGCTGCGTGGAGACCTCATAGCAGCCTTCCAGTATCTGAAGGGAGCCTATAGGGATGCTGGGGAGGGACTCTTCATTAGGGACTGTAGTGAGAGGACAAGGGGTAATGGGTTCAAACTTAAACAGGAGAGGTTTAGACTGGATATAATGAAGAAATTCTTTCCTGTGAGGGTGGTGAGACACTGGAATGGGTTTGCCAGGGAAGTTGTGACTGCTCCATCCCTGAGGGTGGTGTTCAAGGCCAGGTTGGCTGAAGCCTTGTGTGGCATGGTTTAGTGTGGAGTGTCTGTGCTTATGGCAGGGGGTTTGGAACTAAATGATCTTAAGGTCCTTTCCAACCCTAACTATTCTATGATTGTATGATTCTATTAATTTAAGAGTATTGGTAATATGGGTAAACATAAAGAAGCTGCTGGCAGTCTTGCAGCATTGGCTTTTTTTGCACAGGCTATCAGTGCTCACTATCTAAGTATGTGAAAATATATTTGGTTGGAATGTGGTTTTGTTCAGTGAAGACTTTCCATCCCAATCGTGTATTGGTTTATATGTGCTCTTTGTAACAGAAGAGTTTCTATTCTGTAGCTGGGCAAATGCATTGATTATCAGATATGGTCTACTATTTCTAGATGATTTATTTAGAAGTAACATGCTCTCTTATATGCTTTAGATGTCTTCCATCTTGATCCTGTCTAAGCTGTATAAATATGTAATTTGAGGGAATGCACTGGTTGTTTATTTTCTCTGGCTCAGTTGTGGTATTTTTTGTAAAATTGGAAAAGACATCTTTGTTCTGTTCTCCAGTTAGTTTGTTAGCCAGAGGTCGTGCATGCAGTGCACTCAGAATGGGGGGCCTGGTAGTCTAAGTTCTGGTTCACTGTATAGCATTTAAAAGTAGAAATTGCTTTTAAATTGAGAAAATCAAGCCAAGGGGAAAGGCTGGTTTGCCTGTCAGACTTTAGTATAACGTTTGGTAAAATTCAGAGAACAGAGGCTAATTTAGCCTATCAGACTTCAGTATAACGTTTGGTAAAATTCATAGAGGCTGCCCATATAAGTGATTTCAGTACCTGGAGGGTACAGGAAGAACTTTGCTGTTTAACAACTGAAATTCAATAGTCTGGCTGCTTCAACTAGAATATTTGTTTCTCTTGTCAGCAGGATCTCCTGTCCTTGTACAGGTGAGAGTATTTTTCATAGGGGGGCTAATAGATCAGAAGAAAATATCACAGTTCATTCACATTGCAGACTCCAGCAGTGACAGGGAGTTAAATGTGTGCTTTGCTCATCCTTCTTTAATTCATAATAAAACCTAAAGAACTGAAAATAAATACAAGTGAAAATGTGAATTGTGAGTTGTTTCCCCACACCCCTCACTCCCCCAGTTAATAGATTAAGAAGGACATGGAGCTATGAAGACAGGCTGAGAAGGTTGGGGCTGTTCAGCCTGGAGAACAGATCTTAAGAGATCATCTTAATGTCCTTTACAACCCAAACCATTCTATGATTCGTTTACAGTGCAGTAGCGAATGAGTTTCAGGCTGTTCACTAGTAGCAATCCATCAAAGCAGCTACCCCCAAGAGCTGGTTTGTGTGATTACTTAATTATTACAACTTAGTACTGATGTATCACTGTCTATACGGTATTAGAAACACATTTGGGTTCAGGGATATTAGGTATTTTTATTTCTAATTTTAATTTACACATTTGTATTGCATTGGAAAGTTTGTTACGATGTTTCCTAATTACATGTAGTAGAGACATCCAAAGAAGCAACTTGGCGGAGAAGCATGGCTGTGCCCTGTAGTGTTGGGGAATGAGGGTGAGGGTTTCTTAAGTCTCTGGTTTTAGGCAGTAAATCCAGACACTGCCTGTTCTACTTCCTGTAAAAAGCAAATATACGTGTGTCTTAAGTAGACAGCAACTTATTCTGAATTTTTGATGTCTTAACTCTGCTACCTAATATTAAAAATATTTACAGTGGAAGGGGGGAAAATAAATAAAACCTGTGTACTTCATTGATTGATACTTACTGGGGGAAACTGTAAAACTCTGTCTGTGTGTGTCTGTATTTCTGTGTGTGTGTATGTATGCACACTGTACGTAACATTATGAACAAACAAAAATTCTATGAAGTCTTGGAACAATTCTGATGCTGTTTTTCTAAATACGTTTGATCAGATCAACACAAACATCCAACTAATACCATTTTAATGCTGTTCTAACAGGTTTTGTCAGGTTTTTAGAAGGCTATTATATTGTGTTAATAACAAAAAGAAGAAAAATGGCAGATATTGGAGGTCATGCAATATATAAAATAGAAGATACAAACATGATCTACATTCCAAATGACTCTGTAAGAGTCACTCATCCTGATGAAGCCAGGTAAATAATGGTGGTACTCTTTGAACATTTTCTAAGCAGTGGTGAACTGCAACTAGAAATTTCAGTCATGGATTTCCTTCTGTTAGTATGTCATTCAAGCTGAGATAAACTAAGATAAAATGTCATTTTATCTTAGTTGATAAATTAACATGGAAGGATGGAGAATCAGTCACAAGTTCTGTGGCCTCTAACCTGGAGAGTAAAACAACTGTTACAGTCTTTCAGAGTTTTTTGTCCACATCTTCATTTTGCTTATGTGTCAAAGCTACATCCTAGCAAATGTGCACCTGGAAGCATCCAATATAAACATTGTTCTTACAAAGGCAAGGTAATACTAATACTGGTTTATTTTGTTCAGAGTACAATTCTTCTATTAATATCTCTAGCATCACATAATCTCACGTGAAGTTTTTTTTAATTATTATTTTTTGTTTTACTTTTTTGTGAAAAAAGAAATTTGAGCCTTTGCAAGAAAGCCTTGTAAGAAATGTACAACCACATTCTGGTGGTGTTTTTATCAGTGTGGGGGAACTTTACTTCTATGAAATACCAAGCACATGGTATCAATAAACTGCTTTATAGTCTGGTACCAAGTGTGAATATTCAAAAAGTGATGGATTATGATAAATTATGATAAATTGATGTCAGGTAATAAAATCAAGGCAATGGGAACTACTCGGAAAGTTTCCACTCTATTATATGACTGATTGTAAACCTCAGTCTCCCTCTTACAAGACTGTATTCTTCAATCTATATGTTTATGGTATTAGTCATTTTTTTCATTTTTCATTCATAGAGTGTTACTGAATTTGCAGATTCTTTTCTGAGAATTTGCAAGAGTATGGCATCTTGAAATAGGTATTTCTTTTCTTGTTCATTTGTTTGAAAATAACTATAAAAGTCTTTAATTCTTGGATAGTGCTCTTGAGTGTTTGCTTGCATAAGACCTAGAGAATTTGACCCACATATGTGGAAAACAGCACTACAACTTTATCTGTAACTGCCTAAATAGGCAGAGTACATACATGAGTAGACACTGGGTTAAAAAAAAACAAAAAACAAACAAACCCAAACAAACAACACTATTTGATTTATTTAATCCAGATGCTGACATTCTAGTGGAATTACCTGTCAAAAGAGTTACAGTAAGATACGAAGGGAACATATAGCAAGAGTCAATATTTATATGTAGTTTAATTTCTGAGATTCACTGAATGATTTCATGGAACTGTCTGATTAAACTAAAAATTCCCTTTTAATTTGAATTGTTTTGCTAGGTATCTGAGAATCTTTCAAAATGTGGACCTTTCTAGCAACTTCTACTTTAGGTAGGTATTAGTTACTAATTCCTTTAAAATTTGTGTACTTACACTTGCTATGATATTTGTATACTTATGCTTGCTTTTGGATTTTAGTAACCAAGATCTTTAGTATTCTGGGAAATAAGGCACGTGATTACTCTGCTTGTCCATTTTCATCTGTGTCTTTTGAACCTGCTTTCTCCTTCAGCAAATTAATTGGAAATATGGCCTTCATGAACTATGAAACTATTAGTAGCACTGTAAAAGGTAGACACTGAAATTACTGTTTCCGCTGACTGTTTAGCCTTGCCAGATTATGCAGATTATCTCTCTTTGTAAAAGTATTATAATTCAAGGGGTTCGCTTGTCCTGTCATTTTGTCTTTTTTGATCTAATTTTCCAGAAATAAAGCTTTGCCTTGATTCACAAAGATAGAGAATAGGTCCTCATCCAAGATGCACCCTGCACAGGGTGCATCTTTCATAGGGCCTTCTAGGCATTACTGATTCTCTTGCTTATTTTTTCATAAATACCATACCTAAGACAAGTTTCTGTGTCCTAGCTACTATAACACGTGATACTTTTGGGACAGGAGAAAAATGGGGGAAATATGGTGGTAAACCTGGCAGTACTAGTTAGAAGCCTTTGAGACTTAAAAAGGTAAATGAAAAAAACCCTCTTGTGAGTACCAAAAGGTATCTAGAAGATACTTCCTCTTGGAAAATAAAGGCTTCTTGTCACAACTGTATCTGAAGACAAACCTGCCAAAGTTTCATGTCTGTGTCATGGTTTTGCATGAAAAGGCTTTTTCATATTATAAAACCTGAGTTTTTCTTCTGTGCTTTGTCTCTCAGCCCTAACACTATACAACTTACTTTTTTTATTATTCTGCTCAAAGGTGATGAATGTATACTGTTTCTGTGGTCATGTGTATAAGGGAAAGGACAAAGTTTTGATATGACTCCCTGATAAACACATTTATCATCTTAATTTAAATTGTTCTTGGCTAAAATCATAGCATATTTTTCTGCATGATTTTCATATTAATCCTGAACAGAATTATAGGATAGTTACAGGAAAATATTTAGTCTAAGGGGAAAATGGAGGAATAGCCTGAGCAAGTCTTTTACTGAGATACTGTTTAAAGATTCTGTTTTAAGCAAACTAAGCATGTTAGAAACTGGGTTCATTTTTCCTAACAGATAAGCATGTCAGGTTGTTCTTTTGAAAATGTGGTAAATATATTGGTTAGGCTTTGTTATTATTAGTGATAAATCTAAATGTCCAATGTTTGAAATTACTTTTTGTAAGTCATTAATACTGAAAGTAATTACTGATATTGTATTAGGCTAAAATGGAAATTTGTGTGTATTTCTGATTCAAGTGTTGTGTAAATTTAGTTTCTCCTTAGGGAGATGAATCTTAGTGGCTTATAAAATTTAGCAATTAGTGTAGAGTGTTCTCAGTATAAAAGCCATGAGAAGCATAATTTGTTACTGTTAAGGAACTAATTAAAAAAACCCCAACCTTTAGTTCATTCTTCAGCCCCTGTCTTAAGATGCATCTGTGCTGCAACCACAAATTTGAGGACAGACAGTTTTTCTCTACCAGAGTTTTGGCTGCTTTGACTTCCGGTAGCAGTTAGAGGATAGTACTTACTTAAAACTCAGAAAAGTGACGTTGTCTGTCTGCATATTTCCAGTGGAATAGCTATTTTTGATCTTCAGGACTGCTTCTTGGGACATAGTGGATTATGTTTGATATGCTTTGTTCAAAAGATATATTCAGTTTTCAGTTGTAAGAAGAATGTAAATACAGTTTCAACTGTTAGTACTGTAAACAGTTTCTATGTTGGAAAACTTATTTTGGAGCTCAGTAGTATAATTTGCCATTACAGAATCTGAATCTGTGTATCTTGTTCAAAAGTCTTCTGTTAATGGATAAAATAGTACTGTTAGATATAAATACAGATGGAGAGTAAGGGCTTTCAGAAAAGTCCCAGGCATCTGTAGTTATTAATACATGCTAACTTTCTATCAGTTACAGCTATGATCTGTCTCACTCCCTTCAGTACAATCTTACTGTCCTGAGAATGCCACTTGAGACATTAAAAACTGAAACAACCCAGAGCCGACAAGAAAGTTTTGATATATTTGAAGATGAAGGACTTTCAACACAGGGTGGAAGTGGTAAGCAAATACGCCTAATTAAACCGATGTTGGTCAAGAGTACGTTTAGAGTATGTTCCACTTAGGTTTATTTTTGAGAAACATAGGGGTCTTTTGTATTGATCATCAGTCGCATAACAGTTTTGAGTTACTAAAAGATTATATAAAGTCCCAATTACAGACATTTGAATAATGCAGTTTCTGGAGGTGATTAATCATTGTTTTGTTAATTTACATTGCAGCTTGGGGAGATAATTGAAGTTGCTGACATTATTCAGCAATTGATTATTCAACTGACTTGTAAGACTCCCAATAGGAATAAATTACAAAGCGTGGGAAGCAATGACTGATTAATGTATTTTTTTTATTTGTTTGGAAAATACTGATGACAGAGGAATTACATGATGTTAGTATCAATTTGATGCAGTAAGCAGTATCAGAAAGTCTGAGAAAAACTATTGATTTCAGTTGAAATCACTTTGGATCAACATATTCATAAGGGTGTAAAGATAACCAGTCAGACAGGAAAACTGTTTTCTCTCCCTTTTGCTTTGCTCACGCTCACACACAAAAGTTCTCCTGAAATTCTTAATGGATTTCATTCTGTTGAGTTTGATGGTTTTTAGTTTTATTGCCCTGTGATTAATTACCTGAATGCTTGTCAAAATTGTATTTTTTTTTTAACTATTACGTATGTGACACCACATTTTCCTTAATTCAGAAGTACAGTGCTATGCTTGATTCATAGTACATTGCTCTAAGAGTGGTCTCAAACAGCTGTGGAGATTCAAGTAGCCTTTTTAATAATAGAACACCATGCCTTATAAGTACATTATTTATAAGCAGAAGAATAGGGTAGAGCAAGTCTGCTGTACTGGACTGTCTACTGTAGCAAGTCTTCCTGCTATTTTGCTTAAAACTGTAAACTTGATATGGAAGCCAGCTTAGACACAACACCTGGATCTGTGCTTATTGCATCTTACTGCTGTGTAACTTCTGTTGCACACAAAATATAATACACAGAGAAACATGATACAAAATCCCACTTGTTCTAAAGGAACTTCGGTTCTTTGAGATACTGTGAATTCCATGACTTGTCTTCTGCCTCTTTTAACTAAAATGAATCTTCCAAGGCATTGAAGAAAGAATTTATTGGTCCTGCCTTCTGTGCCTGTAAAGGGGACTCTGAAGTTCTGACAAGCAGATAGTTAAAATACAGAAATGCTTGAAAGAGCCCCAGACCCACATTTATGCAAGATAAATTTGGACACTGTTTATCCACCTGTTTTTCACACCCTTTTATCACAACACCTAGGATCGACCTACACTGACTGCAGCTCAGAGAATGGTAGTAAATGTTAGGTAAGCAAGTAATTGTCTCTGATGCTGGAACTTTCTATGTTAAATAGTTTTAACATTTTTCATACTGTCATTTAAAAGCTTAAAAGTAATGCTGTATGTAGTAAACTCTAAATAGTGGAGGGAGCAATAATTCCTCTGCTGTAAAGGCTCTTATCTGCAGGATCCCTCAGGAATCCATACAATGTCATCTTTATGTCTTTGTGGAAACTTTGGAGAAAAAGATGCCATAACCTTGACTCAGCAGTGTGCTGATTTCTAGTAGATATTAGTAACATATCCGTTCATATGATAGAATATGTACAAGAAATACCCATCTGTCATTCAAGAACAAATTCTCACCAAAGCAATACTGCTAGAAATGAGAAGGAAGACAAACTGCTGACCAAATGCTTTTGGCCAGGTTCTGCTGAGTGTATACACTCCTTCACCAAAATGGTTGCATCAGTTTTCCTGGGCTTATGGTAAGTTTGATGACTAGGTAGCAACATTTTGTTCAAGAGCTGCATTTTCAGTTTCAGTCTGTTAGCAGAACTCATCTTTTTTCCCCTGCAGAGGCTGTGCTAATTGACATACTACTATGATGTAACTTAATTGTGCCAGAAATTTTATTTGCTAAAACTACACAAGAAATGTAGGTAATAGAGTTTTTGTCCTCTTCCTTTTCCTCAAGACCCATTTAATTCCCTGCACCAGCTTTTAGTGCTAGTTGTCATCTTGGTCTTCAATTTTGAAACAGAAAAAGACTGAGGTTCCAGTTATATCAGAAATTGAATTTTAATTTGCAAGTTTGCAATAGCTGCATTTCTTGTGTCAGTGCATATCAGGAAAACCACTCTAAATTATGTGACAGGGGGATTGATGTGCTATTTGTGAAGGTGTCCAGGGATATACATGATCTTCCAGAGCTTAATAGATAACTCCAGAGCTGACTCAGAACTGAAAAGCTTATAAAATCCTCCTATGAAAGTGTTTTTGCCTTAGCTGGAATTTAATTTGGTTTATTTCACTTACTACCAAATCTGCTGCGGCTGCCACGCATAGATCTCTTTTCAGTACTGTAAATATCAGAAACTTCTGCATGAAGGCACTTGCATACTTCAGTGACCGGCAACCATAGAAAAATTGCAGATCCTCATAAAGGCTGAACTTCATTCAGCATGTGCCTGAAGTTATCTGAGTTTGGCAGACTTCAAAGATGTGGGTAAATGATACACTGAATTACAGTCAAAGGAAAATCAAAAGGAAGGTCCAGTGACCTGGATTTTAAAAGTCCAGTGCAGGTAAGCTTGCTTCTTAATTGCTAATACATTTTCATTGTAACAACTTCCTAGGTGTATTTGGCATTTGCAGTAAGCCTTATGAAAAGTATGTGTGGAATGGCAAGCTTCTGGAGGCAGTGAAAAATACTGTTCATCGTGACTGGCTGCTGTATATTATTCATGGATTCTGTGGGCAATCAAGCATCCTTTTACTGTTGTAAGGAATGTTTTAAAACTTTTTTTAGAAGTTTGAATATGTGAAATACATTGAATGATTTCTTTGTCATGTAAATACTTTTCAATTTTAGAATTACTGTCTGGCTTTTATTTTCATTACTTTTCTAGGTTTTATGCTCAATAAAAAACACAGTTATGTTGTTACAACAGAATTCTCAGAGAGACACGGTTTGTAACCATGGGGTTTAGTAATAAAGAACTTGGGAGGATTTTAAGGCTCAGCTGTATCTTTTTCACATATGCTTGAGGAAAGGGGAAAAAAGTTAAACAGAACTGAACTGCTGACCCAGAAATGTTCTCTTACTAATCTTTAAAACATTTTTTAGGATCTGAGATTCGAAGAAATTCTTGTATTTGTTCTGTTTCTGTTGAAGATGATGATATAACTTTAGGCCTGCTTTTGAGTAGAGTTAAGTAAATAGTAGGATATCTGAAAATCTTTTCTTCCTGGCTATGTATTATTTAAAATGAGTAAATGGGTTTATGTGTATTGTAGTACTAGCAGAAAAAGCCCAAATGTGTATCATGCTCCAAAAAAATGCCATCTCAACATCTTGATAAGAATTCAGTATATTACAGGCACACTTTAATTTAATCATCAACAGCACAATGTTTAAAAGTATCTGGGCAAGCAAATACAATTACAAAGTTAAGGTTAGTGGTGTCTGTAAAATTTGGTTTTAGGTGTTTTTTTTATGATTATAAGGCTACTGGTCATTGGCTTAGTCCCCAGACAGAAAGCTAGATCCGTTTTTTATATACCACTATTTCCTCTGTGGTCTTACTTAATCAATGCAGTAGTAGAGGATCTTACCACGAGCATTATGCCTGCAGCTACTTCGTGTGTGGCATTAATCTTTGCTCTAGGTATTTGATGAACAAGTGTCTTCTTTCCCCTTTCTTGTGCCTTCCTTGCACAGGTAGTCATGCACTGGTATGCATGAGCAGTGGTAGTCATGCTAGACATCTCATTCTATCTTTTTTGTTTGTTTTTAATAAATAAATTAAAAAAAGCCTAAAAGGAAGCCACCACTGCATCTGTAGCTGTTTGTCTCTGGTTTTCAGTTGTTGTTACTTACGTAGCTGCAAATTTGTCTACTTTTCCAGACAAATAATTAGAGGGTGACTGGTGTACCTGACCTGAAAATAGAAGCTCCCAGACTTCAATCCCAGTATTCACTAAAGCAGTATTGGCAGCCCATTATGAACCTTGGGCCTATTTCACTTCTGTTGCCACTTTGTAAAATAGAAATACTTCTTTTCTGTATGATGTGAGAAGTGGTTGATGTAATGTAGATTCCATTTTCAGAGTTCTTAAAAACCATTGTTGAAAAAGCCTGTGCTCTCTCCCAGCTGCAAAAGAAGTTTGGAAGGGGTACTCATCACTGTTAAGGACATGACAGTAAATTGTATGTTCCAGTTTTGTACACTTTGTTTAGAATTTGTGCTTAAAGTAAGTGAATGAAAAATTGCATGTGAAATGTAAACCTTAACTTCTCTCTCAAGAACTGTTAATTTATGGTCGCCCTGTATACGTCACTCTGATAGCTAGAAGATCAAGCAAATTTGCTGGAACACGTTTTCTGAAACGAGGAGCAAACTGTGAGGTAAATTAAATCTGATATTAGGGGTTCCCTCGTACCCTCCCCAACCACATGAAAGCTTGAGCTTGACTGACTGGAAAATTGAAAAGTTTTAGAGGGTTGTTACAGTTTTGGCTGTAAATTATGCTATTAGATAATGTTATCATATTCTTAATTGAGATAATAAAGCTGTTCTTAAAATAATAAGTCTTAACTGGCAATGATTTTTTTACACTTACAGTTAATGTTATTTCCAAAATAGAGGGGGGAAAAAATATGCATTTAGGGACAAATGGGAATTTAACCTTCAGTGGTGTTCTCACTACTGTGATATGGTGTCTTACAGTTTAATTGTATGTTATGATTAGTTCTCTATAATGCATGCAGCCCTGAAGTGTCGTGTCTATACCATACATGTATTTCTGTTTGTTTTAGGGAGATGTTGCTAATGAAGTAGAAACTGAACAAATACTTTATGATGCTTCAGTTATGTCATTTTCTGTGGGAAGTTATTCATCCTATGTTCAGGTTCGAGGATCTGTCCCTCTGTACTGGTCACAAGATATTTCAACTATGATGCCTAAGCCACCCATAACATGTATGTACAAATTCTTTGTGGTAGTTATAGTTAACGCTGTCCCCTACAGGAACACAGGAGACAGTAAGTGAAAACTAAAAATGAATGAATTGTCTATACATTTATTCTTTGGGAAGCCATAACTTAAGGTAGATCAATGTTGTTTATAATAAACATCATGGCATACAGCTTTTTATATGGTTAAATGTTTGTATCTGGCTTAACTGAATAGAAAACAATCCTGTCTTAGACTTCACATTCAGAAATGGAATACAAAAATTTCTGTTTGAAGATGTTGGCTTTCTTTATGCTTATTTTTTATACAAAATCAGTTACATGTACCGTTGTATTGTGAATAAAATTTTGAGCCTATTAAAAATTGTGGAAAAAGTCTGTGCTATCTTTAGTGGGGCCAGAATAATTGTTCTGTGTGAGCATCTCATTAAAATTTTGGTGAAGAAGTTGCTTCCAATTTGGAAAAGGGAAGGTTTTTCTAACAGCTTTTGCATGAAAAGTGGGGGAAGTATATAGTTGTATCATTACTATCAAAGAGTTAGCATGTGTTTTGTGAAGGGTATATTTAGGGGAAAGTTATTTAAGTGACTCTGCAGCTCACTTAATATTGTCCTGAATTTATGTATTTATTGCAGTGGACCAAGGAGATCCTTTTGCACATGTTGCTGCACTTCACTTTGACCAAATGCTTCAGAGATTTGGTTCTCCCATTATTATTTTGAATCTTGTGAAGGTACAAAAATTTCAGTATGTTCTATATGTTTTCTAAATTTACTATTATACTTACTTCTGTAGAGTCTGTATAATTTTTCATTATGTTCTAAACAAATGTTAGCTCATAAATGCATTATTTCCTTCAGAAATTTCATCCTATGCAGTACAGTACATAACTCTGCTTCCACTACCACTCTTAAAAAAAAGAAGTTTACCATGTTTGTAGCCCTCTTACAGTAACCTTTTGCTGTTGCTTTCAGGTTTTTTTTATTAACCTTTACATGTAAATCCAAATAAATTTACCAATAAATTTAATAGAGCACTAAAACTACTGAAATAGTATGGTTTCATGCGAAGTGAGGTTTGTAGGCTTCTTGACACTGATGACTTAAGTTATTTGAAATATTATGATACTTACCTTCGTTATTTTGCTCTACCTGGTAGAGTTATGGAAGTATGAGCAGGATAGAAAACTGAAGCTTTTGATGTTAGCTGGTGGACAGTGCCATTGTCAGCCTGTCTGGACTAATGGGGGGAGCTTCATTGATTGCTGCAGTAATTCAATTCACCCCTGTGTAATAGGTTGAGGTACAACGCCTGGATTCTGGGTGGCAATGTAATTTTGGTTATTACATCTTGTATTTATGTTGTGAGTTTTTTTCTGTTCTTGTCCAGCCATTTTCTGTGGTGGTGGCTGGTTCCACATTTGAATTTAATATATTGATTTGTTTTGCTTGAATCATATCTTTCTTCTTTTTTGTCTTTAAAAAATCATTTGTCATGTTGTAGAACTATATTCAGCAGAAAAAAAGAGACCTTTTATGTGGATGCAGGACCTATTATATATATCCTGGTATTAAAAATTAGGGAAAATTCAAAAGGAATGGTTTTAAAACTCTTAAATTGTAATAAATGGAACTAGATAATCTGTTTTCTATTTCTAGAAGCTTTCGTGTGTAAAAGTGCTTTTAAACTGTCCAGGAGTCTGTGGAATCAACACAGGATAGCATTTGTTGACAAGAAAATTATTTTATCTCTTGCAGGCATAGATTTCAAAAGCCTCACTATAGTGAGTCTAGGCTCACATGACCTTGACACGTGAATCATTATATGCTTTTGTTCACAGGGCTTTTGATACAGTGGCTGAAAATGTGTCCTTCTTTCCCTCTCCGTAGATGCTCAGTATTAAAATGTTAAAGTTCATGTTCCTTTATTACTGGACTAGATGATCTCAATAAGTCCCTTCCAACACTAATGATTCTGTGATTAGAGTCATAGAATCATAGAATAGTTAGGGTTGGAAAGGAACTTAACATCATCTACTTCCAACCCCCCTGCCATAAGCAGGGGCACCTCACACTAAACTGTGCCACCCAAGGCTTCATCCAACCTGGCCAGGGATGGAGCATTCACAACTTCCCTGGGCAACCCATTCCAGTGCCTCACCACCCTTACAGTAAAGAACTTCTTCCTTATATCCAATCTAAACTTCCCCTGTTTAAGTTTTAACCCATTACCCCTTAACCTATCACTGCAGTCCTTAATGAAGATTCCCTCCCCAGCATCCTTGTAGGATATAAATCTGTGTCTTCCTATATCTCTCTGTGCTGGAAATTTGTTAATTTGTAATTAATGCATTAGGTTATATATTTAAAGCAGTTTCTATAATGTAGGTTCAATACAGGTTTTAGTTTAGATGAAGTTGAGAGGAAAGCAATGCTAATATATGGAGTACCAACACATATATGGTATTTTCAGAGAATGGCACCAAAACTGAATTTTTTATTGCAAAGCTGGGAGATGGTTGCTGTTGTTCCATATCTCCTATCAGTAGTGGAGAAGAATTTGCATGCTTTCTCTTGTACCACATAATTAAATGGGACATTTTCCTTTTCACCTGTCTTTTTCCTTCTCTCTTGTCTTTGTCCATTTCTTTTTCTATTACCACTTCTCTTTCTGCATGCCCTTCTTTGCTGTTACAGGGTTCCATTTTTCAGCCAATGATTATGCACAGTTGAAACAAGTGACTTTTACTACTAATACAGATCAATTGTTAAAACCCCAGAATCTTTAGATTTCTCTGTCTCTTAATGACTTAATTGTAGTACTTATGAAGAGCTGCCTGCTGTTCCAGCTTCCACTTCCCAATTTCTGCTATATATACATACATGGATATGTATACGTATACGGGTTACATACATTTGTTAGTGAAACTTGTAATGTTAACTTCTTTTTCTTTTTGCAAAAGGAACGTGAAAAAAGAAAGCACGAAAGGATTCTTAGTGAAGAGCTTGTTGCTGCCGTGACATATCTCAACCAGTTTTTGCCCCCAGAGCATGCAATTATATATATACCCTGGGATATGGCCAAATACACGAAAAGGTAGAAAAGATCCTTCTTTGTACTAGTGCTTTAGCCGCAGTGAAAATAACTGTATGCGGCTGACTGTGTTGTTTTTCAATTGAATGTATTGACAGTGAATGATGGGAGGATTTTATAAAGGCCTACAGGCAGAATAAACCCTCAAACTTTTTGGAGGATTTTTATTGTTTTCTCTGTTTTCTTATGAAAGTGGAGCAAGGCCTGAAAACTTTGAAATTCTCTGTAAAGGAAAATTTTAGAAAAAAGCTATTAGGAAGACATCAACATTCACATTTTATTTTGAATTAGTCAGAACACTGCATTTGTCAGGTACTCCTTCTCAGTCACTGAGTTTGAGTTACAAAATTTTGAAAAACAAGGGGTTTCATATCAGTCACTCTTTTAAGTTTCCTTTACCAAAAGAAAATGAGGGCATTAATACCAATTTTTTTAAACATTCATATTGTTAAAAGCATGTACTTTAGAAAGGCAAAATATATTCTGTAAGTTTATTCTACACTTTTGCACAATAGAATGCTGTGCTAGAACTATGTGAAAAGAGTGAATATTTTCCTAAATGTAGAACTATTTACAAGGCACAAACATTTTATATCTACTGGTATAGATTGCTATTCTGAAGTAGCACACAATTTGGTTGTAAAGTTCTCCTATCTGCATATGTCTACTATATCTTATTAATGCCAGAAACTGTAGAAGGATGGTAAGAATTGGTGGGTCAACTTTCAGGTATCTGTTACTATGTCAGTCTGAGTAAAACAATAGGGTAATTGGTATGGCTCAAGGGGCAGGAATAAAATGAATGTGTTTTCAGTTAAGATGTCATGGAAAAGCTTTGCAAAAAATTCTTATTCACTATTTGAAATTACAAGTTCATTGATACAGTTGGTCATGGGGGTGTGAAACTTTAAAGTTTGACTTAAAGAGTAGTGCTTTCACACTACTTTTTTGTTCTAAAATGGCATTGTGTACTGTTGGATACACATGCAATTGTTTGTATTACCATTAAATAGCAAATCCCAAAATAAGGCTAGATTTCCTTTCAGAAGATATGCTAGTTCCAAGTTCTTGATTTTCCTCTTGAGTGATGCTGATGAAGCTTAGTGGTCTGTCCTATCTGAGAAATGATACTAGGTGATCAAAAGATTCCCCCTCTATCTTTAAGTTTGGTGTATGTTTACCCACCGTACTACAGATATAAATATGACTGAGGTCTTTGAATGAGATTATTTATTCAAGCAAAAGATATTTAGGAATCAAAGATAATGTATATGTCTGCTTAAGGAACTGCCAGTTTCAGGAATACTGAGAACATGTTTGCTTTAACATGTACTTTTGATAGGTCTTCTGGAAAGCAGTACTAGTTTTATTACTTGGAGTGTAAGCCCTGTAATAAAAACTGAGTAAGCTTTATTTGAAAATAAAATTGAGTAAGCAGAAGTTGAAGTCCCCCACAACGAATGGATGGAAGCCCTGATCTGAGCAGGAGATGTAGGAAGTCATGAAGGCCACACACGGACAAATGTTACTGAGCAAAACAACACCTTGCAAACAAAATGAGGGAGTATGATTTTAGCATAATGTATCCTTTTCTGCCTCATTCTTATTTTGCAAAGCGCTGAAAGTTTGTTAGGGGAAAATTAGTGTGATATGAAAGTCAAGAAGCTTCAGAGTTTCGGAGTCTTCCACTTCTAGTTTATGTAATGCATTTTAAGAAAAGTAAACAAAATTGCTCAGATACAGTCAGGTTTTCTTAAGTCTGTAAAATCTAAGAAAACTATAGACATAATTACTGTTGGGTAAATAAAGCTGTGGTGTTAATCCTACTTTAAATAATTTTTTGTTATTGAAAGACCTTCCAAGCAATGAAATTTTTTAGTATTAATGTAACTTGACTATGTTCTGTTTTTTCTTTTTTTCCTATTCTTAGCAAACTTTGCAATGTTCTTGATAGACTGAATGTGATTGCAGAAAGTGTAGTAAAGAAGACTGGATTTTTTGTAAATCGACCTGATTCCTACTGCAGTATCTTGCGGCCAGATGAAAAGTATGTATAATTTAATTGATGCATAATGAATAACATCTATTCCTTGGATAGTTCTTGGGGATTTCTATGTCTGTTACATTATTTCTTGTGACTAGAATCAGTATGAGGGGAGATTTAAATCAAATAGCTTGTGCTACCATGTATGTTAGGCCTCTACTTTCCAGTTTCTGGCATTGTACCTACTTCAACTTCTGTGTGCTGAAGAAAATTTGTATGGCTTTGGACTATTTCCAGGAGACTTTGGTTGGTCGGTCGTGATGTCATTTAAATACAACATCTTACTGTGGCGTAGAGTTTTCACTGCCTTTGCTATTCAGGGACATCAGTGTTTCCCTGTGGCGGATTTTTAATTGTCACTGGTTTTCACTGAGCAGATCAATACATGGTGTGACCTATTATTTTTTAAACATGATTTGCATGACGTTCTGTTTTGTTTCTCTTTCAGATGGAATGAACTGGGAGGTTACGTTGTTCCCACTGGTCGCTTGCAGGTACTAAATTGTACTTTATTAATTCACAGTTACAGTGATGTAGATCAGCACTTCCATGAAAGCAGTGAATCATTTAATTTAAATACCTATTTGATGATTCATGGAGTGTGTTTAAATTAATAATTATAGTAAAGAGCATTATTGGTGTCCATCCCAGAAATCCAATTGGAAAATAGGTCTTAAAGTTCTTCCATGGTACCACAAAACTTCATGCTGTTGGAATTTAATTTTTATTGGAGGTAGTCTGAGAAATGCTTGTATTTTAAAGAAGTTTCCATTACTATTTAGTATGCAGTGTTACCAGTGCATTGACAGCTAAAACGGCAGCATTTTAGCAAACTGCATAATATGATGTTACACAGAGAAGGTGAGGAATAAACATACTTAAGCCTGGTGACATTCATAGACATTTTCACCAGTATTGAATAATCTGTATTTTGTTACAATTTCCGTAGTAAAAGAAAATAAAACTAGAAGCACTGCTTAACAGTGGGAATGAGTATTTTATCTACCTCTTAACTTTAATTACTTGTGGTATCACTGTTGGAATACATTTAAGCATTGGGATCACAGTTCATCTCTGAATCTTGAGTCACACCCAAAAGTGCTTCTTATTAAGGCAGTAAATTTTAGTTGACTAGTTTGGATGTAGCCATATATATTTAAGCACAGGAATTTCCCATGCTGATATATTAAACTATATTTCTTGCAGTTGTTCATAATATAAAATAACTTTGTGTGCATTATGGAATTGACAAATGGTGGTGCAAACTGTGTAAAAGAATATGTGCATGACTGTGACCTTGAGTTTGTGTGTGTTGTTCCAGATACAGAAAGCTTAAGAGATAGCACCATCACAGTAGAACCATGGCGAGATAGAAGAGTGCTTATTTTTTTGCAGTAGTTGCAACATAGCTTGAAAATAAGACTTCCTTCACTGAAATAACGTAGCTTTTCTCATTAAGGTGAATCTTTAGGGCTGTTTGTGAATAGGAGAAATGCAGTTTGTGTAATGATAAAAGCAAGAATATTTTGAAAGTAGGCATTACAGCAGTCTGATGTAGCTTGCTAGAGACTGAGTTGCTTTTCAACATCTTTAGAAATGGCTTACCTCAAATTTTTGTGAACTGATTTGAGATTTGGCAAGTCTTTAATAGTAGGAAAAAAGTAATAATTGTGAGTATAATAATTTGTTAATTAAGAAAAATCTCTTTATTTGAATTGCTTTCTCAGACAGGAGTTCTCCGAACCAATTGTGTGGACTGTTTAGATCGCACTAACACGGCCCAATTTATGGTGGGAAAATGTGCTTTGGCATACCAACTCTATTCATTGGGATTGATTGATAAACCAAATCTGCAATTTGATACGGACGCTGTTAGGTAAGATATATTAATAAAGTGTGTCATGGTTTTATTTTTTTAATTTTGTCAAGAGATTTAGAAAAATTCTATAGAAGAAGAGTGCAGTTCTTTCTGTTGGAATGATTTAATAATATTTATTCATCCAAGTTTAAAAGATCTTCTGTACTTGAACTGTTCTTGAGAAAATCCAGTAATGCTGAAAATGTGTTATTCTGGAAAAGTATGTTAATCAGATTTCTTTAAGATAACTGCTTGACTTCATTCTCTTTGTATGCCAAACTTAAAGCTGAAAATTTCCCTTCAAATAAATGTAGCAAACCCTCCACCCCAGTCTTATACTTGCTTAAGGCAAAATGCTGACGAAAAATGAAAACTGAAAGAAGTACATGCTTTTATGGAGAATGCTAAACTTATACTTGTATGGCAGTACATCTTACCTTGCTATTTCTTACTTTTCCTTTGGATAAAATATTGTGCTTTTTGATTTATCGAAGAGAAGTTTTCAGCAAAGTCGTTCTCTCAGTTCAAGTATCAATAATACTTATTCAAGCATCCTCAAACCTTTTAAGAAAACTGAGCATTTAAATTGAAATGCTTTGGGGGTCATGGGAACTAAGCTACTTAATCTGTGAACAAGCTTTAGAAAATAACATAAGAGTCCTTGAGGTGATGTGGTTTTATTCCTTAAATATGTTGTCATGACTGTGAAGCTGAGGGCTTCATTTCTGGTTTTGACTAGTGGTTTGATAGTTTGAGAACACGGAGATGTAACTTGTATTTCAGAAAAGACAAAGTACTGAGTCGCACCTTTACTCAAGACATACCTTCAGCTGCTCTTCTTTTCCCATTAGCTTCCAGGAGTTGGTAGGTGCCATAGAAATAACCTTACTTGCAGCGCGTTGGCTCACTGTGCAAGCAGTGGCTGCTGGCTGCCTGATGGCCAGAGAGAGCACCCACTGGCTGGCTTCCTTATTGTGCAGTGCCTGTCATCCACAGTGTCCTAGCTGCTAGGTGCTACATGTTTACGTTTGGGAACAGCTGCTGCTACCAGTACCAGTTGCTGTGCAGCCTTCTGGAGACTCAGCAGTCTGGACTCTTGGATTCAAACTAGAGGGGATCCAGGAGGTAGACAGGTCTCTAATACCTGCTGTGGTATTCCCAACACCTACCGTTTACTTCAGCACCTCAGACTGGATTTTATCGTCTTTCCTTAGGCTTCACAACCTCCTNAGTTGCTGTGCAGCCTTCTGGAGACTCAGCAGTCTGGACTCTTGGATTCAAACTAGAGGGGATCCAGGAGGTAGACAGGTCTCTAATACCTGCTGTGGTATTCCCAACACCTACCGTTTACTTCAGACTGGATTTTATTGTCTTTCCTTAGGCTTCACAACCTCCCCCCTTTCCTACCCTATTTTGAGAGCCCAGATTTACTCTGTTGTTTCCTGCTGCAATAATCCTATGTTCCCTGTCTATCTTCTCTACCTCCAGTTTACTTTCTATGCTCCAACCACCCAAATGTCCATCTCTTACCATCATCTCTTGAGAGTATAGTGGTTGCTTTGTCTCTGAATTTCCTGATATCTTATTTCTCAGTATCTCTCTGAAATATGGCTATTAGCCTGGCATAAAAGGTTACTTTAATCTGCCTGCATTTGACTGACTTATTTTTATTCTCTGTTGCAGTAGATGTCTCTCTGAAACAGGTTCTGTCATCTAAGACTTGTTTCTGAATTAGTGTATTCAGAATAATTAAAATTCTCCATAACAGAACAAATTCTGAAGACAAGCATGTGCTAGCTATACTGTCTCCATGGTGCAGTCTTTCACTTTGGGCTCCTGCATTCTTGTTCCCTGCATTGCCTTGNTTTGACTGACTTATTTTTATTCTCTGTTGCAGTAGATGTCTCTCTGAAACAGGTTCTGTCATCTGAGACTTGTTTCTGAATTAGTGTATTCAGAATAATTAAAAAATTCTCCATAACACGACAAATTCTGAAGACAAGCATGTGCTAGCTATACTGTCTCCATGGTGCAGTCTTTCACTGTGGGCTCCTGCATTCTTGTTCCCTGCATTGCCTTTCACTGAGTATGTGCTTCCTGGATGCTCTGTCTTTTCATTTCTAACTGGCCAGACAGGGTAATCGGTAGCAGTCTTTCTTCTTTAATTTAGATAATGTGTCTCAAAACATAACTTTTTTTCATCACATTCTTTAACTGTCCTTATAATTCTGACTTCTCTCATGTGGTCTCATGTGCTGGTACAATTCAGGATCTCTTTTGAACTAGATTTCTGAAGTCAGCATTTTATTTTGTTTGGCCATTGTGAAGGATATGCATCTTGAACAGGCCAAGTTTGCGTCTAGCCAGATTAATCTTAATGACTTTGTTGCACGGGACCATTTCTGTAAGCTGTATTTCTCAATGATTCCTTCACTTTAATTGTTGTCTTATGTAGAGAATTTCCTAGGCAAAGTGTATCTTAGCAGCTCGTTTTATCACATGTAGTTATCTTCTCTTTCTACAGAAAACCAGACTTTCACTGCAAGCTTAATATTGTGAGGCTGTGGAAGGGTAATTTGTCTCTATAGCCCTTTTCCAAATCAAGTGGATCAGTGTCCTTAATGAATTTAAAGTTGTCTGTTTTCTGTGAACCTTTATTGCAAGGTCATTGATGCATCAATACTCCATAGCTAACTGGGAAATTTTTGAGAGGTATCATCCTTTTACCTGCCAGTTTTTGTCCTGAATCAGGTTTTTAACTTTTAGTTGACCAGTCATCCTTTTGCTTGTATTGAAAAAACCCAATAAAATAAACAAAAAAATAAACAAACCAACCAGTCACCAGCACCAAAACCTAACAAAACGAACCTCCAAACCAACAACAGAACAACCCAGCAAACCCAAAGAAACAGATTATCGTATGTGATATCATGAGCTCTGAACAATTTGTGGTTTAGTTTATTTCTTCTGTTGTTTTTTGGTTTGCTTTTGTTGTTGTTGAGGGAGGGTTTTAAGTTAATGAGCAGATGTTTCCTCCTAATTGATCTTTTTGTGCTTGAACTGAGGCAGAAGATTTGCTGGAGAGGTGTTTTGTTTTTACAGAAATTGATTGGCTGCTCAGGTAAGTGTTCTTCATTCAGTACCTTTGAGGACTTCAGTTAGATGGATGCGTATTTTGTTTCTACCCTCCTCTATGCTTCTTAAGTATTACAGTGTAACACATGCAGGTACCTGAGTTACTGTGTTTTGCTATATTCATGTGAAATATGTTTTCACAGATTTGGTTGCGGTTTGGTGTTGGTTATTGTCGTATTGTCCTGGTTTACTTGGTTGACTCTTAACTAAAATTTCATCCTTTTTTAGTAAGATGTTATGCTTGTCATTGTCTTGCTCGAGCAAGACCTTAGTCCCCATTTCTGAGAAGCATTTTTCAATCTGTTATTTTCTGGACTAGGATAGATTTTTGTCATTGTTGGGGAGCTCTTGATAATTTTTGCTATTTGGATTGCACTCAGTTTGGAGTCTGCTGTCAATTTCTTGATGATAGAGGACTGTCCTGATTTTAGCCAGCTCTCCATGTTCATCTTAGCAGCCAACTCTTTCTTACCTTCTTCTTACATCATGTTTTTCCAGCTCCAGCAAACGGTATTTGCCATTTACATTTATAGATAGTAGGGTGAATTCCAGTGTTTCACAGAATCACAGAATCCTAAGGGTTGGAAGGGACCTTGAAAGATCAGTCATGTTTATTCAGTTTGTGCCTTTCAGCCATCATTATTGTAACTAGGGAGATTTTGGAAAAATTATGATAACTTCATTCCCAGTGGTTGTGGCAGTAAACATATCCTTGCGATACTGAAGTGTTCTATCCCATTTAGTGTATTTAAAATACCTTAGTTTGCAAAGGCGTACAGTTTTTTTTCCCCCTGCACACTAGTAGGACATGTTAATCTTCTTGAATCTACAGAAATGTATATTCTGTAGTGTGAGCATATTCAGGTACATTAAAAATAGTGAAAATCTAAGTCTAATGATTTTTAGTGATTATTGCATCTGAATAAAATGTCCACGTACTTACCTGAATAAAGAATAGAGGCATATCTTGAAATTTCAGTGTTTGTAAGTTAATAGCTTCATTATATGAAGTTAATGAAATACCAGGTTTTGTAAACTGGCAGAAGTACTCAGGAGAAGAAAATGCATTGCTTGTTAAACAGAAAGACTTTGTTATTACAGTACCTTATCGTTTCTGCTAAAAAACTTTTTTTCATTAGTTTGATAGATGACACATTTTGCTTTTCCTTCAGATTGTTTGAGGAATTATATGAAGATCATGGAGACACACTTTCTCTGCAGTATGGAGGTTCTCAGCTTGTCCACAGAGTAAAAACCTATAGAAAGATAGCTCCATGGACTCAGCATTCCAAAGATATTATGCAGACACTCTCGAGATACTATAGTAATGCTTTCTCAGGTAAATTGAATTTCAAGTGCCTTTTTTTTAAGCTATTATTTAAAAAGCGTTTTAATTGTGATGTTTCAGTAATCCATACTGTGATCTTACGACAGAGATCCTCTGTATTATAGTTTCCAAATAATTTGGTAAAATCTGGTGGCTATTCTGATTTGATGAAGTATTTATATCCCACACAAGTGCACGTTGTAGCATGCAGCATTATTTGATAAAAGTTAGTGGAATAATGTAAGAAGTATTTTGGAAATGTATACATGTAGCACTGACAGTGTCAGTGGCATCTGTAGATCAATAGAGAAGCAGGTAGCTGTTACAAAGCTGTTAAAGTGATGGGCAGAATGACTTCAACAAGTAAAAGGAAACTGGTAAATCTAAACACAAGTAGAATGCTTTGAATGGAGTATTTCTTGTGATATTGAAGTTTTTGTGATACGAATATCAGCCATGCCAAGTGCAAGGTCCTGCACCTGGGTAGGAGCAATCCCAGGCACAGCTACAGGT
>NDXB01010796.1:119962-131801 GCA_002631895.1 Agapornis roseicollis | reverse complement strand
CATGATAGAAACTTTCCCCTTCCTTTTTTTTTTTTTTTTCTTTTTCAAAATCTTCCTAAAATAATATCTCTTTGACCTAAGCTTTCATGGGTAGCAAAGTGCTAAAAATATGCAAAATATTAGATTACTGACATAGCTAATATAGACCATGACTAGAAGAAATAGTTAACTTTCTAAAATGTGGTTTTAAGAACAATAGCAAACAGAAGGTTAATAGCAACAGAAGGTTACTCAGACTAGGAAAACAGATTTAACAGGGGGAAAAAACAATGAGACAGAGTCAAAACCAAACATCCCCAGCTACCCAAAAGACTGTGGAAAATGGGAATGATTAAAAAAAACCCATAAATCTCTGATCAAAAAAAAACATCTGCATGCTAATCCTGGTGTTTCAAGTGGAATGACAGAGTAAAAGGAAGAAAACCAGACATTTAAGAAGAAATGTGAGAAGCAAACAAAAAAATAATGATGAATGGAAAAATACAACCAAGTCAGAAAATTCAGAGAAAGAAACAGATTGAATCTGTGCGTTCTCTCACAATGGAGCTTCTGCTGGTGTGACTGCATATTCAGCAGTGTGAATGTTATAATTAAAGAATGTCAGCTCCAGCAAAATGTTTTAAAACCTTCCTATTAATAAGCAGATAAACTGCTTAAAACTACTGATTATATTAGGAAAAATGGAAGTGTTTGGGTTTTATGTTTCTTTTTCTTTCATCCACTATAACGCATTTAAATAGCAGATGTCTCTCCCAGGCCATGTTTGATAGTGGTGCAGTTGATTTTGATACCAAAGCAATATGAGCATCTTTATGGAAAGGTTCAGTGCTGTGCTGCAGGTCCCAGACCCCACTGGTACCCACGCAGGAGTTGAATCCAGCACCAGGCAGAGATCCCACAACAGCTGAGCTGTACCAGTTCTGTGCTGTGTCCGGGCTGGTTAACTGTGCCTGTCAGCAGGATGGATGAGGAAAGATGCAGTGCAGTGCTGGAGCTGCGGGACTGCTGCCAGTGCCTCGGAGGGCTGGGGGCTCTCTCTCTGCATTGCACTAGGCTGCAAAGCCCTGTAGGCATGCCTTACAAGTGCCGCAGAGAAAGAACGTGTCTCCGTGGGAAATAGGATGGCAGGCAGCAAGTGCTGTGCAGTGCTTTATCCCAGTTTCAGACCAGAACAGGATCCTGTGAGAAACAGCTCACCAGTGCTGTGAAATGTGAGTGTTAGGTCAATGCAAATCTCTTTCATTGCTGGAGTTGGTGAAATTTTTCACACTAAATTGCAATTAGAGTGCTTCTTTTTGTAATAGCAAGACAAAGCTATCAGGCTGTTGGGTAAAGGATAGTTACAAGTACCAAAATATATATATATATTTATATATAAAAAATTAATTTAAGCTAAAATGAAAAGTGTGCTCTTGTGGTCACAGGCCAGAGCATATGAGCCCAATCATGAGAATACATATGCACAGGTATGTTTTCAGAGACACAGATAGACTTAAGCACTTATGTGTGTGGCCACTTGTTTATTATTCAGATGTTTAAGGAAGATCTAGTAATTACATGCAATGATCTTAAGGAAGATCATTACAATGTAGCTTATACCCCCACTTTTTTTAGGTCTCTTTAAGATACTGTCCCAGTGCACATAACTCAGTCTGCTGAAGTGTAAGAAATGACAATTGAAAAATAACTGCTGATGTATATATTCATCCTGAGCTCACAGGAAAACATTTGTCATTTGGAAAGCCACTCTGAGCATGCTTTTTTAGCACCCAAAAGTATCAGAGGGTCTTAAGATTTTTGTCAGGTTCTACCTGTGATGCTGCAGTGCACTTTTTCTCCCCACTGTGGCCAAGCTCTGTATTGTGAGCAAGAGAGTTTACCTGAGGTGTCATTACCAAGTGTGAGAAAATTGTCATCATCAATCATCAATGTGAAAATAAATGCAGCCTCTGGGATTGCAGGATTTCTTCTGAGGTTTTCAACTCCCTATGAAGTAGCCCGTAACACAAGGTTTCTGTCTTACTCAGTTGCTAAAGTGTTGTTCTGCATTCCTGTGTTTCCAGAGAGTCACCATGGCAGTTAGACTGTTAACCCAACCTTGAAGAACAAACAAGAGCACAAGCAACAGCCTGGTTATGAATCTGTAAACATTACCTCATCCTTTTCAGGGAAATTTTAACTCTCTCCCCCATTCAGACAATGAGATACAAACTGCCAACTCCAATGTCATCTGTTAAGATGCCAAAAACATTAAACATGATAAAAATAAGTTTAAAAAATCCAAAGCAATAAAACACGTATAGTCACAGCCTGGTGACATCCTGATTAGACATTTTTTGGGTCTTTCAAAGACAAAACTGAATATGTTTCTCTCACTGTATGTGTTTAACTTTGTTCTGTATAGAAATGTCACAGAAAACTGACTGAAGGTTGGAATTTGGCAGATGAATGGAGAGGAATGCATTCCACTATACGTTGTGTAGCAGAACTGTGAGATAGAATATGATGTAAATGTAGACAAACAAAAGGCTTTGCATTTAATGGATAAGATTTGAAGAGAACAGCATTTGCTAAGTTCAATTCTGGGTATGATTTTCCTTTCTCATTCTCTTATCCAATTGTTGCCTTTTCATTCTATAGTAGTTTTAATTTTTACTATCAGAAAATTATTTTCCTCACATTCATGGTCAGTCTCTTTTCAGTCCACAGTCCAGTCATATCTATCACTATTTCTTACTGCTTGTTGTTTTGGTTTTGGCTATTTAATTGGAAATAGTCATTTGGCCTTGGTGTCTTATGGCAGAGAAAATAATGATCTTAAACTGTATTAAGCTCCTATAAATATTTCACTTCATGATAATGTCTGTGCTTCCAGCTGAACTGTTTAAAATGCTTAACTTCCCCCCCCCCCTTTTTTTTTTTTCTCTTTGGTCGCAGTTAAATCCTTTACCAGGAAACAGTGAAAGGATTAGCCATTTGTGTTTTACATTGAGTACCAGTGAAGGAGATGCTTTGGTTTGGGTTTGTTATTTTTTGAAGATTACCAGTCCTTTCCCTTCTACCCTTAAGCCATTTGCCGAGCTACACATCCCGTCAAAACACCCGTTTCATTTTTTCAAGTGTCAGTGGACCGAATCTGAGGACAACTTTAGTCCTGGGCCGGCGGTACTCTGCAAAGCCTGGAGCTCCCCCGCGTGGCGGCCGGGGCCGGGAACGGGGCCTGGAGTGGGACAGGGAGCGGGAGCGGGAGCAGAGCGGGAATCGGGGTCAGGCTTCCCTGCGCCTCCCGCCCAGTAAGTTTGCACAAGTCGACCATAAATTCTGCCCTGCCATTAAATATAAACACGAGTCATTGAAATTGACTTTGTGGCACTGCTTTTGATTATTAAAAAAAACAGACCAAAACAAAAAAACAACCTTTATTTCACTATTTTCAGAGTCTACTTGTGCAAGGTTTTTGCCTTGAGCTATGAAGAAGGGGGAATAAATTTCTCCAGAGAGTAGGGTAATCAGACTTTGGTGGCCTGAATTGTCCCTTTGGATTGCAGCTCATTTCCAGCCTGGAGTAATCCCAAGAGGTGCCAGGCACTGCAGACCTCTAGGGTGACACAGTGGGACTTTGGATGCACAGCAATTGTAAGCAGGTCATGTCCCTTGACAGAAGAGGCTTCATGAAGGAGGGCTGTGTTGTCCTGCCACATAGAGTATACTCGGCAAAGGCTACCCACAGGCATGGTGTGAGGGCTAATAATACTATATCTTTCCACTGGGCATTCACAGGGGAGGCATTTGATCCTGGACAGAATGGAGCTGTGGAAATGGTATATAAGGTTTGTACCATGTCGTCATGCTGCGCTACCAGCAGCTAGAATTCCTAAAGGATCGTATTGTTTGGTGCAAAGTAGCCAGGCCTTACTCAAACCAGTCTCCATGGATGTATAAATTAAGTGAAGACTGAACCAGAGTGGCTAAGGACTGTGCCCATGCAGACCTCTCTGTGGTTAGCTGTGGGGGCAAAGACTTTCAACTGAGGTGCTGTGACTGATCTCTTGGTCGGAGCCCTGCAGACTACAGTCTGTATACTGGGTAGCCTCTGCCCTCCATGAGGAGTGAGAGAGTGGTTTTGTCCCCTCATCACCATCCATATTAGCAACATACAGGCTGCGGAAGATAAATATTTTTTTTTCTGGCAAGCACAAAAATACACTAAGATGCAAAGCACAAGAAGTCGCAAGGGTTGATAGCATGAACTCTTTCCTCAAGTTTTTCAGTATCCTTCTTTTCGTACATTTAACAAGGTAGCATGCTTTTATCTGGACACACTACAACGTCTTGCAGCTTCAATTTATACCCAGCTAGTGTCATTTCAGAATACCAGCTTTTGACTCACACGTGAAATCACAGAGCTTAGAGGTTTTCCCTTAAACATCCTACCTTTTTTTTACTTCTTACTAGCCCCAGTGAGAGTCCTGAAGGAGTTTTAAATCATCCTCAGTACGTTATGCCTGTGATCAGAGTCATAGTGCAGTAATATGGACACAATTTTGCCTGTATGTTTCTATAAGGTGGTTCCTTTAATGGCTTGGTAAAGCACTCATGCAATTGAGTTGCATAAATGGGGACTGAAAATTAGTTAAGTTATTGGTTTAATGAATGAAAAATCAAAAGCCCAGCCTCCAGCCAGCTAGGCCTCAAATGTCAATCTTTGGCCTTAAATAATTCTGCTATTGTTATTCTCTTTCCACAGTCAGACAGTGCAGATTGGCACTATTTCTCTAGTATAAATCTGCCCTCACTCAGCCCTGGAAAGCTTATCCCCAAATAGGTGAACTCGCAGACTGTGAAGAGCTTTCCTAGCAGTTTCTGTATTATACTCACTGCAGAAAGTGTAAGTCAGGACTTGGTCTAAAATGTCCTTTATCACCCTGTTGAATCCTTGCTGTGTTTAGCAGCTGGTGTAACTTAAAATAGCCTTCAGGCTACTCTAAATATTTCTTTCTGAATTTCCTGGGCACTAGAAGGAATCATTTGGAACACTGAGTCTAACTCTCCCATAATCACAAGCCTCCACATAATAGACATCTAGCTTGCAGGAGTGCAACAATACACTTCACCCTTCACTATGTTCTGTAACACACCTGAGACCTGAAGATGCAGAAGCAGCTTAAAAATGGCAAAACATTGCAATAAAGGAAACCAAGAGATCAAGGGTTTGAACTGGCAGAAACTGACAGAGGACTAGTAGTACATAAAGATGGCTTAAAATCACCTTTAACCTTACCTCTGCACCCCAGGATGCTCTTAAGCTACAGCTTGGAATGAGTCAAGCTCGCCTGTGCTGTTTTTGTGCAACGCTAACTTTGTCACCCTGTCTAGAAGTAATAAGCATTGGCAAAAAGATTGGTGGCATTCATTTTAAAGCCTCAGTGTTTTGCAACTATGTAGGAGTTTGTACCATATGGTTTCTGCTGGATCATGTAACGTCATACTGATGAGCTGAAAAATGCCTGATAAAATAGTTTTGTTTGATACTGGCCAAAAGCAGCATGTTGCTCACTGTTATAACGTAGTGCCCCAGTCTTATGTCCTTATCAATATATCCCCATACAATATATAGACTCACATGACACATGAACACTGTTCTACTGTCTGTAATGAATGACAATAACAGCCAAGGGATGCATTGCCTCAACCTATGATTTTCCTACTTCCTTGCTACATTTCCACTAAAAAACTCACCACAGACTTTATTACTTCGTAGGGCCCAGTGAAAAGGATTTTGATCTGGTCAGTCATTCTGGTTTTCTTTTAAGGAATAACTAAAAATATGAATATGAAATATATTCAGAAATCACTTTCAGGAGCTTGAATTTTACTTGCCAGCTTTTCCATTGCTTATTAGCTAGATTGACAATGATACTTTTCTGCTAACCCAATAAACTTCTATGCAACACTAGACATAATGGCAGGGCTTTGTTTTTCCCAAAAAAGGCATAATCCAAAAGCAATAATAATTCCTCATCTTCAGAAGTCTAGCTGTTTGCAAAAGTCTGGAAAAGTTTTAAGTCCTTATTTTCCACTATGTCTATAGTTTCATGCTGCAGTTGAGCCAGAAGAAGGATATCAAAATACATGTTTAAGAGCACTAATACGTCCAAAAAAAAATAGTTTCATCAGGGCACACAGAGCTGTTAGAAAAAGTGATAACAAGGGAAGGATCTTGAAATTTTCTAATGTATGAAATACAGCAACCAGAAGGGTTTAGGGAAAGACTGAAAAAGAAGCTGTTAGCAGCATCTGTAACATGCAGGAATCCTGCCCCCGCTTCCATTTCCTCCTCTCTCTCACACACTTGCAATATGTTGTAGTGGTGTAAGTGTGAAAAAGTACACATACGGAGTTACTTGTAGGCAGTACAGAGACACTTGTCAGTCTTCTTGGTGTACGCATTTATTTTTTGATGGCCAAACATCGTAATTTGGCTGTTCTCATTGAATGAATTGTATGGTATGTTTTGCACCTGGCATGTTATTGTTTGCCCTAAAATCTTGCAAAGGTATTAGAAGTTAGGGTATCAATTCAGGTGGATCATAGGGACCCCATTTTCCCTCTAATCTGAATTTAGTTTATGTCACTAATACTACATTATAATGAAATCTCTTTTATATACATCCTAATATAGCCATGTACTGACAGTCACCATTCATTCTAGCAAAACCTTCTGTAAATCAGTTTTATACAAGAATATGAATATTTTTTGACTTGTTGACTTTTATAATAAAGCAAAAGTTCTTATACTGCATTGCTTGTTGGAAGGGGAGGGAGTAGGCTAGTAGGCTTTTGTTTGGAGTGTTCTGACAAGTATGTAGTATTTCACATGTTGTATGGGCTTCACTTGTCTTGCATATTTGTGCAACATGGTGGGATCAGCAGAGACAAACATCATTTGTCAGATATCTGTGTTTAATCAGTTCTCATTTACATCACTGTTGAAATTCCTGCCACCTTCCACTCTTATGGCTCCTTTGGAGTACAGATGACAGAAAATGTGGTGGGTTTTTTTTATATAACACAAATATGTACCAGAGGAACCACTGCAGTACATAATCCTGCCAAATCCAACTTCAGTAATGTCCAAAAGGGAATGGTACATCTGTGTGGTCATGAACAGCAGACTGTGAATGAGAATGCCCCAGGGTCCCCATGACTGCTTTTGAAGTTCATAATACATCAGCTTTTATGAGTTTAAAGCTGTCTCTGTCTCTACCAGATTAGGATCTCCACATGGAAAGCAGATTATTCCCATATCAGCCTGTTGCTGGAATCTTTGACCATTCCTCTCAATGCTGACCACCTTCAGAGAAGAGAAGTACAGACTAGATGTGCCATGTGTTCATTCTTACACAGCACAATGGCTATAGTCCATGTTTTTTTTGTTCAAAAAATATATTCCGTATATTTTTTTCAGTGCTTCGGGAGTTCAAATTCTGACTCAGATTGAAGTTTGTTGTAATAAAATAGCTGCAGCCTGAAAGTGTTATGACGCTCAATATCTTAATGTACCAGCTAGAAGAGACAGAAGAGCACAGATGTAGCAAATGCCACCGCACAGTATGCTCTCCAGTTACCTGGAGGCGTTCTGCTGTACAGAAGCATAATGTCATCAAGCACTTGGGTGATTTAGCTCCTCCCCATCCTCAGTACTACCTTGTAAGAGGTATAATTGAGCTCTTTCTTCTATTCTTTTCAAATTTTTTCTATATATTTTTGTAAAGTCAAACAAATAGGAAAATTAATGACAGAACATGAGTGCACCACAGAATAACACTACTTAAGGACTGCTGTGCCCTTGGCTTCAATTAACCTTAGTTTTTGTTATAGGTTGCAGCCAGCTGCATCAATCACAGTTACTCTGGTTGGGGAAAAAATCCATCATTATTGCAGCCACACACAGATATATACATTATTTTGTGAAAGTATCATAATCCTTCACATGCCAAAAAGAGGGCCTGTTGTAGCTGGGAGGAGATGAAACTCAATTTTTCTTCACATCTGCTCAATCCTTTGGTATAATCAGCACCGCATGCACCAGGCAAGGTCACAAACTATGGCAATGTTCATCACAACATGCAATCTCTCCATTCTAGTACCATTAACTGCTCAGCAACATCTTCTTCTCCATCCCACTGTTTTTAATCTGCTAGAGCACTTCAGAGCAGGAACAGGAGAGCTCACCCCACAGACGCGTTTCCAAGATCACCGTCACAGACCACATTTTGCAAAGGAGTCAGCAGTAAACAACGACTCCATTTGTTTCAGTGGAATAGGAAAAAGAACATCACAGCGGGATTTAATTTCAAGTTTGCTGGCCAGCACCTGCATTTAGGAAGATTCTGATGGCACTGGCATTGCAGGCATTGCAGTATCTCTTCTGAGTAACTTCCTGATAGTTTGCAGAGACTTGCACCTGAACTAGAGACAAGGAGACCAAAAGTATAGTTTACTTTCTTCCTTTCATTGTTTTAAAGGGTAGAGAGTTGGTGGTATCATTGTCCTCTGTTACAAAGGTGGTTATTTGCAGAACAATTTGGTCAACTGTGCACTATGATTTTCTGAAAGTCTATTTGCTTAGCCTGCATTGTTTTACCTGTTGTTTTTTGGGTTGGTTTTTGGGTTGTTTGGGGTTTTTTGGTTTGGTTTGGTTTGGTTTTGTACAAAATCTGTAGTTTCCTTGAACCACGAATTAAAGCAGAGCATGCATCACCTGAGACAAGGGAGGGAGGTTCTGGTGAATCTCACCTAGTGTTATTTTATATGGCTCCTCTTGTGTTGCAGTTGTTTCGTTCATAAAAGCAGACCTTGCCCAGCCTGCCTTTGCCTACTAATTGTCTCCTGACTCTCATCAGGCTCCCCTTCCATGTAGGGACCTCCAGCATATAGGTCACAAGATAGCACCTCAGCACTGTGCTATCACTGGGTAAAGGTTTGCTGCATGCAAGGATTAGAGCATTCGCATGTTAACTCCTTACTTTGAAGTTGCCCTTAGCTCAAACAAGGCAAGGTAGAAGCAAGTTGAAGCATTAAAAATAAGCAAGATAGGACACAGGTGCACAGAAGTAAAAAGATAACCAAGTCCCTGTCTTCCAAGTAGCAACATCAGCTCTAAATAGCTTGCTCTGTATGTATCCAGCTGACGAGCTGACAGATACTTCACAGCCCTCTGGCTGAGGATTTGGTTCTTATGCAAACCTATGACTTCAGACTGCATTCATGCAAAAGGATCTGGAATTTTATAGAACCAGATGCATCTTTTGGCAGGAGGTGCATATGCGTGTGTATGTGTGTGGAGGGGGGCACATTCAAATTCAAATTCTGCTCTCCCTTTTCTGTCCCTGCAAGAGAAATTGTTAACTCCAGGAAGACATTTATTTTCCCAGATCATTGTTTCCTTTTCCCAGTTTCAGAAATGCTATTGTACTTTGGGAATGGCAAGGTACAGTGATCTCCAGAATAGATGATAAACAGAATCTGGTTTGCCAACCTGTTGTAATACAAAATGCTCCATTTGGCAAAGGGAAAGTCTCAGTACACAGAGCCTTCCACCACACTTACAGATGTGTCACTGGCAAAACAACTAAGGATACCATAAACATGCAGAAGTATCACTAGAGATCATTCACCTTCTTCCCTACCCAGTTCAAACACAAAATGCTTTTTTTTTGAAAGAATAAGTTAAACAAACTTGCTGGAAACATAAACCATTTATTTCAATCAGTGAGAAATAGGATGCAGAAATCCATTCCTCACCTGTAATCCCTGCTGGTTTTATGTGCACTGAAAAAGTACTTCTATCAGCATGATGCCAGTCCATCATTTCTTAGGTAATGATCAACATTTTGTCTGTTATGCTTTGCCTCCTAGGCCTTGATTCAGCACAGCATTCAGGTACATCTTTATCTTTAGGTCTGCTATAGCCTTCAGTAAAAGCATATGGTCTGAAAGAAAAGTGCTTTGCTAAATTGGGTCCTTCACAAGACTAAAGAGAAAGCTAGCACAAGAGCAGAACAGCATTGCTTTCCTTCCAGTCACACTTGGTTTATTCACTTGCTCTTGCTGTGTACAGCTGTGGATTGCTGGCAGTGTGTTTGGACAGAATTTGCGGGATTCACATCTTCAAAGATGAGATGTGCCAGCCTTGAAAACAAGCTTGTATAAACACAGGAAACAAAAGCATCCATGTAAACAAAGGGAGGTGATACATATATTCACACCTGAGCAAACACATACACTTTTACATGCAGCCCTGTATCAGCAATGCTCCATCATTTCTGCTATTGCTTTTCTCTTTGCTTCATGATCAGAGAATCACTATGGCCAAGCCTGCTAGTTTTGCAGCACACTGTAAAATGCATGAAAAGGTTTCAAAAGCTCTGACAGTGTCTCATCTATACTGAACTAGCATGATAGTTGTGCTCAGGGAATGTAGTATGCTTTATATAATTGAATTCCTACCTCATTTTGTGTTGTTCATGTACTTTTTGAGTTTCTGCACCTTTTGCCTCTAAGCATGGATTTGTCAGTTGTCTTGCTGAGATTTTGGGGGCAGGGAGATGTTTGATTTTTGAAAAGACAATGGCATTTTAAGACCTATCATCTAATTCAAAAGGCTTGTAGAGACTGTGTGTAATCATAGAGATAGGAGGATCAGAAGTAGAAAAAAACTTAGCATTGCAAATATTCAACATTTCTGAACTGTCACAAAAGAGTCACCAGAGAGCTCAATACTTCAGGGGGAGGCTTCCATGTGGTCTTTACTGCCTCAGCTCCTTCCTTACCCTGCATCAAACTACACCAAGAAGCAGCACTATTTCCATGGCTGGTGTAGGATGAGCTAGATGTTATTTCTTGCTCCATTACAGAGTGGCATGTGTAAATCACCATGAAGATGTTAGCTTTTTGAGACTACCCATGTCCATATTCGTACCAAGTAATTACTGATCCTGGACAGCCAGAACACATGGAAACTCTCATGTCAGAGCACACTTGATGGCTAATTTGATGGGCTCCTGGATTATTGAGACTCACTGTCACCCCCTTAGACGTTTCGTATAACACCAAGTCCTCTTTACTTCAATGAAAGGTAAAAACATTAAGCCCTGATCACAGTTGGCTCAGGCCTGACATATCCTTCTGTATGAGATTTAAAAAGATTCAGTGCTACTTCAGGAAACTTCCAAAAATTCCTGAGGGAGTTTATTCATGGGAGTTAGATGCCTTCAGAGGATGCACAGAAGTCAGCTGGGTTCCTTATTCTCATTAAGTTAACTCACGAAAGTATTTTTGTAAGTCCTCTTTGCACTAATCCCTCTTGGCTTCCATTTCCTCTTCTCCTTCCCCTTCTATGTTTTAAATAAAGATAGCACTTATCATAAAGATGTGTTGCAGGGCTCCACACAGTGCCTATAAAGCGCTTTTCAACTTTGGCAGAAGTGCCTAAGTGTACAATATTCAATGAAACTGGAAACAGTGGGGATTTTTATGGAGATGATCTGCAAGTTCTATTCTATCAATCAGATACATTATTCTCAAATTTCACTGGTGTCAACATCATATGGCTAAAAGAGGGTGCTGAATCTCCAGGGCTCTCTGTGCCTTTTGGCACTGCAATTAAATCCCCCAAGTATGATTCCCATTTCACCCATTCCTACATGACTGAATCAAGAGATGTGGTTTGAGGGATAAATGAATAGAGATATCTTAGCTAAAGCAACATAACCAAGTTTTAGTTATACTTTCTCTTCTTTAAAGAGAAGATAGATGATATATAAAGCAACTGAAT
>NDXB01010796.1:103736-119816 GCA_002631895.1 Agapornis roseicollis | reverse complement strand
AAAAAAAAAAAAAAAAAAAAAAAGACCAAACCAAAAAAACCCCCAACAAATAAACCCAAAGAAAACAAACAAACAAACAAAAACCAACAAAAACCAATACCAAAAAAAACCCAACACCCTCTCAACCAACCAACTGAAAAACACCAAAAATCAAACCAAAACACATAGAAAGAGAGTAGGGAAAGGTAGAAGCAAACAAGGGAGATGAAATACAACAACTGATTAGTTTATCAGACCATTCTATTAACTTCTAATGCAACATTTAATCTTTTATAATTGAGCTTTCCATTTTGCTATTAGATCTTCATAGCTAAATCGTCATCTTTCAGACCAGGTCAGGAAATGCAAGCAAGTGCAGGGGTTCAGACACAATTCAGTCTCTTCATTTGTTCTTCACAGAAGCTGCATCAGCCCCCATTTTACAATGTGGTGCAAGTGTTACATCCTCTTCTGACTGCACTGTGCTTGTGAAGGAGACACCACTCCTCTGTCTGCAGGCCACCTTCTCAGAGCTCTTCACACTGCCCCTGGGATCCTTCCCCACCTTCTTTGTGTCAAGACTGTATAGGTTTTCTAGAGATCTGCAAGCTACAATGAGCTTATTTGAAATGAATTGCATTAAGGCATAGTACAGCTAACCTCCACTCCTGGCAGAATGTATGGATGGGTGTCTGGTGACATAAGGGCTCTTAAGTGAACACAGCTGCAGGTGAGAGAGGACAGGCAGATAAAACCTTGCTCTCCCATCTGAGCCCATTTGGTTGTGTAAGGTTGAGCTATGGTACAGTTTGTGCTCTATCCATTTAGGCAGGGACAGTGAAAAGGAAAATAATCAGGTAGGAAAAGGACTTTAGCAAAAACTTTCCCTTTGCTCCTGGGCCAAAGAAAGGCTGGAAAGGTGGCTTAGATGTGGTGATTAGGGCAGTCAGATGGATAGCCTGGGTGTTATGAATATTAGAACACATTACACGGACTTGACACAACAAACTGAAAAGGATCCAACTCAGAGAGCCCCACCGGACCATTGTGGCTAGAGGTGGGCTTGAATGCTGTTCTAATTTGGTGTATGCATTTTGATGTCCCAGCTGAGGCTCCTGAGGGGAAATAGGAAAAGGAGGGTCTAGCCTTTGAATTGTGCCAAGTGTTAGCTGCCACATTGCCTGCCTGTATCAGATTTGAATAATTTTGGCCTTTCTCAATAGCAGAAGTGCATGCACCTGGTGGGCTTTGATGGCAGAAGCACAAGTGCCTGGGGAATTCTGGCACCACCAGGGTCAGCTGGCAGCTGGGAAAAGGTTCAAAGGCTCTAAATATTGAGCTTCAGGGATCAAGTTCTCGGTCCAAGATACAGTACAAGAGAATTGATCCTTTTGACTATTTTACTGCAACGGTTGAACAAATATTACTTTCGAAACTTTTGCAGTTCTCAATCCACTTAATCCCTCAAATATTACTAAGCCATGAAAAATTCCACATTTTAACCACTCTTACTCCATTTCTTTCTCTTTTTCTTTTAGTTCCTGATGTACTCATCCTTTTAAAAGAAGACAAATTAATAAAGCTTGTTCCCAAAACTCTGACAATTATGTAAGTGGAGACTGTTAGTAGACACATTTGGGAGTAAAAAGATGTCAAACTACCTAAGCCATCAACTAATGCTACAGCAGATTATATGTAAAACTGGTTATATTCACACCAGTGATTCAGTGCAACATCCTAGGTCACTCCATGTCCATCCTTGTGTGTGTAACACAACTTATTTCATGAGATAGAGGAGGAAGAAGAAAGTACTATTTGCTAATTGGAAATGGATTCCACCCTGGTCTTCTTGAAGTCCATGCAAGAAATGCTCTGAATTTAAGATGATATAAGAAAAAGGCAAAACCCAATAAGGAATAAAGTATTATTTTCTGGCCACTAAGATGCTTTCATTGAAATATCATTGGGTAGGAACAAACAAACGTGAAAACTACAAAACTGTATTTGACATGTCTTTTTTAAAATAAACAGACATGTTTGATTGTTTGTAATCCAGTATAATCCACTGTGTAATGTTAAATATTTTAAGAGCATTTTTATTCCATTTGTTCTCAGCGTGGTTGGCCTGAAGCCAAAATGTTTTTTATAAAGGCAACACTCCACTAAGGGGTTTGAATTCTTTTCATGTTGGTTCTTCTTTTTTAGCATTTAGAAATTTATGGTTCATAACAAATATACAAATGGAAAAAAAAAAACAAAACAAAACAAAACCAAAAAAATGAACAAACAAACAAAACCCCAACATACATCTCTCCTGCAGGTAAATGCCTGGTCTCATTTTCATTTACTGGGGTTCTGCAGCAGGAGGAACTCTACAAGGTCATTGCTAGGAGAAATAAAACAGACTTGTAGGTATGGCAGAACAGTTAAAATCCTGCTTTTCCACCTGAAAAGCCAAATTATAACCAGTTCCTACCAACACTTCTCTCAAAGAAGAATAAGCAAGAGGGTTTCTTGAAAATGAGGATGCCACTGGTTAAAGAACAGTTATAGCCAGGTATAGACATCTGGAGAGAGTCTGAGTTGCCTATGCACTGAAACTAGAACCCAGATTTTTTCAGTCAGCTTTGAATACACTGTTTAATAGCATTTTGGAGCCAAAAGATGAAGTGAATCAATTTCTGCAAGAAACTGGTTTTGTCAGTCAAAGGGAACACAGCAATTTTTCTCTTTTAGCTTTTCATTCCCTGGCAGAGAGCAGCATGCTTTTGCTCCTCCTGGGGATGCAGCTAACAGATAGAATTTGCTACGACTATTCTGCTCCTCCTGGTCCCAACAGGTATTTCACAAACACCCTTTCCATTCGTCTCTCCACAACAGGCTGCCACAGTCTCTTCCATCTGCTGTTCTCAATCTCAGCATGTTTCAGATCTTGATTTTAAATATCTAGACTTAACCATGTCACATTTGAAAGTCTGGGGCCTGGCCCCAGCATGTATTAGTTTGCCTTCCCACTCAAGAGGTATTTTGTCTCAAACAATCAAAAGGAACTACAAGTACAGATTGGCTTTCATTGCATTCCAGTTATGGGGTGGCTAGGACACAAGTTATATGTCCCAATGTTATTTGGCAAGTGTCAGACTAGAGCCACGCTTTCCTAAATGAAAATGGAGATTCTATGACAACCAGCCATCTCCAGGAGTTGCAACTGTAATTAAAATATCAATTATTGCAAGACTTGTGATGAAATTACCAGTCAGCTATGCTGAACATCTGACATTTCTCCCCTACTCATGCAGGCTTCTAAAAGGGGTAGCATCCTTTTCTTCCTAAAACTTTCTTCAGTGTAAAAACTTAGCTGCATGAGCAGCTCAGTTCTCTTGTAAGATATATGTATAGGCCTACAACCTCTTTCAGGGATTTCTTCTTAATTTGTATTCATTCACAACCAGCAGTAAGAATGAAAAGTATGGCAGGGAAAAACTCATTCCAGGAGTTCTGCAGCACCCTGCAGCTTAGCAAAGGTAATTTGTGTAGTTACAGCTCTTCTTTTATTGAACACATCTGCAGCAGTCATTGGATTGGGATGTTTCCTTTATGCCTCCTTGAGAGCTAATACATGTCCTGGGTGGAAGGTTGAATTTGAAAAATGTTCATATAGCCTGTGACCAGCTATGGGAATACAAAAGCCAGACTATTTTGATCCTATCAAACCACAGAAATACCACAACACACACACACACAAAGAGAAACAATAGAAAGGACTCACGGATAAACAGCTATTTATCTGTTATGATCTCACCCTAAAGATTTTCTCGTTAAGTCTTGATGTGATTTGGTACAGAGGTGAGGTGAGGAACGGGGTGGTTGCAGATCAAGCCTATAAATAACAACAAGTAAGAAAAACAGTTAAAAATTTACACAGCTTCTTTCCTTGTCTAAAGTAGAATTTATAGATTTTGCCTTTCTACTATGAGGATGAAAATAACATAGGATGCAACAGCTTTAAATTGCAATCAGAAACAATTCAGGGAAAAAACCTAGTAGTGACTAAACCAAGTGCAGTTGCAGGTTAAGGGCAGAAGCCACAAGCTTGATGTTACCCAACCAGAAGTATGAGGAATAGGGCTAGATATTTAGAATGCTCATGGGATACTATCTCCTCACAATGGCTGAAAAAGATGCAGTGTCAACATACACTCTCTTTTAAGCCCAAGGGGAACCTCTGCTTGGCCAAGCCAGAGTTCTCTGCTGCTCCTTTCCCCTCCCAGGCTCTGAAATGTCCAGAAGTAAAATGGTGACCCATTCTACTTCTGATTTTCTTCCTGCATTTTTGCATTATAACATCCTTCCTGCCACACCTAGAACTATGAGTATTATATTCACACATATCTAGGGAAAGAAAAAAGACAGACATTTAAAAAGTGCAGATTCCACACTGTAGAAATTTGCTGAAGTTTTGCACAACAGACAAACTGACAATTAATCTTTTCTCCCCCAGCTACAAGCTGAGCTTCCATCCCCCCACATCAGGAAAAACACATGCACCAATTATCTGTCTCTTTCCCATCCCACTCACCAAACAGCTGTAATAAAAAAAATAAAGGTATAAATAACCTTGTAAAATAATGAGAAATCTCTTCATTTTGTGACAATTTTGCTAATTTTAAATGGAATGGGGATTCTTTTTCCCTCATGTTTCATCTAGTGTACACCTCCTAGGACATCATATTTTGTTATCAGTCTACAGCAAGTATTCACTCAGATTACTAGAGGGTCCTCCAGTAAATGCAGAAAAGAACTGACATTAAGAAGCCACACATTTTCTGTAGGGAGTCACCTTCTGCAAACCTTGCCTGCCCATAAGTATGCATAAAAATGCATCTCCTGGGAGAAAAGATTGAATTCTTATCCTGGGGCAATGGAGGAGTGAAGCTGTACTATTAATAAATCCAAATGTTAGGCTTAACTCAATATGCAGAGGTTAGGGATGATATATTTTACTCCCCATTTGAGAAGGAATGGCAAGGCAGGCCAGACATTGCCATTTTTCCTTGACAACATCTCATTTTCCTTCATATGCTTATGCAGAACACATGGCTCAAGTGCTTTATAACTGGGATCCCACACAGGAACCACAACCTACCCCTTTCCCCACCATGTTAGTTCAATGGATATGCAACTCCACTGAAGTGAAATGCTCCCTTTCCCTGTTTAGCCTTCAAGAGCAGTGACGCATGTTGATTTTTTTCTTTTTTTTATGATTGAGAAAACCAACTCATATGTCACACCTTACACTGGAATTGGATATGAATAAGGAGCAATCCATCACTCTCCCAGATTCCCTGTTTACTAAGGAGCTGTTAAAGGAGCCTTAAAAGCCCCAGATACTGCCAGGAAGGACATGTTTCCCTAGGCTTCATAATTTGCACAGGAACTGAACTCCAGCCACTCTGCTCATGTATATTATTAGCACAGGGAACGTGTGGACTGCAGCTTCTAGATACAGAGATCTGGGGAGAAAGAGACTCATCAGCAAAGCACAGGCTGCTGTAGTGACTACAGAGCTCCCCAGGACTGCTGAGGTTTTGTCAAGGGACACTTCAGGCCCCAGAGCATGCCAGAAAGCAAGGCTTCTTAAAGTCACCCTCGCTCATATTTCTCTTGCACCTCCAAATTAGAGGCTGCACCTCTGAATTTCAGTCAGCTTTCACTAATGAATTGATGCTGCCTGTTTCGGCGTGGGGCTTGTCCTTACAGTGCAAAACTGTCAAGAATAGGGGGCTGCTTCAAAAGCAAAAGTTATGCTGGGACTATGAGGGCAGCTACAGACCTTGTAACCGCATGCAGTCCCCTACCTCTAATGCCTCTCCAAGCAGACAATACAGGGGAGGGACACCCACAAATATTCCTTGCCAGGCTGAAGAAAAACCCTGCCCCTTGTGATACCAGTTGATGCATCAAAGTGCCATTGGCAAGAGCTTAATATAAAATCAATGAAAATGTACATCCAGGGGGTGTGCCCTGAGTCTTCCTTGTCTGGCTATGTCCCAGGCTCACAGCTGCATAACCAGCTGTGTCTCCACTCTGAAGCACTGCCAAGCTAGGAGTCTCTCTGCTGCCATTTCTCTTTCTCCTTTCTGCTACTTCTCATTATTTTCCCTTTTCTACACTTCTGATGTATAAAAATTGCCCATCAGACAAAGAATGTTACAATCAAAATCTCATTATTGGCACAGGGAAACACACCTTCTCTGCAGACGCAACAGTTAGAGGTTATTGTTAGTCTAATTAACATTTCAACAGTAAAATTAAAATGGATCAAAGAGTTAATCTAAGTCCAGCTACAATGATGGTAACATTTATAGTCCGTATTATATAATCAACGCTAATTCCCATTAATAGTGCTAGCCAATTTGTTAGTCACCAACTTCCTGGCAGCTACCTCTTTTTGTCATGTCATGCCTACCTTTCTTATGAGTAGCAAAAGCAAATAATTAGCACCCTCAATTCATCACTGGTATGCTGGTGAAGGTCCTGGGTCTGCTTGGGATTTTCACACAGTTTGTTGCTAGTGTATTTTTTGTTGGTGCCCAATGTTAGTTACAGAATGATCATTTAGGAGCTGCTGGAACACCTTACATGGTATAATTTCCTGAAATGCAATTTCACAGACTGAAGCCAACACAAAAAATAAGTTGGGTGTTAGTCACCTGTTGGGCAATTCAGCCAAAATAAGAAGCATAATCTCATGACCAGACAAAGACTGAAGTGACCTGAGTTAAGGTAAAACAAAATCTGCAATTTTTCAATAGCAGTGGCAACATCTTATTTCCTAAGGTGCAGGATGCAAAAGCTGTGTTCACACTGGTAATGCTGATGCATGCACACTCTTGTACATACCAATTATGTCAATGCTTTTGTCAGTAGAACTCTGCTTACCTGATCTTTTTCCGGTTAAAGCCAAATGAACTGCAGTCAAAGTGTTACATGGTATTCTTCCAAACACCCAAGGTTTCCTTTCAAGCTGAAGTTGCTCAGCTCCATTCACATCTGGTAGAGTCAGGCTTTGATTTCAAGGAACAGTGGCTTATGATTGTAAGCTCAACACTCGCAATACAGTACTAAGTGACAATGTGTCATGCTTCTGACAAACTTTAGGCATTTAAAAACAGAAAGGAATGAAAATCTAAAATCATAAACCTTAAATCGCTCATTTAATGAAATACCATGTTTTTTCATAGACAGCCTAATCTTGGATAATCCCTGATGCTTTATAAGGGCCCATACTGGAAAATAAATTATCTTACAACCTGCGGTGTAAAATAACCTGCAGTAAATCAGATGAAAGGTGTATTGGTTAGAGATTATAGAGAAGGAGCAGAGGCAGATAACTCCAGAGCAGACTTCCCCTCATGTTACCTATATATCCTTAACACCTGCATTGTTGCTAAGCTGCAAGGGCTTTAAATAGGAGAAAGAATTTAATTTCTGGTTTAAAAAAGATTAATTATGGATTGGTTATGTAACTGAAGAAACAACATTTTATTATAAAACAATCAATTCAACAGATAATGTATAGATGGAGCTAATCTGCTGGTGTAATTTTGATTTTGTTTTGAAATTTATCTTCATCCATCAGGTGAGAAATATCATAAAACTGTAAATGTCTTAGAGCTTATTAAACAGAGCATCATTAAAAACAAAGTTGTTAAGACTTGAGTTGAAATACACAAAAACTTACAGAGTAATGAGAAAAATGCACATGTAAGTATGAGCTTGTCCATGTTCAGTTTATACTGATTTCTCAGATTTTTCAGTGTCCATATTGTTCTCTTGTTTTGAATTAGTGATAAAATATCACAGAATAAGAGGATTTGCAGTAACAATTGGGTTTCTAAATGCCCTTGAAGGTCTGGTATTTACATGCAGTCTGTTTCTATCTTCAGAAATGCTAGCTTTGCAAGTCTCACAAAATTACTCTGACAATAAATACAATAAGGATTATTAAGTGATCAAAATCTGTGATAACTGAGACAACGTGGGTACCTTAGACAGGTGGATAAACCCTTCAGGGCAAACTGACAATTTTCAGCTTACTTTAATTTGCCCAGAATTAAAGGTGAGAAGAAAACAAGAAAGCAGAAAAGGGGACTTCAGGATCAGTGCTAAGTGACCTTGACAGGAAAGAGGTTTTTTATTCCTCCAGAAAGAAGCAGCCTAAGCTGACAACACTTGCAATTCACTAGAAGTGCATGTAATACTTAAAATGCTGGGTTGGAAGATATTATGAGTGCAAATAAGTGTAATTTTTAGGAATGCCTGAGATTTAAGTAAATGCATACTTTGTTGCAAAAGCATGAATTTCTCTAGATACAGTCAGTAAACATTTGGTTACTTCATGTGATATTTAAGTTCTACTGTCTTCAGCTGTAGCCATTAAAATCAGGCCAACTGAAATTTTGTCAGTAAAATTAGTGACAACTGAAAGAAGCAATAGTAGAACTAAGAAACATAAAAAAATAAAAGGAGTGACATGCTGGCTATTACGACATAAAATTCTCAGTTTCAACAAGACTGAGGCTGGTTGTTTCTGTTTACCACTTTTCGTAAGAGCATCAAAGAAGTTCAGTTTTGGCTCAAGAAAATACTTAAACATATAGAGCAGTCTTTCCACTAATGAAAGAATACCTCTCTCTCTTATATTAGGAGTAGTGTCAGGGATTGTACTAACACCTCACTTGGTCAAGTTTCATTTCATACTGGAAATACATTTCTTGAGCATTAACTGCTCAAGGGAATGCCTTTTAGATGAAAAGGATTTTCTGAAATAAAGAATCTCTTGTCCAGATTAGTATCTCTTTGTTTTTTAAACAGAGACAGCTGCTTAGAGGCATGAAAGCACAAATTATGCAGAAATAGTTTCTTTTAATTCTGCTCCTCCCAGTATACTTACCCAGCATTTATGATCTTGGCTAACAATCCTGGCAACTCCATGGAATTAATTCAGAATCAAAACCAAAACTGTACTGAGCAAAGAAGGACAATTTTGCCATCTTCAGTGGCTTGCACAGAGCAATGTTCAGCTGAATCCCCATCTTCAGTGGCTTGCACAGAGCAATGTTCAGCTGAATCCCCGACCAAGAACAACCACTTGCATTACACTTTTTATATTTTTAGGATTAGCTACTTCAGCTGTCTAAAACATAATTGCAAGGCTGTCCTGGAAGATTTTAACCCTCAATTTGCTGCATATGATGGTCACATAGTTATTTAGCATCAACAGTATAGCTAAGATATGTATCATGACTACCCCTTCTTTCCATGGAAATACCAGAGTCTGTCTGGAACAGATTTTAAAAATGAAGCAACATATTCATTGTCTGCATTATGCACACAAGGGGAATATTTCAATAATTCCATTAGAGACCTCACTTCCAAAAAATATACTGTGTTTAATACCCAAAATATTCCACATGCAATAGCAAAAAATTAACAATGCTATTAACACCAATTGTTTTAAGTCAGGTTGGGATTTTTGCCAGGTTTTTTTTCACTCCTACGAAGAAACGTTTACAAGGATGTTCCTGCATAACACTGAAAGGAACTTTCTTATTGGCTTCAATGCCTGGAGGAGCATGCTTTAATACAAGCAAAGTGATTAGTCACCTGTATAGTATTTATTGTTCACAGTGTATGTATGCAGAGCTGTGTGAACTAAGAGAGGGGAAAAAAATAGTTTAATTCAGATTTCCTCAATATTCCTAATTAAACAACTCATTAAATTTTTTCAAAGAACTAGTGACATAAGTGGCATTATTAAATACTTCAGAAGCTATTCAGTCACAAGTAACATTATTCTTTTATACACTTTCATATCCTGAGAAACATAAAATTACTAACAAATGCAGATTAAAAGGCCTTTGTCAAAAAAAAAAAGAAAAGCCACCTCTCAGATTAGTGGTTTGAAAAGCAAGTATGTATGCTTCCTATTCAAGAAACTTCAAGAGTTTCAGAAACATCACTCACTGTTCACAAAGCCTCAGTTAAGTCATGAGTCATCATGGCTGGAAATACACACTTCAGTGGTAAAGTTTATTGCCTCAGTCACAGGCAGAGTGTAGAGGCTTCTGGCCTGAAGTTATAGGATGAATTAATATTATCCTGCCTGGACAAGAATTTTCTACTAGTCAGACTGCTAGAATATCCCTGCCATCATGGCTTGACTTGGTATTTATCCACCCTGAATGAACCTCAGGCAAGCCTTATTCCCATTTTAAGTCACTATCCACTCCTAGTAACTGATGTCACTTGGAAATGGTCACTTCCTCTCACTCCTACAGCTTTTTTTTTTAATGCTAGCATGAGGATAGCCCAGGAGAACTTGCCAAAGGTAAGTCCTTCTGCCATCTGTGTTCCAGACCTTCTGCCATCCAGTCTAGCCCAGCTTGATAAGATCTCCTAGATCCTTAATGGTTTGCCAAGTAGACTAAGATGTCTCATAAAGGAGACCAACAGATCTGTATTAGCTTTCCTGTCTTTTCCTGCAGCTTCTTAAGCTTTGCAGTTAACAGGGGTAACATTAAGAAGCTTTTGAAGAAGTTGTAGCCACTTAGTACAGCCAGTTACTATCAAGATCAAAGAAATAATAGACTCTTTAATCAAAAAAGAGACATGACCCACTAATCTACAGTTCTTTTAATAGCACATTCATAATGAAATTAGTCTTAATGGGTATCTCTCTATTTTCCAGTTGATCGCTCCTGTTGGAACGTATTTGCACAAATGGAGTTCCGTTGCCTACAATGAGCCAAGCATTGCAGCATTTCTGATTTGGTGGCACTTTGCACCTATTTCAGAGTGGTAAATGACCATGAAAGTCTATAAGCAATAGGAAAGCCCTTGGCAATCAAATACAGATCCAAAGTTTAGACATTTCTATCCTCCCCAGGTCCAGCACCTTATGTCCCACCTAGTGATTGGTTTTGCCTAACTTCAGAGTAGGAAATTAGCATATGTTTCTGTCAAGAAGAAAAATATAGTGAGCACTGAGCCTCTAGCAGAGAGAAAGAAGCAAACAGCTGCTGGTAAATGGAAAACTGCTTAAGACAAACAATGGCTTTGCTCTACCACAGATGAAATGGGGCTGCTGGAAATGGGGTTGGCAAGGAGAGTGTCTTAAGGGGAAACTGCAAAGAGCAGGCAAAAGAGATTAGGGTCACTGAAATACCCCAAACAAACAAACAAGCAGCCAGACAGTATCAATAGCAGGTAGGATTGTGGTTATTGACGTTAAAGACAGTGAAAAGAAAAGAAAGGAAAAAAAGAAAAGGAAAGGAAAGGAAAGGAAAGGAAAGGAAAGGAAAGGAAAGGAAAGGAAAGGAAAGGAAAGGAAAGGAAAGGAAAGGAAAAGACAATCTGTTTTGTACATATGAAAAGTGCATAGGCTCTACCATGCCTAAATTAGAATCAGGTCAACTCTGCTTCCCTGTTTGCCTTCAGTTGTACCACTTGCTATAACAGTTCTGTTATCTCAGTCTGTGGGTTTCTTCTGTAGGGAATAAATCAGGGGTTTAGAAATTAATACCCTTATTTAACAACAATGTACACTGCCTAAAACATTCCTGTCAAAGAATTTTCTTTTACTTGTATCTGTTATTGAACTGCCTAATTACTACTGTCAAAAATAGTCTTTTATAGGAAGATACACCGCTGCCTGTTGAAAAAGAAACCTTGCCTCCTCCTTTCTTTTATTCCTGGCTATGCACGTGGCAGTATAGCCTCTGCTTTCATTATCACACTGCAATACTTGAGGGAGAACTGCAATACCACTGAAGCAGCTGCAAGCCCAGATTTTTCTTTTGTGTTTGGAGAGTACTGCTGACACCTTGGCTTTGAATAATTGCTGATCAGCACAGAAAGGGTTTGTTGTCTATGGTTCTGTCTCACGGAAGCTGGTGGTTAATTTTCCTCTGATGGCATAGAATTAACCACCTAAGTCTGAGTGTACATGACGAAAACAAAAGAGGACACCCCACCTACACTGAGAGAAACAATCTTCAGGGAGCAGCTCACATTTTTATTTTTTTTAATTGTATCTAAAGATTTGGGGTAGTGTCCTTACTGGATATTTTTGGGTGGTGGAATCTCATACGCTTCTCAGAACAAATTCTTCTATAAAATAGCTCTATTTTTGTTTTACAATAAAAACTCTAAAATGTCACCAATCGCTTCTAAGATCCTGTTTAGGAGACTTTCATGTAACAGAGTCTAAAAAAAATAAAACAGAAGAGGTGTTCAAACCATGCAGCTTTTTCAGTGGAGAGACAAAATGCTTTAACTTGGCATTTCAAGTCACCCAGGAGCCTTTCACTGTCTATTACCTACATAGGGAGACTAGGTTCCTTTTCAGACATCAAATTTCAATGCATAGGTTAGACTGAATTTCTTTTTGATGACACTTTTGCTTTGAAGAACCTGCCTAGTTCCCTATTCTAAAATAAATAAATAAAAAGGGTTAGGGAAACCACAACTTTATATAAGCAACTGCAAGTTTGATGATAGCTTTTGATTTTCCTCCCCATCCTGCCTGGGGTGGGAGGCAAAGAGTGGGTGTGAGTGAGTGAGTGTCTACATGGTGGAGTTACTAGCTGGGTTTAAACCATGACGATATGTCTGAAAACAACAGTAACTTTCACATGATCACAATACTGCAGACTTCCATCAAGTAATGAAACAAGAAATAAGGTTTCATGGCTTCAAGGATAGTTTTGGTACTGCTGAAAACCCTTTGGCTATGATTCCATGCACATTTGCCACTCTTTAACATTAAGGTATTGATCAAGAATAAAAGACCCATGTACCGGACATGCACAGCAGCAGAAGTGCTACTGATTTGTTCTCCTAGTAAATGTAGTCAATGGCTTAACTATTTTAGTCTTCTTTTCATCAAGGAACAACTTAATGTAATTTACAGTTTTAATCTGTATTACCTATTAGTTGCACACATGTCCCCCATTTTAGATTATAACACAGCATTAGCAGAATGCTTCACACTGCAAGGGAACAGTGAAAACTCTTCCTACTGTGGAGGCCTGTCCCCACATCTCCTGCAGAAGGCAGAAGCTAGAAGGTTTCCTTGAGACCCACCCTGCTTCTTGTTAATGTTGTGCAGAGGCAGCACACAAAGAGGACCGGATCAGCTAGAGCTGGGTCAGTCCTTCTTCCTCCATATAACTGCTTGCAGAGGTGACCAGGCTGAGGCACCTGCATAAGGTTGCCACTCTTGCAGCAGTTACTGCTCTTGCCTGCACATCCAGGAAACTTCAGGTCCTTTTCCAGGTGCTCCAACTACAGTCTCCACACACCCTTCAGCATACACCAGCATCCAGGCAGTATGCGCAACAAAGGTGCACGTGGTGGTTAAAGCACAGATATTTTGCCTTGGACTGGCATACCATCAGAAAATAAGAAGAATAACCTTGTGATTAAAATGCTGCTGTATGCCTCAAGAAATCTAAATCCAGGTTCCAGACCCACCAGAGATATTCTTGAACAACCACAGAAAAGTCACTTAATGCAACCGTGCAATGGAAAAAATATTTCCTTTTCTGTGTCATTATTATATCTTGTGTGGTGAGACAGTTCATGCACAGTGGATAGAAGATACACTCCCAGCGTAGTTAAATCAAGAGCTTTAGAGTAGGCAACTTGAAACAAGATGATACTGAGGCTCTTCCAAATGCCAGGTAAAAACATAAATAAAATAAAATCTTAGAATGGTTTGGGTTGGAAGGGATTGTAAAGACCATTTAGCTCCAACCCCTCCCCCCCAGCCACAGGCAGGGACACTGTCCATTAGCCCGGGTTGCTCAAAGCCCTGTACAACCTGTCCTTGAATGCTTCCAGGGATGGTGTATCCACAGTTTCCTTGGGCAACCTGTTCCAGTGGTTGCCCACCCTCACAATAAGGAGTTTCTCCTAATAATCTACTTCTAATCTCTAGCAGTTTCAAACCATTACTCCTTGTCCTATACCTTCATGCCCTTGTAAAAAGTCTTGTAAAAATCAAAATATTTGAGAGCAAACAAACATCATCGTCAATTCGCTCCCCAGCTACCGAACAGTCATCTTTTGCCCCTGCCATTCATGACCTAAAGATGAAGATACACTTCTCACTTTCTGTCTTTTGTCAGCGTGTGCTCTTGTGAAGGCTGGTGTTTGTGTGCATCCAGGTCCATTAGAGTTAAAGCAGTTGCATTGTTCAAAAGCACCATGTTGCTAGATCCCAATGCAGGATGGAGGTAGTTGTTATCTTAACATTTCTGCTGCATTTATGTATTTTTATAGTTCTGGATCTTTTTTTCCTGCTGAGAGAACTGAATAAAAAAGAATGACTTTGAAAGACACTATAATCAAGCACTGCTGGCTGCAATTACATTGTGTACTTGATGTCTTCATAAAGTACCTCTAGTTTAAACCCACAAGTCTTTCAGCTTGAAATCTCTGTTGGCTCTATTCTGTTTTGTTATTTCAGAGGTGTATTTACAGGAATGATCACTAGAGTATATGGGTTTATATAACAAAGATATAAAAAAAGTGAACATCAGAAGTTTAAATTCCATCAGCTACCTTTACAGTGAAAAAATGACCTTTTTTTTTCAGTTTATGACATATTTACAAAGGAACGCCTCATGGACAACGAAGAAAAAAGATCATTTTTATTTCAGATCTGTAAAAGCCAATTCAGACTTGAGAAAATTATTAGATAGAGACTTTCAGATCTGACTGGTCATAACAGAGGCAGAACTGCAAAGTAAGCTCAAACTCAACAACTGCTTTTTAAGTCCAAGTCAATTATGGACAAGTCTGCAGTGTTACAGCTTCTGAGCACATGAATCTTAGCTATTACTGAAGCTCTAGCAAGGAATTCTTTATTATATATGAAAATGCATCAATATGATATATTAAAATATATGAATATGACACTGAAAATAAATTAATATGATAAATTTTGAAGCCTCTGTCTTTTTGGAATACTTTCTTTTCTTTGTGCAACTATTGGTACTTTAACCTTACCTCTCCCTCCCCGATGAGAAAGTCATTTTTCTGCAGCTTTTCCTAACAGCTTTAATCATTTCCTTGCAGTCTTGCCTGCGGGGTAGCAGAGCCACATACTTTACATTTGCAAGGACAGCTCCAAGGACAGCCTAGGGTCCTTAACTCCTTTGAGTCATTAAAGTTCTCTTAAGGACTTGGACATTGTTTCTTTAGCAGGGTTTTGCAACAAGGTAAAATCCAAGCAAATGATCACCAGCTTTTAGCTAATATGCCACAGACTGTCACACATTATACAGCAACCACAGGAGGATAATTTGACCATTATCCTCCTTACCCATTAACGCTTTCCCCGCCTTTCATTCCTCAGGCTTTGACAATGAAGCGTTGATGTCTTCCTCTCTGTCAGGCTTGGTAAGTTAAAACATCAGCACCTGATGTTTGAGTCAGGGGAAGGTCTTTCCTGCAGGACTGTGTGAATATAGAGATTCTATGGTCTCAGCAGGGGACTACCAATTGACTCTCCTGCACAGGGTAACTGTGAAGTTGAAGACTGCAGTCCAGTCATGGTGGCTGACAATCTGCTCTGTAGAATTGTTTGGGATTTAAGCACGGTCAGTTTGCCTGGCTAGGTCAGCATCTAGAAGGTACAATATCAGAATATTCCTAGTGCATCCTCCCATCTTCTACAAAAATAGATATAAATTAAAGCTTACAGATCAGAACCGTCCTTTTCTTCCAAAGGTGGTGCTACACATTTCGTATAGTACAGCTGTTGGCAGGGATCAGTCTGTGTCTTTCCTCCACCAACCATAAATCAGACCTGATTTGGGGACCGTAAAGGCATGTATACTGGTACATTCATAGTGAACCTGCTGAGATGAAAGAGCAGGGTGTATTCCCTGCCTTTATGCATTTTTCCCCAAGAACCTAAGCAATAGTCATGAGGATGAATACAGTTTATTGTGTCGTAGGAATAAATTTAAAAAAAAAATCCAACACCCTCCCCCCCCAAAAAAACCAAAACAAACAAAAAAAAAAAAA
>NDXB01010796.1:90946-103670 GCA_002631895.1 Agapornis roseicollis | reverse complement strand
TTTGAACAAAAAAAAAAAAAAAAAAAAAAAAACCAACCCCCCCCCCCCCAAAAAAAAAAAAAAAAAAAAAAAAAAAAAAAAACAACAACAAAAAAAAAAAACCCTGAAAACCTAAAACATTCCCCATGCTCAGCTTCCTAAATTACTATGCCACATCATCCATTAACTTTCACCTCCTCATTCAGTCTCTGTGTGAGAATAACAGTACATTATCAATTCTTGAAAATACAATTAACATTCATACCAGTGTACTAATGGACCTTAACGCTAACAAGTGAAGCTTTGTAACCAACCCTCACACAATGAAACTGTACCCAGATAACTAGGGAATATAAGATTTATTTTACTGACACTTCTGTTTGAACAAAGATTATGTACGTCAGAAACTTCAGATACGCTGATGGTTGTTGGCATATTTATAGGCTATTTAAAATCTTACAATTAGGATCCAGTATTGTCCAAGATGTATAAATACATACAGAAATATAACTGAATGCATGAGTTCTGGAAAAGAAATCATCCTCAAGAGTGTACGACACTTTATAAATCATATTCCTTTGAGAGTCTATTGAGGGGGGAGTATTATCATAGAATTGGAATGATTTGGGTTTGAAGCGACCTTAAAGATCATTCAGTTCCAAACCCCCAGCAACTGGATCAGGTTGCTCCAAGCCCCATCCAGCCTGGCCTTGAACACTGCCAGGGATGGGGCATCTACACCTTCTCTGGGCAACTGTGCCAGTGCCTCGCCACACTCACAGTAAAGAATTTTTTCTTACTATCTAGTCTAAATCTACCCTATTTCACTTTCAAGCCAACCCCTTGTCCTTCTCTACATGCCCTTGTGAAAAGTCCCTCTCTAGATTTCTTGTAGGCCTCTTTTAAGTGCAGGAAGACTGTTACAAGGTCTCCACTGAGCCCTCTCTTCTCCAGGCAGAGCAGAAAGGAATGAAGAAAAAAATGTTTCCATCTCCTTGCTGATGCCTGTGGTGGTAAAACTCTTTGTTAGTCTGGTTTATGTAACCACTAGTTGGGAAGAACACCATAACCCATAGTGCTGAGTGTCAGCAGAGGTGGAACCTCTTTGGTCAAGACCCTACACCTGGTTCTCTCTGCCAGAAAGGCATCTGCAGGGCAGAGCTCCAATAGATGTGTTTTGTCTTTGTTTTATAGTTGAAATAATTTAAATATTTCTCTGGAAGGGAGCAAATTTACACTGAATTCTCCCATTGGTGGCATTAGGACATTTCCTACATTAACAAGATGGTAGGGGTGAAGGTGAATAGAAAGTTTGACTGTGAATCACCTAAGGGAAATAATTTTGAGGCAAGTTGATATTTATAGTGATTAAGCAATTGTCTAAGGTTTTGATCCTTCAAAGAAGCATGAACATAAACTTTAAATCTGTGAGTTGTCATATCAAAGACAGTTCTGTGACTACAAGTGACATTGCTTTTATGTTAACAATCATCATACCTAAAGTCAGACTGGGATTTTTTTAAGCTTGGTTATGCAGATTCCTTCTTCTCTTGTAAAAAGCCCAGATTTGCTATATATTTGAGCTGACAGAGCTAAGCCACTTGTCTGAGGCTGTTCTACAGTAAAATTGGTTTTCACTCTTGACAGCTGATTAACACGAGTTCCCCAACCAGCTGATGGTTGAGAAATGTCATGTTTAAAGAGCCCCTTTTGTTTTATTGCCTGTCTTTGTGCACTGTGATGAAAACAAAGAAATGTTAGCCCAATCCCAAGGTTGCATTAGTTATATTTGCACATCTGTCTTTAAAGAAAATAATATATCCCTGGTGAATTATTTGTTTTCAAATTGCATGAGAAAACCTATTACATTGCAGAAACTTCCCTGTAGCACGAGGCATCAGGCCTGGGCCACAGAATGACATTTGGCAGCCACAGGAGCTCACTCTTCACTAAAAGCTTATCTCAGAGTATAGTGCCCCTGCCCTTTTTATTCACTTACCTGAATTTATCACTGTGACCCATAAAACAGTTATCAGTACCTATAAGGCAATGACACATTGGACTTCAGTTGGTACTTGCACAATTGCACACTTAATCCAAGGTCTGCAAAGGTGTGTTTCATCTCTTGCCACTCACAGGGAAGCTGCGGGGTCTTAGCTGCTCTGCTGCTTCATGAAGACTACCAAGAGGAGAAGAATATTATGGGATCATGCCCTTATTTCAGCATTTTGGACACGTCTCTGCAGAAAAGAGTAAAAGGCTGTATTTCACAGCTATGATATCATTCTTGTAAGCTATATTTCAGCATGAGCCACTATAAAACCTCTCCCATGACATCAGAGCTGTGAAATATAGCCAACTTCAAGTGCACAAAATTCCCCCGCAGGAATAATTGTTTCCTGGCAATTGGCATTTGAAGGACTGATCCTTTGAAAGGCTGGCACAAATCCAGTCTAGGTAATGCTGCTCCAGGCAGCACTGCTCAGGAAATGGTATGTGCAGGAGCAGAGGTATGGAGCCCCGCTGTGGGGTTTGTCCATAGGGATAATGAGATGACCACTGGGGGAACCTGTCAAGTGATAATTTTCACTGCCTCATGCCTCAGCAATCCATGCAGACTTCACTAATAGCAAAATAATAGGTTTGCTCATGTGCTGCACTCCCTACCTCAGGCCCTGCCTCCCCAATAAGGTGAGCCACACACACACAGCCAGAGCTACAGCCTCATCTGTGTTTTCACGTCTGTAATCTGATCGCAGATCATGATGGGCATGCTGCTACATGGCAGCTTGCCAGGGATGCTGTTGCTGAGGCACTAATTAACTCACCTGGGCACGCCTCAACCTCTCCACAAAGCATCCTAGCAAGAACACAGAAGTCGTGAGATATAATCTCCTCTTTTATATCAAGTCAGGGAAGACGCCCACCAGATCAGCTCCACTCAGAGCTGGGGTTAGCGTGGTGGGTGTTGGCAGAGCTGTAAAGGACAAGACCCTACATGGGTCAAAAGGGTACAGGAGAAGGGTAAGAGAGACTATGAATGGAGAGAGAGTTAAAGCCACCTCAGCTCTCCCTTTCCTGGTATCTGAATCTGCCCATGTCCCTCTTCTAGTGACCTGCATATTTACTTGCCAGTGCTTCATGAATAGCACTGAAGACAATTGTTGAACACATTATAAAGCTTAGCTATGCTGGCTTTTTCTGCTCCTCCTCTGAGGAGGTCTTGTGGTGAGCAGGGGGTCTGTTCTTGCTGTTATATCTCTGTGTATAAATGTTTACATGTATGTGTGTATAGTCTTGTGTGTCTGTGTCTACCTCAAAACACTCAGAGCCTTATGTTGACATGGCTCCCATGACCTACAGGACACAGTTGTTTTTACCTGCAGAAAGTTCACTGGCATTAATGAGAGCTAAATAGAAACCTTCCCTCTTCTCTAGAGGAAACTACACTGCTTCAGAATTAACTGTACCTTTTCTATTCTTCCTCTTAATGCTGAAAAACTGACTCCTTACATTTTTACAGTATTTTACCTTGTGAAGCAGTAAAATTATTGTTTGAACAGTCCTGTTCCATTACCTACTATTCATCTAAAAGCTAAGAAAATTATTTACTAAAAGGAAATGTAAGAGACTCGAGCTTATATTATACAATTACTAAGAACAATGACAACTAGGAGAGTGGCTAACCCAAGGCATTGCAAATGCTTTAACTCCATCAGTGAAGCTGATTTACATCTTTGAAAAACAAACAAACAAACAAACAAACACACATCAGGAAAAAATTAGCCTTTGGTATAGATTATGATCCAAGTAGTGTTGCATGAAAACACAAAATAAAACAAATTAAGAAAAATTCTATTTTCTATTTGACTCTCACTCCACAATCGTTATTCACAAATATTGAGAGCTGCTGCATTGAAGGTTGTGAATGGTTTATTGGGCTTTGATCAGGTTATTGAAAACAATAACTTTTTCAAAGAGCATTTGTGTGAAACTAAATAAAAATTAATTAAATGATACTTCTCTAAGAGTATGGATCTGTTCAGAACAAAAATTTAGCAAAGTATTTAGGAAAAATATATGTGGTGGAATGTTTCTGTCAAGTAATTCTGATTTCTTCACATTATAAAATGTTCCAAAGCTCATTCATTGGGCATTTTGCAGGACTGGTTACCTGAGACAGAAAATATTGTTTCTTATTCCTGAAAAGAAGCTTTCAAGTTTTTTTAAAACCCAGAACTGTTGGCACTGTACGTGTAGCTTTTTTGCTTTTTTTGTGGAAAAAAATCATGCCGTCTTCAGAGATAGGGATAATTCTCATAATTATTTCGTAGGGGCACAGATACTTAGTATTAATAATAGTAGAAAGCAGTAGCAAGTAAGAGCCCACAGGTAAAGATTAACTAGCAGATTTTTTTTTTCAGAAGTTCTTAATGAAAGTGTTAACATATATAATTATGCATTTAAAGATATAAAAGTCGGTAAAAAGTTCAGTAGGTAACTGAGAAAACCAGAATTTCCACTTCCTATGCAGTATCAAACAGGCTAGTATGTGGGAGATACTAACAAATATGCACAGTTAATTCACTTCTCTGTTTGCCTGACCCTTCTTAAATGAATTCAAAGGGACAACTCCTTGAATGTGAGGGAAAAATCCTGGAGCTATCTAAGTTCAGACTCTTCAGTCCATAACAGAACAACAGAATTGCTCCTGGGAAAACAGTCAGCAGTCTTGCTAGCCCTTTTTTCATGTAAGGAGGTAACCTCATTGAGATCACCAATCAGAGACTAATCAGCTGTATCCCAAAGTTCAGGCAGCAAAAAGATAAATGCCTGGCTTGCCTTAGTTGATGAATAGAATTAAATAGAGTTAAAGAGAAAAAACAACCCAACAAAAACACCAAAACCACAAAAATTGTGACTCCTTCTTCCTACTCCGTATAAATTCACTCAGATTATTTGAAGGAATGCTTGCAACATTTTGAACCAGAAACAGCTCAGCTTTTCAACAATCACTGTTACTATTCTACTTCTTTTTACTTATTTGCTGTAGTGCTGAATATTAAGTACCTTTGAAAATGCTCAAAAAGGTTATTTTTCTTTTCAGAGATCCTCTGAGACTGCAAAGACTATTTAAAGAAGGAAGACGGCATGAGATTGGATTCAGTGCAGTAAAGCAGGTTAATCTGAGGACAAGACAAAACCCCATTATTTAGACCTTCTTGCGTTGCCATGATGAGAACTTACCATTGCTTCTGGTTGCTGTTTTGGGCTGGTCAGCCCCACCAAACTTTCTTAACTCCGTTGTCACAAAGGACTAGTGGCTTTCCAGAAAAGGGAAAAGTTTTGGTGTTGTCTGGAAACAGCAGGCAAGATATCCGTCGTTCCAAAAGAAGCTGGATGTGGAATCAATTCTTTTTATTGGAAGAATACACAGGAACGGACTACCAGTATGTTGGCAAGGTAAGATTCTTACATATGCATTCTGTATTTTGTTTTTAGAAACACTGGTTACTACACTTCAGCTTCAAATTGTAATCAGCAACAGGAAGTTCCTCATTTAACCAGTAAATCCCATGGCAAATCATGCCCAATTATATTAAAGATTTTCCTTTTTATTTTTGGCTGGAAATAATGCAGCTTAATTACAGAGTTGTCTAGGCTAGATTTTTAGCTTTAAATTGTAACAAGCATCTTCCCTCATGCTCATTAATTTTGCTAAAGTCAAAGTACATAAAACAGAAAACTTTTTGATCCAAAATATTTAGGATTCACAGTACGCTTATTCTGGTGAGGATTCTACCCAGCAAAAGGCAACCATCTCCCTTTTTATTTTCCACCCTTTCCCATTTTTATTAAGCACACAACAATGCTTGCAGCCATTTTCTGATGAAGTTTTGTGCACTAACATGGCCTTAATATTACAAGCCATGCTATTACAAAGGGTTGAAGCTCACTGTGCTTACACACTAAGAAGCAAAAGGCAATTGAAGATTTCTAAGCTCAAAGCATGCTGTTAGAAAAGGGTCTGTAATAATGGAAAAAAAAAGAAAAGGCACAGCTTAACAATGAGAATATCCGCCTCCCTGAGCAGCAGACCCCCATGTAGGTAACAACCTTTATGTAAATTGAAGAGATAATGCATCTGTGGTGAGTCTGTGGCGAATCTACACTGCCCAAGGTGCCATGGTCTATAGGAGTCCCTCTTGCAGAATGTAGAAATTATTCTATTGGTGGTGACATTCAAAGCAGAAATAACAAAGCTTAGTTTTCCAAACTAAAATGGGATTGTGTCTGATCTAGTTTGATCTTTCAAGCCTTTTAGGAAAGGCTGTAGATCACAGTGGGTTTGATATTTTATCTCTCTCTTCAAGGTTCTGAGCAATCCCATGAGAGACGGTGACTGCTTTTCTTGCCTGCCAATCAGCTGTCAGTCAAAGCTGGGTGTGACAATCCTTTCCTGCTAAATGGCTGCAAGGCACAATTCAATTGAGGGGTTATTTGTCTGGTGTAATATTCATAGAGCTCTGACCAGCATAATTAGCATTAATAAAAGATACAATTGAACCCAGTCTACAGGAAAAAGCCAAAGGCAGAAGAAAGTCCTCAGAGAGGAGAAATAGAGAAGGAAGACAAGAGGGNCTGTTCATGTCCTGCGAGTCGGCTGGAGTGAATGGGTGAATGGGGAAGGTTGGAGAGAAGCGGCTTGGTTGGGTAAGGGGAAAGGAAGGGGGGGGGGGGGGGGGGAAGAGTAAAAAGGAAGAACCAGAATAGAGGTGGAAAGAGAAGAAACTTTACAAAGAGGAATCAAGATAGAGGAAGAAAAAGTGATATCAAATGGGAGTAGAAGATAGGAGTTGGGAGAAAAGTGTTACCTAAAGAGAGCACATGTGAAAACAGAAGATGAGTGAAATTAAAAAAACAAAAACAAAACAAAACAAAAAACCCAAAACCAACAGTTAAGAAATATTGGGGGGGGGGAGAAAGCAAATTGGAAGACATCAGTCCTCTACATGCTCTCCTCTTTCACAGTCTACTGAGGAGGTGGGGGATGGGGGTGTTCAGTGTAATGGTAATCTTTTTCTGTAAAGATAAAGCATGTGGTACTGAGGTAAGTCCTACAGCCTGTCAATTTCGCTGTGAATTTTGGCATTAAACCTGCTCAGCCCCAAGTCCCTCATTCTCTCTGCTGAAGAGCTAGAGTAGAAGCTATTGCCTTCAGAGGGAGTGATGGGGGAGCAAATACTCCAGCAGGATGAATTTACTGAGAGACAGTTAGAAACAGTGTAGTTGAAACAGAAAACCAAGAAAATTTGAAGGAGGTGTTGATAGGAAAAATAATGTGGATGTTATTTTTAAAGGTTGTTATTCTGCCTATTGTACTTCAATACACTTCCTGTTTTAAAGCATAGAAACAACACTTAACGTATAAATGTCATTGATTCTGTATTCCTGGGGTGTTCACAAGTGGCCTTTCACATGTCTTGCAAATGCCAGAACTGCTCACACCCTTGTAATTGAACAATTAGCCAAAAGGCATAGAAGAGCAGCCATTTATTATTAGAGAAAGTTGAGTATTGGTGTGAGTATAAATGATAGAAACAGCTGAATGTCTCCAAATTGAGGTAACCAGGCAATTTAACTGAGCAATTAAACTTGATTGGTGTGCGCAAATGAGGATAATGAACAAGTTTCTGAAGCATATTTTTTCCTCAAAGGACTAAATGTTAACCTTGCATATGAACTGAAAATGGTAAGAATATTCAGTTATAGTCTTCTTATATTATAAAGAAATGTGAACAGGAAGATGTTTTAAAACAATAGCAATATAGGTTTATAAAGGGGGATTGTGTTTATGTCTTACTGTATAAGCAGTCAGACCTGGATCTTCTGAGTTTTCTTTTGTGCTTACTGGTTAAAGCTTGTGAGAATTTACAGCATAATTACATTAAAAAAGAAAAATCCATGTATACTTCAAGAAGAAAAATCTTTTACTCAGGGTGGTTTTATTTTTGTCTTTTCATTTGTAAACATCTTTAATTCAAATATCAAAATTTGAGATGTAAGAAGTCTGTTGTGAAGGATTTTAATAGCATTATTTCTATAAACTGCCTAAATTACAGCTGTAAAATCCTGTAAATGTTATATTGAAAACCACACTTTTGTATCATAGTAATTTTAGAGAGAAGGAGAAGAAAAATGGAAGAAAATGCTTTCAGGTGTGAGATAATAAAAAAGGTAATCTCTCTGAAAATATTTCTTAAGGCAGTACTGAAGACAATACTCAAGCACCACCTGTATCACAGACCAGAGTACTACTGTGTTCCCTACCCCATATACTCTATAACCAATGAAATCAAATGCTTTCCGTCTGTTAGGAGACAATTGTCTAGGCACATGTGAAACAAAGTAGCCCTGTGTTTGGTACCCATGTGTACTGTCAGCTATTAAAAAGTGCTCCCCAATTTTGTATGCTGCACACTTACTGTCAGTAAAGTATGCTGCTGTATCACACTGGACAAAAATACGCGGCTGCCAGAAAGAAGCTCTTGTCAGTACAAGGTGATTGTATGCCCTGGCTCTGAAACCAGATTCGTCATTTTATTATACTGCTCTTGTATCTCTGAATTTCATCCCTCTATATTCATGAAATAAGACCTTTTAGAAAGATAAAAACTCACAACTTGTCTTGGTTAGTCTCAGACATAATAATATAAGGAACTTGTAGAAAAGTTCTAGACTGGAATTATTCATTGCACTGCTGAATAACTTGTGAATTACAGCTATCCATTGAAGTGTGATTGATGGGCACAGTGACATTTTAACCTGAAGATATCTTTTCTTCTGGTTCAGGAATTATGGCACTTGGTGGGGACTCAGTCCCAAAATAAAATAAAATATTACATGAGCATTGAAGTAGAGAAGTGCCCAGCATTACTACCCTAGCCAAAATTGGCAACATTTGATTTGGGTTTTAAAAGAGTTCTAGTTATGCCTGGGGCTCCTTAGTACAATTTTAAAGGGCTGGAGTGAATGCATGTCTAAATCCCAGTTAAATGATGAAGTGGTAGTGCAGCTGTACTACATTCCCTAATCTTCAGATATTCCTGGGCAAAAGAGTAAAAAAAAAATCTGCCCTACTCCAGGATTGTATTGAAAGTATAGTTGTTATTTGTATGCGCTTTATGTCTTTGCATGCTGTCCTATTAGCTACATAAAATCCATGTATTGGCATCTGTCATTGAGTGGTCTTGTGAGTGAGCACAAGCCTACAAATCATTGTTATGTAAAGGGACGGGATGCTGCTTTCTTTTAGACTAAAGGAAAATCTGAACAAGTCTTAAATCTTACTTATTAACCCAGAAACAGCTTCTGGCAGACTGCAGTGGGAAGGAGCAACTTGCTTTCCTGATAACAACAGGCACAACCATGGAACAGTTTTGTCACACTCAGTCTATCTGGCACTAAAAGGAAACTTCCAGACATACTTTTCATTTTTGCAGTCTTATTGATGTTCGTATAGTTCAAGCAGTATGCTAGCCTGGAAGCTATCTGATGTTATTACCTGTATAACCTATCATAAATAATCATCCTCTGCTGACAACTCCATTTTTCAAGGAAGATAAAGTCAAAGTCCTGCTGCTGTGTGGCTTGGCAAAACAGAAAGGATACTACATTGCTGTAGGCAAAATCAGAATCCTTTTGTCTGGTGCTTAAAGAACCACGGGGGAAGATAAATTCCTCTCTGTCAGGAACAGTTTAAGGTACTGTTGATCCTGCTTTGGAGGAGGAGGGCCTGAACTAACTGGTATCACAATACAGTTTCAGTACTGGTTTTCTTTCTTTTGCCAAATTTTACTTCTGGCTATAACTATTCTGAAGGCAAGCAGAACTGATCCATGCAATGTATTTCTCCAGAAACAAATCAAACAAAAGGTAGAATCTCTCCAACCCATTGCAAGCAATGAGATTAAGCCACATACTGAGACACAAATATCTAACTGTGAGTACACACAAGGGGGCATTTAAACAAGAGGTATCATATCTTAATTGAATGACATGAGTACTAGCAAGAGAAACCTTCAGTTTCTCACAGATCTTCGGTATAATAGCATTCTAAGTTCATCAAAACTTTTGTTCCCTGCAAAAAACTAAGATGGCAAGAGTCAAACTAAAATGATTCTACCCATTTGCGCTTTTAACATCCTTTATGTAGTTCTATTGGCAAATGGTTGCTCAGTGTTTACTTTGTAACCTGCACTATGATATACACCTAATGCCTTTAGTTTCCTGTTCCAAATACAGTGTTTGTTATCTTTGAGGCCTAATATTAAAAGTTCCACTTGTGACTTCCACTTATTCACGAAGTCTACTCAAAACAGTTTTCAATTTGCTTTGACATAGAATATCCTTTCTCTAGGGCTAGATTCTGCACTAAGCTTCCAGGAGAAATGGCAGCCCAAGAGCCAGGCTTTAAGTCTCTGAATGACCTCCCAGTCCTGTCCAATTCCTGGGCTTGAAGTGACTCACAGCAAAACCAAAGACAGCTATCAGTCATCCCTAGGTTGCCTCAGTCAATCTGAGGGGGGCTGGGGGTTGCATCACTGCCTATAGTATACACAAGGCATTGGGCTGGACCCCTGTCCTTGGCTAGTCCTCAACAGTCTTCTTCCACAGGAAAACATGCACGTGAAATCTGATTCTATATTGTGCCTCTCAGGACTTCCACACCCTTTACCATGCAGAAGGAGGACAACTAAAGTTTTGCAGTTTTCCAGATTTAGACTCCCTCCAGCACACTGTCTGTGTGAAGGTGCTGTGGTCCTCAGGGAGAGCTAATAGCTGTCTGAACCACCCTCTGCGGAAGACCTTGTATATCAGCAAGGCATAGAACTTTTTTGGCCATTTTATGGCATTCCTGCCTTTGTTCCTGACAAGAAAGTTGCAAGGTCTTCTATGTGAACCAATATTAGTTAATTGCAATGATATGTTTATCTCTGTGGTAAAAGAAGCCTTAAGACCAGCCTTTTACGTATGAGGAAACTGATGAACAGAAGGGTTAGATGACCTTATGCACAGTTAAAAGTCAGAAATTTCCAAACTGAAATTAAAAAAAGATATTAAAAAATAAAAAAATCAAAGTTCTTACCCCTTCTTTCTCTTCCCCATTTAAATGATTAGGTCACCTGCCTCCTGCTGCAATAGGCTGAACACTTGTCATTCTCTTAAAAGATAGAACAAATGCTGGGGTGCATCTGCGCTTCCTTTATTCCTCGTCCATAAGTCATATTTTATGTTCCAACACTTGACTTTCCCAAGTGCCCTTCATTCCTATATTGAATTGCACACACATACACACACTTGTCTTCTATTCCTCTTTGAAAGATTTACTGGCGCTGATAGAAGTTCTCTGTACACTCAGTTGGTCTCTGTGGAATAGAGATAACTGAAATGAGGGACAGTTGAGAGGTTAGAGGCCCAGGATGACAGTCCAGAGACAGCCTGCAGATTTTAAAGTGTTATATGAGGGCTAAGAAAGGAGATATGAGAAATGGTTGGGATGGGCAAGAATGTTATTCAGAAAATGAAAAGGCAGGAAATATAGCATGGTTAATGTTTATGATCATCATAATTATGAATCTACTTGACATCATCCTTGTATCCAAATATATTACACAATATAAAAGCCTTACAACCATCTGTTTCAAACATACCACATTTCCTACATTATGGCACTTACAGTGTAATGATACATAACCTCCTCACCTTCTTCACATTCTACCTAGAGAAACAAGCAAATCCTGGGACCCTCAAAACAATATTTCTGTTAATTCTTATTTTTCATTTTTCATAGTGCCCAGAACTATATATATGTGTGTGTGTATATATATATATATATATTATGCCAATGATCCTTTTGTACCAGTGCTTACATTCTGGGCTACTCTTCTCACAGATCATCCAGTTAGCAATCCTCTTGTTAGCAATTCGCATGTCTTCCTAAATTGCTTGCTTCTAGGCTTCTAGCTATAGAAAAACAGCTGAACACATTAATCTTCCTTCCCAAGGAGATACTGCAGGTAAAGTTCATGCTTTATTTTGGGATGTTTAGATCACTTGTCTTTGGAGCTGTGATTACCATTTTCTTTCTGTTTTGTATAGCACAGTGAAGTCCTCACTATAAAGCTGCAACATTGTGAATATAGAACTTGCAGGCTAGCAACAGCCAAAAAGAAAAATCCCTCTATCAGGCTCAAGACAAAGAACCATTGTTACTCCACCATTTATTGTTTACAGTTGGCTCACCAAAAATATTAAACCATAAAGCTCAGAGAAATCTCTTTATTAAATGGGGCTCCGATTGTCTGTGACTTTTTTCTTTTGCTGCTCTTTCCCTCACTGGTGAGCATAGGTTCACAGTGGGGCAGCAGCAGATTGAGAGCTGTGGACAGTGAGTGTAACATTTCAAAACACAAACTGAAAATGTGTTGTGATGTGAATACCTACTGTTGATGTAGATGCGCTAATGCAGACTGTGGCCTGCTTTCACCATTAATGGGGTGAAACAAACCTCAGCATGCACTTTCAAGTACTTCAGGATTCAGTGAAGCTTGTAGTTATCATGAAAGTCTGAGGTGGCAGAGGAAGGAAAGGGAAGAATTACCCACTGGAAGGGAAGCAGAAAGAAAAAATACTACTCCTTTTTCTCTCTTCTAACTTCACATTAAAGAAAAAAAAAAAAAAA
>NDXB01010796.1:64890-79621 GCA_002631895.1 Agapornis roseicollis | reverse complement strand
TTTTTTTTTTTTTTTTTTTTTTTTTTTTAACAGAGCTACAATAGAAATTTCCCCCTTCCTATAGGTCACACAGACAAAATACTGCTTCTAAGTTAAACTGACACCTAAGAAAAAATAGAACAGATTGTTATCTTTGACTGGATAAAATGCTTCTACCATGCAGTCAAGGACAGATAACATAATCTAAAATAATGCATAATTTGGGGGCATATTTTCCTCCCATGTGAATATTACAGATATAGCATCTATGAGAAACTTTCCTAGAAATCTGCTTGTTTTTTTCTAATACGAAAAGCAATTTTTTTTCCTGCAAATAAGGGAACAAAATCCAAAATATTTTGGCATAGTTACTAAGTAAGTAGTTGATATTGTAATGTGAGTCTATCCCACAGAAACCCTATGATCTGCCATTAGAGAACTACCCTAATTTGCTGAAATCAAAGAGACTGTAATCATACCTTTTCAGACCCTTTGTAAACCAGGTTCTTGAGGCCTCACATGAGCTCCCACTTGGTTTGAAGAGCAGGTGTTCAGACAGGCTTATCTCTATGTAATATACACTGGTATGTAGGACATGACCCTCCTTTCACAGTAAATAATCCATATATAGCCTGGCCTACTGAGAATTTGGTTTGTTCTTTTATGTCTTCAGAAAGCTGTAAAACTAAAGGTATTGAAGTTGGAAAGGATTTTGTCATAGGGAACATTTATTTTCAAATGTTAGTGCTTTTGCTAAAAGGGCTAGAGAGAGAAATTTGATGAAGATCACCTCATTCTCATTATTGATGAGTCATTACACTGAGATACACTTTGTCATGTCTAAAGTCACAATCGATCTTACACAGGTGGATTAATTGTGGAGGAGGAGTAGGTATTTCATAAAAAGTTGACTTGAAAAAAATCACACAAGTTTCTAATTTTACCTCTCTTGGTGACCTGGGCTAGGTAAAGGACATTATGGAAGACAATTCCCAGTGCTTCCAACACCTCTTCTAGCTTGACTTTTTTTGCTACCTTGTTCTTTGAAACCAGGTTTAATTAAAATGATGCTAAAAATGAGTTTGGGAGTTCAGCCTGCAACAAGTCTCACAACAGCACTATACCATAATTCATATGAGTTAACGGTAGTCTTTTACTGAGGGCTGGTTTTGTCCTAGTATGATACATACAAAGTTAAGGAGGCTTTCAAGGCAAACAAAAGTAGACTTTTTGATATGAAAGAATCATAAAAAATACAGTTTCAAAGACAAAATTCTTTTCACAGTTTTTTTATCGCAGGTTGCCTTTGAGGAAAATTATGCTTAAATAACCTATTGAAATTACTTCCCACAGTAGTCTATTCTTCTGACTTCATAACAAGTGGGTCTAATAGATACGTGTCAGAGTTTGAGGTTGTATCTAGTAAATCGTATAATTCCTCTAAGCAATATGGAAGAGTGTTTTGCCAACTGAAGTGGACACGGGAGGCATGATTTCTATTTCAAATTCCAAGACTAGCCGCCTGGGAAACTTCAAGCTTCTATGCTTTGTTATCCAAGATACAGAGCAAATGGTGTTGACTGCTTTTGTGATGGGTTTTGAAATCAGGTTGTGAAAAATGCTGCATACAAGCCCCTTAATGGCACTCTTATTATCAAGAGAAAAGGCTCTGTGCAAAATCACATGGAATGCCCATTATCTCCCTGAGGGAGAAAATTAAAAAGAGTGCCTCAGCATGTCTGCTAATGATTAACCATGCTACAGTTCTGATATTTTGTATTGTTGGACACTTTTGGTATGTGTGGTGACAAAAAGTTTTGCTCTTCAAGGCAGACTTGCTGCACGGAGCATGCTTCCTTCAGAGATCATAGACATAAGCACACTGTGCCAGTAAGTGGGTGTCAATAAACTGCCAGCATAACACTGATCCTGTCAGGAAGCTGGAGGAAGCCCAAAACATTGATCATACTGGTCGTGCTGGAGGCTGCCCTTTCAGCATGGTAGAGGCATAGCCAGTCACTGATAAAGTCTGTGTGAAGATTTTCCATATTCTTTCAGCCTACAAATCTTTCGCTTTTACAAAGTATGCCATCCAACAATGTTAAGTACTTTGCCATGCAGTCGACTAGGTATTTTTTTTTTTCTAACTTGTACACAACCAAAGAGAAGCAAAGAGCTGAATAAGAAAGTCCAGTTTTCCTCACTCATTAACATGTCTTTTCTATGAAATCAACAATTTCTAGGCACCTGCTACCTAATAGATTCTTTTTTCCCCCATAAATTTCATTACCTATGCCCTGGCTTTAGAAACCATTTAAACGTTTCATTTTTTTAATTTTTACTTTGTCTAAAGTAAAAACAAAAGAAACTGTAATTGATTAGCTTTGATTTTAAGGCCAGGGGATAAATAAGCCTTTATCAAAGGAACAGCCAGGAGAGTATGATTTAATGATTCATACCTTGTGTGTGTGCTAGGCAGCATCTCAAGAGACATAGAAATCTCCTGGGGAAAAAAGATAACAGTTTGGGCAGCTCGTGCTTTGTATGCTAATTGCCATTACTGCCTTCTTTCCACTGTCCCCACCATGTTTCAGCTTGGTCCTTCTCCCTTTGGATAAGGCAACTGTCAGTGCTGTAGTATGCTTGCCTGCCTTTGTTCGTAGTTTGCCGCCCCTGTGAATGCATGTATTTATCTGCTATATGTGTACGTATTTAATATGTTGTTAAGTTGTGAACTCTATTACATAATCTCCATGGGGTGTAAGAGCTGAGCACCCAGCCAGTGACCTGGCCACTTTTTAATTCTTTGCTTACTGCAATTTCCAAATCCACTGTTTTCTCACTGTAGGATCGATTTGTCCTACATATTCCTAGGATTCCACCTATATAGCTAGCATTTAGATCTGATTGATGTATACTTAGCTTGGGAAAGTGATCTGCCGCTTCAATTCATGGGTTTTCCTCAGTCAATTTCTTACAATACTCTGGCCCATTTCAATTCTGACATCAAGACACAACTCTATCAATTCACTACTACTGTGGTATCATCTCATCTCCCAAAAGCAGGGTACAGACTTTTGTCTGGATATTAATAATAGTAAAATGTGTATCATGATATTCAGCAAAAGTATCTAAAATTGTGTCCCAAGTATTTATGTATTTATTTTCCTTTTTTTTTTTTTTTTTATTCCCCTTTCACCACCAGCTGCACTCAGACCAGGATAAAGGAGATGGATCACTTAAGTACATCCTTTNAAATTGTGGTCCAAATATTTTTTTTTTTTTTTTTCTTTTTTTTTTTTTTTTATTCCCCTTTCACCACCAGCTGCACTCAGACCAGGATAAAGGAGATGGATCACTTAAGTACATCCTTTCTGGAGATGGAGCAGGAGACCTCTTCATTATCAATGAAAATACTGGTGACATCCAGGCCACAAAGAGACTAGACAGGGAAGAAAAACCTGTATACATACTCCGTGCTCAGGCTGTAAACAGAAGGACTGGAAGACCAGTGGAACCAGAATCTGAGTTCATCATCAAGATCCATGATATCAATGACAATGAACCAATGTTTACAAAGGATGTTTACAATGCCAGCATTCCCGAAATGTCAGATGTTGGTAGGTGCTGACTAATAATTTATTTCAGTGTGCGGTCTGGGTGCTTTCTCAGGAGTTAATGAAGGGCTAAATTTACGGGCACTGAATGCAGACATCTGATGTAGTGACAGAAGTTTGCTGGAATCAGAAATGTCAGCTGAGTGAAACCCACTCCCTCTGACGTAGCACAAAAAATGCAAATTCATGCAATCGAGTTTAGCTACAGTAAAGTGATCTGAGCTAAGTTCTTTGTGACTTTAGTGTGCTTTGTTAACATCATTTAGTAGCAGTGTAAAAATATGCTATTCCACAGTCACCTGTGTCCATATCGCCCCTTGATCAGTTCAGCAACAATTCTTTATTTCAGGAAGGTAAAAAAAAAAAATGGAAAAAAGCAGATGCAGCAGTGGTTGTACACACTTCAGGAGTGAAAACTGTCACCTAAGTCAGCTCACCACTGATTCTAATGCATGCCACTAACTTATGACCTTTGTTACTCTTTTAATGCAAAATGAAAGAGCTCCAAAGTCTACTGAAATCTACTGAAATCTTTTTATTGATTTAAAATGGATCAAACTGTAGGAATCAATCAAAAATAAATAGCTTTCTTGAAATACAATTTTAATATTGGGTCTTTTCCAGAGAAGTTGATGGGGTTTGATTCTTTGTTTCTGATTCTTATGGAGGTCATTTTGATTTCTTTGTCAGAAAGCAACGGATGGTTAAGCAGCAAGAAGCACATTTCTAATCTGAAATAATATCCAGGGACAGAAGTATTAATTAATCATGATCAAAAATGAGATTAAAATAAAGCTCAGGCCATATGAAAATAAAGACTTTGGGGCATACTCTCTCCTCTCATTCGTGGGACTTGTCACACAGATAAAATCTCATCTGGTGGAGAGAGAATGTAATATTCATATTTTAATATGTGAATATTTTATTCACAAATCTGTTTTAAATGCCAAGACCTAAGTTCATTTTTTTAATGTTAACCCCTTGCCTAGGTTTCAACACCATTTCTTTCTCTACAAGACACATGAAAAAAATGGTTTACATTTCTATGTCAAATACCTTACAAGCATGAGTAAGTTTACAAAAGTACATTCTTGACCTAGACTGAAATTCTGAATGCCTTCAATACCTGGGGAAAGGTGAACTTCTGGTTTCTTTATGAGAAATATGATGAAGGACCTATGTAGCCAATCAATAACTGTGTATTTTAATGAACTGAAAATAAGCCAACTATCATCTTGATTTTGAATCTATTGCCTTTATGAGCAGAGAAATTTCCACAAAATAAAAATATCTCGAACATTTTCCACAAGTTTGACCTGGACCTGAACTATGTGTATTTCTACATCATAAACTGTCTTGGAAAAAAAAGTAAGTTTATTTTGTTGGGGTTTTATTTATTTATTTATTTATCATTGCAGGTACCTTTGTTGTGCAAGTCACTGCAACTGATGCCGATGATCCTACATATGGAAACAGTGCTAAAGTTGTCTACAGCATTCTCCAGGGACAACCGTATTTCTCTGTCGAATCCGAGACAGGTCTGGGGACCTTATCTGTCATTCTGTGACAATGTCTGTAATTCTAAATGCCATGCTAAGCCAAGCTAGAACAGATTGGACAAAAACTTCAGAGAGATTACATTTTAGCGCAAAATCTGACAAATTTAATAGAGCGATACATCTGTAAGCGTGACACCTACTTTATTTTAATTTTACCAGTAAAGTCTAATAAATACAATTAGTACTGGATGCGAACCTGCGTACTATAATTTTTAACAAGCAGTAGGTACAGAGACTACCGTGGGTGCTTAAATTAAACTAAATAGGTTAGCTTTTAGACAAAAACGAGAAACAGGTGGGTGTGGAAAAAAGTGCTTAATAGTCATAGATCTTCATAATGGCTAAATTAAGACTGAGGGTTTGTTCAGGTTGGTTTTTTCTACTTCTGCTTCTTCAAAACTTATTTAAAGTAATTATAATTTCTGTGCATCTGCAGCACATCACTTTAATGCTAATTTCATGAAAGAAATCTTAATTAAGAATAATGATAGAAGAGGTAAAATTGGCTGTTGTGTTACACTGGAAGATCACAAATAGAATTCCAAACTTGAGCTCTGTTTTTGGAAGATGTTTAAATTATACATAGTGACTGGAACTTTTTATGGGCTGATTAACAGACAGCTTTGTAACCTGTGCATGTAAAGCATGAATTCTGTCTGACTGCTGTACCATTGAATATCTGACTACATAGAATTTCCCAAGATTTATAATAAAATTCTCCAACAAGAAAAAAAAAGATCTCAAGAAACTCCTTAAATGGGAAAATCCACTGTGATAGGTTGCTGGAAGCTAGAAAAATCATTTCTCCTCAGCACCCTTACAAGAAAGGAATGGATTGTCCCAGTAATTAATCTGGGTCATTAATTTAATGTTGTTTCTGAAATAAATCTTAGAGACTCAGGCAGGGAAAAGGAGGGAGAGATTAGATGCCCCAAATAAAAACCTGATGTGAAAAAAATGTACATAATTCTGAAAGGAGGGAAAGGCAAGATCAAAGGAAACTTCCCTTCAAGCATATGACATTAGATAATACAGGCAAGGAGTTTTGCACTGATGCACTCATTCTGACTTGGACAGTATGCTGTGTGCTCTTCCATCTACAGTTATAATAAGGATAATGTAGCTGGGAGTTCACCCATAATAATCTTCTAGCAAGAAAGTTGTATGGAACACAGAGAGGAAGCAAGGTAAACCACAGGCTTGATCTTGCTGCCATGGAAATCAATTGCAAAACTCCTAGATTCAAATAAGTCTCTGTCAAATCTGCTATGACTTTTGCCATGAATTTCAGTAGCTGAATTTCATCCCTTTTGCCTACAAAGGAGTCAGTTCTTAGCCTTAAGAGGCCCAGTAGGAATGCAAGCATTTTTCTTCATGGTAAATATTCAGTAAGGATTTCAATAAAGGTTGGCCTCATAATTGGTGTTTGTACCTTTGAAGAGGAAAGTGACTGCAAAATAATTTCAATCAATGTATAAATAGAAATATACATACTCAGGCAGGCATGCTTGGATGCTCATAATTTTCTTAATTAATTCCTCTTCTCCCATTTAATGTTGTTGTACTGCTTCTTTAATGATGTCTTGCTGAAGTTAGGGTTTTTTTTTTTTAACTTACCACTTCTGTCAAAATAAAAATATTGACAGAATAGGAGAGTAAAGATGGAGCGCATTGCAATGAGCAAAGAGCTCTTATCCAGTTCAGTGAGAGACATTTAGCATAGAGCTGAAAGGGGATAAATAGTTATGTCCGATAACACTGCTCACAAATAAGTAGAACATATTTCTGGGGATGCCACTAATATTGTATCTGTCACATAGGCAGCAGCCTGAAATATGATATGAAAAGTCTGTAATTTAATGAGCCGTCTCATAGCAGTAAATATTTGTACAGGGCAGATTTTACTTATTACATAGAAATTGTTTTGTTCTTTAGACTGTGGGGTTTTTTTAATAAGAATTTCCATCAAAGTCAGGACCTTATTTGTGAACTTCCCTTCTTTTATTTTTATGTTTTCAGGTATTATCAAAACTGCTTTGCTAAACATGGACCGTGAAAACAGGGAGCAATACCAAGTGGTCATCCAGGCTAAGGATATGGGAGGCCAGATGGGTGGATTATCAGGAACCACCACTGTGAACATTACACTGACTGATGTAAACGACAATCCACCTCGCTTCCCCCAGAGTATGCAACATTTGCATTCTATGTCTTTACACTAAAATGGACAAAAATTGTTTGGTTTGGTTTGTTTTTTTTCATCTCAGATGGTGTTTCTGCTTTTCTGATCTTACTGAGTATAAAACTTCCATTAAGAGAGAAAAAGAGAACACACAAGCAAGCAATGACATCATGATAAGGCTAATTGGAATACATGGGAAAAAAATCTCATCTTTCTACTCCAGTTGCAGTAGACTGAGAGGTGAATTAATGTGCAGAAACAGTTTTTATTTCTATTACCTATTAAATAGCTTTGACTCATATAATCTATATTTCTTGTTCAGTATTATGTCTATTAGACTTTGTGTTTGTTTGAAGATATCTGTTCTAATCTAACATATTTAAGCTTTGAAACATACTTATTTAAGTATGTAAAATGATCCCAAGATCAATTGTATTAAAATTAATATTTTCATCCAGGAAGCACTTGCCTCAATGGTTTTTCCTATATACAGAAACAAAGGCACATACATAAATGTGCCAGATATTTCTACCTATTTTCCATCCCCTATCTCAGATAATTTGCTATATATCTGTGTGACATTTAAAGGAATCAGTTGAGGAAGATCTCTTGGAAACTAATTTCTACTAATGACCATTCATGGTCATAGGTGATTCAAAGTGATACAGCTTTCATCAGCTTTCTCTTTCCCTCTCTTTCCTTCTTTCCTCTTTCTCTGTTTCCTTCCTCCTTTCTTTCTCTCTTTTTCTTCTTTTTTGCTTTGTCTAACCACTGTTCTGTATGTGATGTGTGTATATCACAGTGTCAGTGTGTGTCAAAGTCAAGAGCAGCTGTTAGAGAAAATAATTGCAGATACTATCAGACAAATCATCAAGCTTTGGCGGTTAAGTCACTGGGAAAGTTATTGGAAGCAACTTGTCATTTAAGTTCAAAGTCTGCTCTTAGCTGTGGGCAAAGTGTTTCCATTTAAATTAGAACAACTTTAGAGAAAATATAGCACTCTGCCCCCAGTGAGTTAATTATACATCTCTGGACATAAATGTCTTCAATATAAAAGCCAAAGATACAGCTTCATAATGCCAACATTCCCCGAGTAGAGGTTTTTCAGAAGAGAATTCAATGTAGCACATTATTAATAGGCATTTGCTCTGGATTTGGTTTTAGTGTTACTAAGTTACATTAGCCTCTGGCACTTCTTAATATTTGTCTTTTGGCCTCAAGACATTTTTTGGATACAGTTTTGATATGGCCTACAGAGACCTTGATAATGTCTAGAGTGGAACATATGTTGATAAAGATACATGTTCGTAAGAAAACAAAATGCCTGCCCTTCATAGTAAAAAATAGATAGAAAAAAAAAGTTATTTTTATCTGCATGAAAGTAAGACAGAAACTGAAGGCTTGTTGCCCCAGGAGGGCCTGGAAATGACAGTGAACTCATGAACTCATCTGTGCATGCCCAGCGTGGAGAGTGGGCTGAGAGATGGTGTCCAAAGTACCATGAGACTGACTGACAAAATTTTCTTCTCTCTCTGCTGTAGGTACATACCAATTCAGAGTTCCTGAGTCTACGCCACTTACCTCACCAGTTGGTAGGATAAAAGCTAATGATGCTGATGTGGATGAAAATGCAGAGATTGAATACAGCATCACTGAGGGGGATGGATATGACATGTTTGGAATTACCACAGACAAGGACACACAGGAAGGAATTATAAGTGTCAAAAAGGTACACATCTTAGCATATTTAATCCCAGCCTCTGAAATACCAGTCAAAACTTTATCTAGCTCATATTTGTTTTCTATTTTTAGTGCAACATGTTGTTTATTAGCTTTAAGTTTATCAGTTATGGATCTCTACATTACCTATGTAAATTTTCTCTTATAAAAGCAAATGATGTCCTTCCTTTCATATCCTCCTTTACTCGACCAATGCACATACTTTGAAGGACCTGAGCAAGTAAATAATCTAGGGAGTGGAATGGGGCTGGGAAAAAAATTCTACAGTCAGAACATACCCACAGAATAACTCAAGGAGAAAAGACTATCCAACTGTGATTTTTTTTCTCTGTGATGTTTGCAGGATTTGCACACTTACTAGAAGGTGCTGTGTTAATAAGACCACAGAAATAATCAGTATTATGTTGCCTATTTTGCAATATCAGAAGGTCTTGAATTGTATAGTTATAATGTAATAAAGTACATACAATAATTTATTTTGACTCACATTTTGTAAAAATGTAATTAACAAATCCAGCAGCATGCTTTTGTTTTAGAAAGCATCTGACACCTTACCAGATTATACTGGACATCATCTATGAGGTTGCACATTGGCTGTCAGAAAAGGTTTGAGAAATATTGTTTACAGTGGGCTATCAGGAAAGCTTGATAAGGTTACAGATATCATCCTCCATCAGTTCAAGTTCAGTCATCACTAGATAGACATTGTATAGATTTTCTGAACATGCACTTGCTTGTTGATATCAGTACGACACCTGTCATTACTTGTTTTTTAGGAGATGCCTTCCAGGGGCTGATTATTATATCAGTCTAACTCCATTTGCATTTCTGTCCATTGTTGACAGAAGCTGTGAATCTTCCACATCCTAATGGAAAAACAGGACAACTACCCTGTCCCCACATTTAACAGAGAATTGCTAAGTGCTGCTGCTTCATACTTTCAATAGAGTGTGATACAGTCATAGCCTATCACAAAATCATATTTGCCTTGATGGGTGGTTCTGGATGTCCAGACACTAGATATCACACAGATGTCACAGTGCTTTGTTTCAGTGATGGAATGCCAATATTTAAACAAGCAACTCCTAGAAAATCTTCCCCCCCTTTAGTATGTGGTGCATAGGGGCAAGGAATATACCAGAAAACATCAAAATGCCAAAAATGACAGAATCTAAGGCATGAAAAGTTAAGGCCATTTGAGAATGAGAGGTTAATTGGTGTTTAGGAATGCCAGGCATAGAATTCCCTGAAAAAATGTGTTGATTTCTTTTTATAACATATCATGGAGCCCTGTCTTTCTCCTTTATGCTGGCACTGTAATTCCAGTTCAGGCTTATGTTATCTAGCAGAGGCTTCTCCATGACATTCGCCTATTCATTTGGGTCATCTGGCTGCAAGCCACAGCAATGCCCACAGACTTCCCAAATTTTTTTCTTTCTTTTCTTTTTTTTCCCCTTCCTCTTCCCAGGCACTGGATTTTGAAAGTAAAAACCTGTATATACTGAAAGTGGAAGCTACCAATATTCATGTGGATCCTCGATTCCTCTATCTGGGGCCATTCAAGGACTCAGCTACAGTCAGAATTCAGGTGGAGGATGTAGATGAACCGCCTGTGTTCAGCAGACCAGCATACATAATGGAAGTGAAGGAAGACGTTCCAGTAAACACTGTAATAGGAACAGTGACTGCTCAGGATCCAGATGCTGCCAAGAACCCTGTCAAGTAAGCATAGACTATTTCAGCTTGTGAGTAACTTTTTTTAGAGCTTTAATTTTGCTTTTTTTTTTTTTTTTTTAAGTCNTTTTGCTGCTTGGAAAACTTAAATAAATGGTTACACAGGAGCCATAACAGAAATTTTAATTATTTTTTTTTTAGACTAAGCTATAGAGAATAAATATTTTATTTTTTTTTTTTTTTTTTTTTTTTAAGTCAATATACAAAAAATTACTTGTACCAATGAAATTGTTCAGGTATGCTTAAATATGGAGTATTGTAGATGGTAAATGATCTCTCATATTTGAGCATAACTAGGTATGTGTAACAGTGTTTGCATGGCCCTTGCATTTTGAATTACATCCTATCCACTCCAGTAACTAATGTTTGTGCCTATTTCTACTATGGAAGAATTTACTGCAAGAAGAGCACTAAGAAGATGTAAATGTTCTCCTTCCACATCTAATATTTTCTAGTGCAGTGTGGTGCATTCTTTTGGCTATATAACAAGGAGGTGATTCAGCAGCCCTTTTTTCTCCTATGCATCTAGACCTATTTAACAGAGGTCACATTTACCTTCTCTAAACTGCAAGTGTTTTAAAAGCAGCTCATGTGCATGCAGACTCCATCTTAGCTTGTATCAGTGTAAGGTTAGTGAGATAAGAATCCGTGTCTTAGACTTCACAAATTACACTTGCCATGAACCAATAAACTAGTTTTACAGGAAGTGGATGCAATGTTAAGATTGGAGTAGCTAACCTAAGTCTTCATTTTTTTTATATTAACAGATACATTGTTTCAATACATTTGAAAACATACTGGAGTATTTAAGTCATATGGGATAGAGTATAAAGGAACTTTTAAATAGTTGTGTGCTTTAAATAAGGTTCATTGCTACTGACAAGGCAGTAAAAGGAGGAAATGAAAAAATGCAACAATATTAAACCCAAGTCAATCTTCAGCATTCAATTTTCTCTATGTTGGGCACCTTGGAAATGCAGTAGTAGTCTTAAAACCAAAATAGAACAATGCAGGTTTAAGAAAAGTCCAATCCATCAATACTTTTCACTTCAGTAAAGAACTATCTTTCATCAAAATATCTTACAAAGTTTATGAGGCATGAATAAGTTTTAAGCTCTCAGTTTATCTTGTAAGAGGGGTAAATGTCATCATCTTAAATTCCTAGATGAAGAAATTGTAATCTGAAATGTTTCTGGCAGAAACCCTCACTGTCTTCAGTTTACATGCAATGCCCTGCATGTTAATTCTTGTTCAAGACTGAGGCTTCTAATTGTAATGAAGGTTTGCTTTCATTTATATCACAACATGCAACAATTATATGGAGTTCTGGACTAGCAAGCATAGTAACCTGAAGAGTAACATATTGTTTTGTTGACTTTGGTGAAGCCCAGGAACAGAATGAACACCTTCTATAGCATGTCTTCATGGGCATGCTAGCATGAAGATGAATTGGTTGGGGTGACACCCAGACCCATTGCAGTCTTCACATTAATCTGCCTTTTTATATCCAGTGGCACTGGAGAGTGAAGGAAGTGCTTCCCTGCTTCCCTGTGACGTTAACTACAACCGTTTGCATTTTGCACCAGCACCAGATCCTAATTATAGGTGATTTAGAGTGGATAGGGATTATGCTGTTCATTGTTGAGTACTGCCTACTGGCTCTTTTGTATTAATTGAATGTGTGTGCTAAAACTTACCTATCTTTCAAAGGGCAGTTCTTTAATACAGTATAGGTAGTTTCATATTAAAGTATCAGATAATTATTGAGCAAAATTTAGGAGAGGCTTCAAAATCGATGCAATGAAGTGGAAAACTTGTCTCCTTTATACTCCAATAACATGCAACAGCAAGGTGAAAGGAGAAAAAAAATGAGGAAGGGATTAGAGTAATAGAAATGAGCACAGCAAGAAGAAACATGAAAATCAGTGAGAGGTGAAGGAAATCAGCCGAGAGCAGTAGCCTAAGAGATGTTAGCTTGCAACAAATGTAATTTTGTGGTGCTAATATCTTGGGTATCTCCTAGAATTTAGGGGCATGGGTTGACTCTGCATCTTTTTGACAGTGTGATTTTTTTTTTATTTTTTTTTTCCATCATGCAACAGAGATGCTAAATCTGATTTTCACTTTGAGCTTCAGGGAAGATGCAATTAGACTGTCTATATATGACTTGTCACTTGCTTGTCAGTTTTTCTTGACAGTTAAAAATAAAATCTTTAGACACTTGATATTACAATAAAAACCTTCTATTTTCTCCTCTACTTGAGTGAAGCTTTCTCTTTTTAAACAAACTGAGTGCTAACTCTGTTAGATGAAAGCCCCTTTGATCTTCCATTAAAGGAAACCTTCACAATATCATTATGAAAATGCATTATGAAAAATTCACACACACATCCCTTCCTGACCCACAAATCTTCCTGACTTGTGGTTACTTTAGACAGCAAGCTGCTGAACATCAGAAGACAATGAAGCTACAGCAAAATATGAAGCAGATACCTGCCCTGATTGTAAGACTGTGTAATCATTCATGACCTGTGTATTGGTAGTGTTACATTTCATCAGTTCAGCCCTTATAAATAAGCTTTACTTGTAGTGTGACATTAAAAAAATACAAAAATACACCAATAGATGTTTGGCAATATTTGGATAACCATTTATGTATAGTTACATTAATACACTCCTGAGTAACGCTCTACTGTCCAGCTCTGTTATAAAAAGAAGTTTTTCATTCTGCTTGTATTTGCTCTACTGAAATGTTGTGAATCACTGCAACTGGCACTGCTGTATTGTACATCAGATCTTTGTAAATTGCTAGCTGAGTTTTTTTGCTATAGTAACTCTTCAGAGGCATAATGAAGTTCATCAGTCACTGGAACTGTCTCCCTGCTGTGATTTGATTTACTAAAGTATCCCAGATGAAAATGATCTGCAAACAAATGTAAGGCTTAATTTTGTTTGTGTATTTTACTGACAACATATTTGCATGTGTTAGATTCTCTTTCACCCTCCCCTTCTTCCCTATGTACAAGGAGAAAATAGAATCCACATACCTTTTAACTTCTTACCTTGTCAATTCCTCAAGGCCTGAAAGGAATGAAGTCCTGAAATCTGACAAATATTCACCAGTAATTTCATCAAATAAATGTAAAAATGGGTTTGATGTTGTCTGCTTAATTGTTACTGGGTTATGATCCGTAAGTCAGAAACACCACCAATTCAACATAATTAACAGTCCCTGATCAAAAGAGACTGGATTATACAAAGTGAGAAACAGAAGTGACAGTCTAGCTTATTAAAATCATCCTTGTGGTCCAGGGTTAATTGTATAATTAGAATATACTTTAACTGTATTGACCTTGTATGTATTTTCTTTTGAATATGAAGAAATAAAATTAGCATTTCATTAAGAAGCTGTTCTCTGGCTCATTTTTTTTTTATTTGGGTTTTTGGTTGGTTTTTTNGGCCTTTTCTTGGAAAGACATTAAGTCCTGTAATTAATAAAATTGGGTGTGTTACATTTTTATGCTTTCTTTTATTTGCCTTTTTTTTTTTTTTTTTTTTTTTTTTTTTTTTTTTTTTTTTTTTTTTGTGAGTTTAACTTTCCACTGTACAAATGACTGAATATATGTAGTTTCACAAGGGCTTAGATTTTAGAATTTTTAGGATCTCGAAGAAGTTCTCAATGTTACAGCTCTGGCAACCTTAGTTGCCAGACACTAAAAAGTCCAGAACAATTTTTGGCTTTTTGTTTGTTTGTTTGCTTTCTTCCAGATACCGTATCACAGATTGAATTTGGATGATCTTATAAAGATAGTGATTGCAATGTGGCCAGGCATTAAAATGTGCTAAGGCAACAAGATATTTTAAGTCCATTGATAATGTGGAGAGTGAGCAAAAAAATAAATGAAGAAAAAAAAAAAAAA
>NDXB01010796.1:50168-64794 GCA_002631895.1 Agapornis roseicollis | reverse complement strand
GAGAGGGAAAAAAAAAAAAAATGAAAAAAAAAAAAAAAAAACAACAAACAAATAGACAATTCATGCCTAAAGCTAGTTGCTTACTTAAATGTCTTGCTGAATAAGAGCCTGAAACATACTATTGCAGTTGGCTGGAACAGCTAAACTGTGGAAAATCTTGATATTTAATTTCAAATAGGAGCACAAAATCTAGATTTACTGCAAAATGGAAATACCAAAGTATTTCAGCTGAAAGATATGGAAATGAGATACAGGATATCTGAAAAATAATTGAATTCACAAAATACCAACATAATATCCTATAAAAGCCTGAATGGATGAAAGTTAAAATGAAATGTTTACCATATCAAATACTTACTTAGTCAAAATATAAGAGAGTCAGACTGGTTTGTATAAACTTATTTCCATCAAACATTTCAGCTAAGTCAACAGAATCAGTTGTGCTATTTAGATTTGGACAAAACAAGACAGCTTGCTTGAGCTGTCCCATCCATCAGCACTGCCTGTTATGTACCTCCTCACATAATCTTTTCAAGCTGATGGTAACATTACAATGCTGCATAAAGGATCTATGTTAGTGACACCACAGCTGACTTTGTGCAGCTGAAATTGCAGTACTGTTAGTCAAGTGACAGCAACAAATAAAAACTAAATCAACACCTGAAAAACTAATAAGGTGTGTTCATGTAAGTCCTACTGGAAAAAAAAAAAAGTTAGCTTTTCATGAGAGTACCTTTGTCTCTCATTGGAATTTAATATGGAAAAAGAAAAACAATTTAGTGTAAATAATTAATATTTGCTATTTGTTTAGAAAGGCAGGCTACACTAAAATTCTTATATTAGAATAAGGCCAATCTACTTTGCTGTTGATATATCCCATTCTTTTTGATTTCAAAGAGGAAAAAAAAAATGCAATTACAAGATAATTAGCAAATTAGTTCATTTAAAAACTTTGTCAGAATCACGTTTCAACTAGATTCTTCTATTCCCTCTTTCTTCCATGCCAGATCTTTCTGAAACACTGCACAGGCACTGGGGAATCTGTGCAGAGTGAACAACGTGTCACAGAGCTGCTCCTAGGGTGCAACAAGGAATAGAAATTTTTCTTCAGTCTCTACGTTCCCCTCAATTCTACACTGCAAGTAAACTCTGCCAGTCATTCTCCTGGCCCAGTTTTCAGCTGACTGCATACCAGTTCAGCTGTGTCTTTATCCCTGTCTGAACACAAGCGGCAGCAGTTGCCTTGTCTCCATTGACCTGTCCTGCAAAGGAGACCAAGGGAGCACACTGGGCCTTGCACAGCTCTGTCCTGTATTGTACAACAGCACACACTTGGGCTTGAACCAAGAGCAAAAGAATGCAATTGCATTCTTGTTTTAGCAACATCAGAGACATATTTCTGTCAAAACCTCCATAATTTATGCAAGACTTTTCATGATAGATTAAACCAAATCACAGTATTTGGATCAAGGTGGCAGCACCCTCTCTCCTGTGAACTGGAGAGCTGTGCTTTTAAAGTGGAAGTGAGTTCAGCAGAAAAAATTGAAAGATCAGGTTGAAAATTTTAATCTGTTTACAGATGCTAAGGTTCTCCAGAGCTTGTTAGCATTCACTTTCACATCTAAATACCATCAACCAGGGCTGAGCATGTTAGTTTTAATGAACTACAGCAAACCTTTATGTGATATGTACTTGTTTGGGGGCAGGGGGCAGTCTTTTTAAAAACTGGGAAGTAAAAGGCAGAAATGTACCCCAGCTGTCAAATTTTATATCAGAAATTATTTGGAACAGTTGAGATATTAAACCATAAAAACAGGGGTTTATAAAGGGAAAGCCAACTCAGCCTTAAAATAGACTTCATATCTTTCAAGACACATACTTCACATTTCTCACTAAAAACAAAGCTTTGATGATTCTCAGAGGTATGTAAATTCTGCAGTAATTCATTTATTCAGTGACAGTGCTCCACCTTCTAAATCAAACCTCCAATGTGTCTTTATACAGTAGCTCGGAACCAGCTCTTTGTGTGAATATATAAAGACTTTGAATCCTGCACAGAAAACAAAAGGCAAACCCATTTACTAGCTGTTTGATGTCTACTCTTAGAAAATGGTTTAAGAACATAGAAATTAAAAGGAAAGCATTCTCCTAACCACTTTCTCTGTATTTGCAGGTATTCTGTAGATCGACACACTGATATGGACAGAGTGTTCAACATTAATTCAGGAAACGGTTCGATATTTACTTCAAAACCCCTTGACCGGGAAACACTGCTATGGCACAACATTACAGTAATAGCAGCAGAGATCAGTAAGTCAAACCTATATACCACTGCTGTCTCTGATGTAATGAATTCAGCCTTCTAGCTGAGCATGTGGAAAAGCACAGCTGGACAGATGTCAGGTTTTATGTATAGTCCACTCAACGCTAATGAAGAAGCGGAAACTCTGCAAGAAGTGGTCTGCAATTTTGTATTTACTAGGGAAACAGTTCATGAAGGAATAACTGAGCTGAGTAGGGAGGAAAGGCAACAGTTGTGTGTTTTCTAATCAGTAATAGGCATTTTTAATTTTGAACATGATTGTTGAATATTGAAACTGGCATTGGAAGAGCACCTAAAGAATATTTACTTGACTCCAGCTTTCCTTATTGTGTAGATCTTTTTAAAACTGAAAGCTGAAGTGAAACAATACTACTGAGGCAAGCACATGGGGTTATGTGAAAGCATAGTGGGCTAGTCTCTACAGGAATGTTTCTTAATATTTTTGTCCCTCTTTCGAATGTTTGCACATCTTAATGCTACATATGTGGTTTCAGCATACCAAATACTGACTTCTGGCTGACTGCTAGTCAGATGTTTGTGTTTTTACTAAGTCTGAAAAAGTGATGATAGGTCAAGAGTTGTACATTACAGATAGCTCCTGGATAGAGGAGGAAGAGGAAAACCACCTAAAAAAGAGAGAACAGCAGAATATCCCAGGCTTGTGCTGCTCTCCAGCAGTCTCTTGCTAAAGCAGATGTGTCAGCAGTGGTATGCTTGATGAATACTTAGGAAGCACAGTTGCATTGACCCCAGCAAAAATAATATANCTGAAAAAGTGATGATAGGTCAAGAGTTGTACATTACAGATAGCTCCTGGATAGAGGAGGAAGAGGAAAACCACCTAAAAAAGAGAGAACAGCAGAATATCCCAGGCTTGTGCTGCTCTCCAGCAGTCTCTTGCTAAAGCAGATGTGTCAGCAGTGGTATGCTTGATGAATACTTAGGAAGCACAGTTGCATTGACCCCAGCAAAGCTGAAATAATATAAAATATCCAAAATTGTATACTACCTGAAAATCAGCTTAGCATCAGGTTAAAACTTAAACAGGAGAGGTTTAGATTGGATATAAGGAAGAAATTCTTCCCTGTGAGGGTGGTGAGGCACTGGAATGGGTTGCCCAAGGAAGTTGCGAGTGCTTCATCCCTGGCAGTGTTCAAGGCCAGGCTGGACAAAGCCTTGCATGGCATGGTTTAGTGTGGGGTGTCCTGCTTATGGCAGGGGGGTTGGAACTAGATGATCTTAAGGTCTTTTCCAACCCTAACTATTCTGTAATTCTATGATTCTATGAAATACTTATTTAGTTCCTTGACTTCACCCCTAAGAACAGACCTTCTACTGGACCATCAGAACAAAACCTCTTGTGTTTGACAGAGGATTCTGTCTTAATTATTCTTCAGTCTGGATCATTCCAGGCCACAAGAAGCTACTCCCCAGGGTGTGCTTCACTGAGCCTACACCAAATTTGGCATAACTGGGGTAGATGCCTTCCAAAGACAATATTCTTGGTTGAAATACAGCTACCATTTAAACAAGCCTTGGTCTGATCCAGGCTACTTCACTAATTTTAGTCTCAAGTGACTGGACTGGAAAGTACTACTGCTTAATGTTCCTAGGCAAAACCTGTAATTTCTTGTAAACCTAGCTGAAGTCCCATTCCACTAAATTCCAGCTAATCTCTGATTGCCCTCAGTGACATACTATCACATCAAACTCCAGGTGTATTTCACTGATGTTATCTAAAGGAAATATCCAGTCAAGTTACAGGCAGGATGTGCAGTCAGATGCATGGGTGCTTCCTTTGATATGGAGAAAAGATAAAGCCATAAAGAGAAACATGTTTCAGTGACAACTGTTCATGGCTTCATTTTCCAGTAGAAAAAAAAGAAAAAAGTACAGAAGTTGTTTGGCCTTTAATTGTCTAGAATTGTCACTAAGTGTAAATAGCTCCATCTTTTGTTTTAGTGTTCTTTTTCACAGTATAAGCTGTAGTGTGCTCAGCTGCCCATAGAATTATGCTGTGAATATTGCAGACATATAGCTGGTGAAACACTGGGTCAGTACGTCTGCCATAGTCAGAATTCAAACTGGCAATAAAATTCAGTACACAAAGCTACTCATTCACAGCTGCAAAATTACAACTGATTTAGCAGAGACAATCCCTGGAGTATTTTTAAATATTCTATCTTAACACTTAAGGTTAAATCAAACATTGGCAAGACTTTGAGGTTATATTCAGAAAAAGAACTTTAGCAGTTTGGTTGCTGGCTCAACAGAAAGTATATCACTACAGAGATGAATAGATGTTACATAGCAGTTTGTTGAGTCTGTAGAGCTTTTTTTTTTCTTGGAGATGGAGCCCAGTGGTAATTAAAGGATAATGAAAAAAAATTAAATTACATCAATTAATTTGCAAATATAAGTTGAAAGATGACAAAAAAAGGCTTAAAGATGTGTATATATATTTCAACTTACACTTCCATTAAATCAGAAGAAAAGCCCATGCCCATAGAGCATAGAAGGGGTTTATGACATTTCTATTTATTACAGTGTCATTTTAAATTGTGAGAATCTTAAGCATGTAGAATTAAAATGAAAAGATGTGGCTCATGGCTCAAAAAGCAGAAAAGAAAACAATAGCAATTCTTGAGAGGAGAAGAAATATATTTGCCAATATATTTCAATGTATTTGTTAGAAAGGTATGCCCTTATAAAATAGTCTTGCCAATAGTCCTGCAACTTCAAATGCGTACCTTTGATTTCTGCCTATTAGAAAAATTCAGCATTCGACTAATGCATTTTAGCATAGCATTCAGCCTAATCTCTCTTATACATAAACTGCTATTTAGTACACTGAATGAATTTAGCCCAATGATTCATATTAGAAAGTGGTTTATTCCTAATGGAATCACATTAACTTCAATGGGACTGTGGAGCTTTAAAGCACAATATTTCGTCAAAATGAGTGAGCTCTGTAATACAAATATACAGTGCCAATTTTGGAGAAGGCTTTTTCAGATGTATAAAAGTATGATAAACACAGTAATAGGACTTTTATTAAAGCCTAACTCAACAAGCTACTATAATGAATGCTTGTAGAAGAATACGGAGTCTTAGATTGGCTGTATTTTATTGCATTTTTTTTTTCTGTTTGAATCATTGGATAAAATGAATTAATAAACTATATTAATACGGGTAGGAAATTAATGTAGCAAAACTCAGTATGAGCCCTCATGAAACGGAGGAGGGACATATTTATTTTAAATGAAACTAATTTCAATCACACACATCCCCTTATAGATTTTACTCTCTCACATTCCCACACCCACATATTCCCAGACACAGAGGTGGGTATGTCTGGGTGACCTAGCCTAGACAATTTTCATGTCATGTGGAGCACAAAAGACAGCGATTGAGTCCTGGCAAAGTCTTTTGATTTCCCTTTGACTGGTGTTGACAAAATGGTTTGGGGGCAGATCTTGTATCTTTTAGGAGACAATGGTGCCCTTTTTACTCAGAATATTGACTATTTCACCATTCTAGCCAGCTCCTAGGCAAGACTGCTGCCTGTTGCCTTTCTTCCTTATTTCTTTATGAAATCTTCAGGACTAAAGCCTGTCTCAACCCAACAGGGAAAAGAATGGTCCAACAGGATAAGGAATGGTCTACACAATCTGGTGCATTTCCAAACTTTTTCAGTTTTATTTAGAAAGATGACAATATTTTCTTCAGTATTTTATGCTCAAGAATATCCTTGTAAAATTCAACCTTTTGGCACTATACTGTCTCTATAGGGAAAAAAAACATTTACATATGGGGATCTGCAGATTCTATATAGTGCTTCTGTTCTTCAATGATATCTTTTAGTGTTAACTTTAGAATATCAACCAAATCAATTCACAACAGATTAGAAAATATTTGTGATCACAGCCACAGTTGCTATTTATATAACATAATGATATATATAATATATATGATATATATATATAAAACATAATTATGATAGATTAAGGAACTGTGTCCTGAGATTTGTAGGGGACAGAATATTATACATGAGTTGGGGAGGGAAAAAAAATCACTCGATCCAATCATCACAACTTTTCATTCTCCCTGTTAAGGAATTGACTGATGAAGCAGTGGTGAGGCCAGACCTCCAATATTATATTCAGCTCTGGGCCCTTCATTACAAGAGAGAAATTGAGGTGCCAGAACAGGTCCAAAGAAGGGCAACAAAACTGGTGAAGGGCACAAGTCTGATGAGAAAGGGTTGAGGGAACTGGGGTTGTTTAGTCTGGAGAAGAGAAGGCTCAGGATAGCTCTCTACAACTACCTGAAAGGAGAATGGAGCAGGAGGGTGGCTGGTCTCTTTTCCCAAGTAACAAGTGATAGGACAACAGGTAATGGCCTCAAGCTGTGCCAGGATAGGTTTAGATTGGATACTAGAAAAGATTTCTTCACCAAAAAGGTAGTCAGGCATTGGAACAAGATGCCCAGGGAAGTGGTAGAATCACCTTTCCTGGAAGTGTTCAAGAAATGTGTTGACAAGGCCTATACAGACATGGTTTAGTTTTGGGCTTGGAAGTCCTGGGGTAATAGTTGGACTTGATGATCATAAAGGTCTTTTCCAACCTAGTTATTTCTATGATTCTATGAACATGTTCTAGAAACTTTGTTTCCACTAAACTGTATTAGGTTAATAAATAGATTTAATTTAATTCCAGAATTATATTTATGTGTATGTACATTTCACACATGCATTCATAATCATTTGGAGCATTCAAAAGAATTTGTAAATCCAGGACTCCCACCCAATCTTAAATGTATAGCTTACACAGAATCAGAGTAATGGTAACACAGAATGATTTGTGGAATTCACCCCATAATGCATTCCCAAGAAATCAACAGAATATGAGTGGAGTGTTGTGACTAAGACAATTTAAGGCACTGAGCCAATAAGTCTGTCCTTTTCTTCTCCTGCACTAAGTAGTTGGGCTTAATAAAATCTTTCATCTTTCTGATTTTATCATTTCAGACAACCCAAAACAAAGCAGCCGTGTCCCAGTGTTCATTAAGATTTTGGATGTAAATGACAACGCTCCAGAGTTTGCCATGTTTTACGAGACCTTTGTCTGTGAAAATGCAAAGGCAGAACAGGTATGATACTTACTTGTAACAAGAAAATGTACCAAATTAATTGTGTTTTGCTACTACTCTTTTTTACTACTACTTCTCATCAAGAGGTATACTTTGCATTGCATCACACTGTTGGGTTTGCAAAATTGAACTAAAGAGTGGCTGCACAGTATCTGATTACACTTAGTATTCTTGCAGGTAATGCGACAATATGTTTTAGACTTCTGTTTTCTGTACTGCACATTGTTATCCCTGATTCATTTTTATTCTGTAATTCTCTGCTTTATTAAGGCACCTTCACTGCCTCCTTCAAGTTTCAGGTTCGTATTTGTTACAAGTCCTCTCTGTGATATAACTATTTCCTGCCATATAATTTTCACACTACCAGTCCTACTGCTAAATGGTTCAAAGTAGCACGTAATTAGGAAGATTCAGACAAACAATTCCTGTGACATGAGATTTGGGTAGTCAGCTTGGGCTGTCTCACCTTTTATCTCTATTTCTTGTCACATGCAAAGGTTTGCTACCCATCTGAAGGGGCATCAGCTCGAGACTGCTCTTGAATTCAATATGATTTTCCTGACAACTTTTGAATTCATCCTGTTACAGGCTGGTGATATGGGCTACAATAGCATGGTGATCCTAAGTAGCATCAGCAGGACATGGATCACTATTTTTAAGATGGCCATAGCAGCATCAGCTGCCTTAAACCAGAAGAAAAAATAAAAGTGTATAATAAGATTGCTTTACAATCATGAAGTACATAAATAACATTTATTGATTTTGAAGATAATTTTGTTCTTATTGTTTCAGCTGATACAAACATTAAGTGCTGTTGATAAAGATGACTCTTACAGTGGACATCAGTTTTCATTCTCCTTAGCTCCTGAGGCAGCCACCACCTCAAACTTTACACTGCAGGACAATAGAGGTGAATTTCTTGGAAGATTTTTCTTTATTAACTCATCCTTGCTTTCAGTTTTCAGATGAAGATTTAATGCATGCTTTGTGTTTCCAGACAACACAGCAGGGATTTTCACCCGAAAAAACAGATATAACCGGCATGAAATGAGTACCTACTTCTTGCCAGTGGTAATATCAGACAATGACTACCCTATCCAAAGCAGCACTGAAACAGTGACTATTCGAGTATGTGCTTGTGACCACCGAGGAAAGATGTTGTCCTGTAATGCTGAAGCTTTGATTCATCCCACCGGTCTAAGCACTGGGGCTCTTATTGCCATTCTTCTGTGTATCATTATATTACTTGGTAAGTAGCTCAGAGGCATTTTCTTCTTTTCACAGTTATTTTGCATTGCTACAAGTGATTATAACAAGGCTAGAACAAGAACAAAGCAAAGACATCCTTACTTTATCCTGCTTTCTTTATTATTGTACTTCCTCCTCTGAGGCCCGTGTACACATACAGTGCACAGAACACATCTAAGATATCTAGAAGTTTGCAATGTCAGAACAAGAGGAGGCAACTGAATTCCACCTTCTGGTCAATGGAAAGAGACAGGCACTTATAGAGAGACACTGATCCCGTCCCCATATTGCTATCTGAGGTGGACCAAACTAAACCAATGCAGGTGTCTGTTTCTTGCTGACCACATAAGGAGGACAGGTAACTCCATTTTAAAAAATTAACTTCCCACATGTAAACTGAGGAGATACAAGTCTCAGTGCTTCTGTTCTGCTGAAAAAGAATGCTGAAATAGAGTGGCTACTAAAGCACTCCCTCAAAAGCTGTAGAGTTCTCCTTTTCAAATATGAGCTCCTTTGGAAATATGAACAAGTTGGACCCTGAATGTGGAGGATATACAGATCTCTGGATACAGCACTTACAGGTGGTCAACTTTTTTTTTTTGTTTAATAAAAATAAAGACAGATTGCAAAATCTCTCACATTCCTTTCAGGTTTCACCCGTCTTGCACAGCAGAAAGAGTCAGTCCCTTGGCGATTCGCCAAAGTCTGTTCATCTGGGGAGAGCTGCATGATACAACACAGGCAGCTCTTAGGGAGATGATGTTAGTCACCTTTAATATCTGGCTAAGAAAGAAGGGAGTCAGGCCAGTTTTATAGCAGTCGGGCCAAGCAGGGGAGAAAACTTTTCCTCAGTGATTCTGCTTCTTTCTACTATATTCATATTTTGCTTAGACATATTTATCACCATTGCAGAATCATCCTGATCTTTACTATTAGCAAAATTTTCCTCTCCAGTGATGAGTTAAAGACTACATTGTGATTCGCAAACTTTGGCAATATATTCATGGTTTGCCCAAATAAGCACTATCCCATTTTCATAAAAGATTCCCACAATAATACACTTACCCTTAATTCACCATTAAATTAAATTTTCAAAACATCATATCATTTCCTCCAAGAGCTGAGATCACTTTGTATCAAGTTCCTTACCAGAAAAAGAAATCTAATGCTGCAGGTAGTCTTGCACTTGTTAGTACAACTGTGCTCATTATTATCAATCTGACATTAAATGATTTCCTGTTTTATGTCAATTGAAAATAAGTGATTTTGTGTGCCAAGCAGCACTTTATGTCTATTATTGCTCACCCCACCATGCACCATAAGCAGATTTTCAATTAACTCTGCTATATAATTTTCTATTTTCAGACTAGTTGCAGGGTTTAAATGTGCAACCACTGCTGAGTGTAAAACAATACTCTGGGAGACCCAAACCACAGCTTAAAGGTTAGCAGCAACAAAAAATGCCTGTGAATTGCTAGGTTTAGTTGCAGTTTAAGTAAGTCTAGCAGCTTAACAGGAGACCTCAGATACTGTTAAACACTGACATGAAAATAAAGATTATGTGCTTTAACATAGAACTTCTAATGTTTTGGGGTTTTTTGCCTGCAAGTTCAGCACAGAAAAAAACAAAAACAAAACAAAAAACAACCAACCAAACAAAAAAATCCAAGTATCAGAGAAGTGGCATAATCAAAGTCTCATCCTTGGATATTTTGAGTAGCACCTTTTTTGTTGATGATATTTCAGCAACCCTTCCACATAAAAGCTATCATTCCTATGATATTATTCCCAGACAGTTCTACTGGCTACTCTCCTGGGTGCCCATATAAAGTTGAGGCTGTGTTTCTCAAGTTCTCAAAATTTTATCCAGCTCTCTCCATTCTCTCACATAAACCTTTCTCCAGTCCTCCCATGTACTGTCACAGCTTTATGCTCTTAAGGAAGAGAATTCTCTATTACTGCATTTTTACACAGCAGCACAAAGAAGTATCACTCAGATTAGGACCCTTGCGTAACACCATAAGTAAATCTTCATCATTAGGATGAGAGCCTGACGCTTTCACTATCTGAAACACTTCACCACCTTACATATTTCCTTTCAACTCATTAACTGATGTTTTCGCTTAGTCACGCTATTCCTATGGTAAAAACACAACAGGAATTAGAGCACTTTTCTTCTTTATCCTGTCTTCTTGGAATCCCTCTATAGTCAGTCAACTGAGAGCAAGAGCATAAGACTCTTCCACAACATGCTTGAGCACACCTACAGATAGTGTCTTGCTCTAAGCAATCCTGCAGGGGAACCCATCATTAAAATAAAATAATCTTTCTGTCTGTTGAAGGAAGCTAAGACAGATAGGTTTCAGTGGGCTAAAATTTTGTTTGAGGGATGACCTTAGTCCTTGGCATTGCCCTTAGAAAGATTATAAAAGAGAAAGGTACTGCTAAAAAAAAAGAAAAAGTCTTTAATGGTTACTGTGCTTTGACTCACACACTACTTTAGAAACACATTATATGAAAGATAATTTTGATCCACCTTATAATCTCATATCAATGAGCTTAGGTATTTTCTGATTTGCTTTGCTATGAAAGAACTATAAAGATTGCAAGATGTGCCTTTTCTTGGAGTTTACACAGCAGAGCTGAAATACCAGGCACTGTGGACTTCAGACTACCAAAGCAACAGTGACAGTAGCAATACATCCATGCTCCTTTCTGCTGCTCATTTGTAAATATTCAGTCTTTCAGCATCCTAAAGTAGAATCCAGCTAAGAAATCTGAAATTAGCTTCTGAAGGACATGAAATGTTGAACGTATCCCTTCTTCCCTCTGCATCTACTTCTCCATCAGTACCAGGATTATTACTGAGTAAAAATATCTAAATTTGGATCTTGGCCTTGAAGAGTGTTCCAGCCCTTCAAATAAATTAAAAATATATGTATACACACATGCACTTTAGAATGAAAGGCATAAAATATCTGTTCAAGAAATCTCATGCTTTTGGCAGATTAAAATATGCCATTACCATATCTCATCAGTCTAAGATTTAAGCCATTATATCCTTTAAGGTGATGTACATTGTAAAAACATGCCAGTGAAGTTAATAAAACTTGGACCTTGTGATGTCTGAAAATCCACTCCGCATTCAAACCTTTTTCTAGAGGAGGATAGATTTACTTATCTTGAAATGCAGCTTTGCTAACCTTTTACCATAGCCCAGTAGATACTAACTTTGTCCATAGCACAAGTTGTGTCTTCTCCCAGGGGTTCAAGGTAAATAACATCTGATGCTACTTATTTTCAAGAAAGTGTTTCTTCATTCCCAGCTCTCATGAAACTAGTTACGTTCTCAAGGCAACAGAACTACTGTATGACTCTGGATAAAAATGAGCCTACTGACAAAAACACACTCCACTTGGCTTCTTACAAGCTTGACATCTCCTTTCTTCTAGTGCACATCTATGCCATTTCGTCTCCCTAGGTACTCCCAGAGCATGCACAGCCTGAAAACCTGAAGTGCACACTTGCAGTTTTGCAAAACATCTTTTAAAACTTCATATTCAAGCAGAGGCACAGCATTTCTTCTGGATTTTAATGGATTTGGGGATTAACCTTTCCCTTTCTCTTCCTGTTACTTTTGTTTGCAGTTACAGTGGTGCTTTTTGCAGCACTGAGGAGGCAGCGCAAAAAAGAGCCTTTGATTATTTCGAAAGAAGACATCAGAGACAACATTGTCAGTTATAATGATGAAGGTGGTGGAGAGGAAGATACCCAGGCATTTGATATTGGCACGCTGAGAAATCCTGAAGCCATAGACGATAATAAATTCCGCAGAGACATTGTGCCGGAAACGCTTTTTATGCCACAGCGGACTGCCACAGTGCGAGATAACACAGATGTCAGAGATTTCATTAACCAAAGGTTAAAGGAAAACGATATAGATCCAACGGCACCCCCATATGACTCGTTAGCAACCTACGCATATGAAGGTAACGGTTCTGTGGCTGAGTCCCTCAGCTCCTTGGAGTCGGTGACTACGGATGGAGATCAGGACTATGATTACCTCAGTGACTGGGGACCTCGGTTTAGAAAGCTGGCAGATATGTATGGCGCAATGGACAGTGACAAAGACTCTTAAGTGTTGCCTTTTTTCTTTTCTTTTTTGTTTCCATTCCTCATTTTCAGAAACAGCATTGAGAAATGTGAGGTGGCTATTTTTTTCTATTTCTCCAGAGCTGCGTGAAAGGGTTGTCTGTTCTACCCACTCAAATTGTCTAATAATTGCAGTCTGTGTGGATCAGCCAGCAGAAAACTTTTTCTAGTATCATTTTATGAGCTTCCAAGAGGCAGAATTCTTATTTTTCACTGCATCCAGTTAACCAAGCCAATCTTAGAGGCACGGCAGTATTGGAGGGGAAAAAAAAGGATCCGATGGGAGCAATGTTTTTACTTGTTCTGCTTATATTGTAAATTGGAATATACTACTGTTTAAGCTCACTTGCTCTTTTTACTTGTATTGAGACTATTCAGCTCACATGACTGCTCTGTTGATTGTGTCTTGCACATCCCAATGTAATGAGGTACCCTAGTTTACCCTATGTATTATAGCCAAAAGTAGTGGTGATGGAATGAAGGTTTTTTATACAGGTAGAGTAAGCTGAGAAAAAAAACATCAAACATGCATTTTTGTCATTAGAAGGGTAGAAAGGCCTAATGGTCATTTAAACCTAAGTGTTTTTCTAGGACTTGTCATTGCCCCCAGTGCACTGTATCATACTATCACACACATATATATAGTTCATTAACCGCTATGTATATATTCTTCTGACCTAGCATTGCTGGAGAGATGTGTGTGCGTGCATGTGTGTGTGATCAGTAGCCCCAATATCTAATTCTTAGATTATTTCCCAGTTCTAACACAGACTTGCCTTGTGATATGGGGAAAATTATCTAATTCAATCCCAGATTAGATCATGACTTGAAGGAAGGAGCAGATCATAACTGTGTTTTTCTTTGTACTTCTTTAGTCAGCCTTCACCTGCACATCAGCTCAGTGATGGCCAATGTGCTGTTGAGGTGTGAGTCAGGCTTTCTGTATTCAGCCTGTTCTCATGTGGAGGAGAGAAGTGGTAGTTGCAAGGGGTTTGCCACCCACTAGGACAAAAGGAGCAGCTGCAAAGGAGGAAAGAGTGCTTATTTTGTCCTGACCTTCCCCTGCCTGGATGCCCAGGGTGGATCCCTGACTGACTCTGCCTAGTTTTGCTATCTGTAAAGAGGGGAAATAATGCCTACCTCATCAGGATGTTGCAAGAATTATATAAGTCATTTGGAAAATATTTTAGAGATGGAAAATGCTGATATTCTGACAGAGGAAGTAATGTCTTGTGCTTTTGGGTGGTTGTTTCATTTTCAGAGTCAAGCCCTGTATGCACAAGTAGGTGAGAATCAGTTGTCATTCCAACAGCCTAAAAAGTAGAGTCTATAACTATAGCTCTTTTTTCTTTTCTTTTTTTTTTTAATAACATATTTAGCCAGGGTTGCTAAAGACTTCACCAAAAGGTAAAATTTTAATCACAAGTCTCTCTGTGTGAGTTCACTTACCCACTTTGCCAAGCTAAGTAATTTTGGTCCAGGGATGGGGTGAGGGAAGATGCTGTAGTCTCATGCCAAAACAGCTTATTTTATAGCTTGTGCACCATTCAGTATCTCTGCTGGTTTGTCAAATGCATGCATTGTTGCTTTTCAAATTCAGCCATCTAGAAGAGGGTATTTGGAGGAAACCCTAAGGGACTGCCATGGGACATCCAATTCCAGGAGCTAAAAGCCACCCTGAGTCCCAAAGCAGGAACAGAGCCTATGACACTGTGCCAAGGAAAGAAGGAAGATTTTTTTTTTTTTTTTTTT
>NDXB01010796.1:21454-42234 GCA_002631895.1 Agapornis roseicollis | reverse complement strand
CCCCCATGGGCATTTTGATGGCCCAACTTATCTATAGTTAAGAGTATGGAGCCAGGTTCCCTCTGCCTCGCCCTTCTCACAGTAGTCCCAGACTTTATTACTCATGTTCAGATGGACATGAACCTAATACCTGTTGCCAAAGACAGAAAGCCTAAAGGGATAAAAAGGAACAAGAGGGCCAAGCCATGTGTTATTGCTCCAAATGATACCTGGGTTAGCCATGCCTCTTCACATGGCCTTCATTCTCTTGCTTACCCATTTTTTGTGACAGTGTCAAATGCATCAAATCTAGAATTTTAATTTCCACACACATCCCATATTTGAACATGAAGACAACAAATTTCAACCTTTCTCTTCCTGTGGACGTCACTAACTTTTTGAGAGGCACCCACCTTTTATTAACATAATGGATTCTAGTCTAAGAAGCTATGTGTAGAAATTACTCCACATGTTCTACTGCCTACTTGCACAGAATGCAAGATAAATGGTGAAAATATTTAGCCCACAAGGTTATGATACTTTGCCCACCTACAGCATCCCCCAGGAACTGACCCAGTGATGAGTGTTTCCTCCTTGTCAAGTTTGCACGTTCAAAAGCAGCAACCATGTTGCTATTTTGCTTTTGTTGTTTTCTGGTATTGTCAACATTTCTCTAAACATTTTTTACAACTGTTTTTGAGAAACAAAGGAAAACCAAAACTACATTTTGAGATTCACCGTTCTAATATCTTGGTATTTAATCAACCTGTAATATAATATTGATTACAAATACCCTGGAGACAAGAGAATGGTACTTGCTTTTAGAGCAAATGCTTCATATAGCTTTTTATTGCAGAAAGAGTTTTTCCAATGTTTTCATACCTAACATCCATCTGGCCCATGGGCTCACTAGCTTTAGCAGTTAGAATTTTATCATTGATTCAGGCAGGAGTGAAATGGGACTCCTGAAAGACAGTATAGGTTAACTGTTTCATGACCAGCATGAAATGCAGCAGAGAACAAAGGGACTCAAATTAAAGATGATGCTCCTTAGGACTATGAAATAAAAGAACCACATGCAAACAAAGATCTGGAAAATCATAATATATAAAACATTGTGCCAAATATTCAGTATTTCATTTTATTTCCTGCTAACAATTACCTTGTAAAAACAAAAACAAAATCAACAACAACGATCCTCAGAATCACAGAATCAGAGAATCACAGAATAGTTAGGGTTGGAAAGGACTTTAAGATCATCTAGTTCCAACCCCCCCACCACAAGCAGGGACACCCCACACTAAACCATGCCACCCAAGGCTTCATCCAATCTGGCCTTCAACACTGCCAGGGATGGAGCACTCACAACCTCCCTGAGCAACCCATTCCAGCATCTCACCACCCTAACAGGAAAGAATTTCTTCCTTATATCCAATCTAAACCTTCCCTGTTCAAGTTTGAACCTGTTACCCCTTGTCCTGTCACTACAGTCCCTAATGAAGAGCCTCTCCCCACCATCCCTGTAGGTCCCCTTCAGATACTGGAAGGCTGCTAGGAGGTCTCCACGCAGCCTTCTCTTCTCCAGGTTCAACAGCCCCAACTCTCTCAGCCTGTCTTCGTATGGGAGATGCTCCAGAACCCTGATCATCCTCATGGCCTCCTCTGCACTTGTTCCCAACAGCTCCATGTCCCTTTTATGTTGAGGACACCAGAACTGCACACAATACTCCAGGTGAGGTCTCACAAGAGCAGAGTAGAGGGGCAGGATCACCTCCTTTGACCTGCTGGTTACGCTCATTTTGATGCAGCCCAGGATACAGTTGGCTTTCTCGGCTGCGAGCGCACACTGAAGCCGGCTCATGTTCATTTTTCTCCCCCCCAAGTCCTTCTCGGCAGGGCTGCTCTGAATCTCCTCTTTGCCCAACCTGCAGCTGTGCCTGGGCTTGCTCCCACCCAGCTGTAGGACCTTGCACTTGGTATGGTTAAACTACATGAGGTTGGCATCAGCCCACCTCACAAGTGTGTCAAGGTCCCTCTGGATGGCATTCATTTTACTCCATCTTGTCTTTTGAAACTCTGTCAAGTACTTGTCCCACACTTTGGTTTACCCCTACAAGTGTGAATGCATTTTTCACATTTCACTGACGCACATAGTTCTGGGCACTCACTAGGTACCTTTGAATCATTGGTAAAGTCCAAAAGACCTTTTCTATATGTTCAGTTCTGTCAGCACAAGAGTTATTCCTGTCATCACTGGAGCTAGTATTGTGATGAAGTGAGAAAATGCTAAGTCCAGAAGATAACTGGATTACTTTCCACTTAGACTGCCTTCCCACACTGCCCAATCTCTTTGGGACAGCAGTGGGTGAGAGGCCATCAGAAGTCTTTCTAGGCTCTTCAGCAAATAAGGCACATTTTTTTATTTGGTGTGTGTGGTGTTGTGTACAGGAAAGGATACAAATATTTTTCCTCCAGTGCTGAAAAAAAGGCCCAGAAAGTAGCTTTAGGAAACCTTTTTTCCTATGAAAACAGTGGCCAGCTAGTGCTTTCTTCCTACCTCTCCATCCTCTTGGTACCAACATGGAAAAGGGAGACAAGTCCATCTGTGTTTATCTCACCTAAGCACAAAAGGGCATTATAGGAAATACAAAAGAGTGCTAAAAGTCAGCTGGAGAAACATTGCTTCTGATGGAAATATAACTTGGACTGTCATATAGGGTTAGTGGACATATTTACATCTCTCCCATAAACATGAACTATTAATATCACAGGCACACAAGAGCTGATGAAGGAGAGCTCAAAAATTCAAAGACTGATTAAAAAACCATGGAGTTGGTTTCTAGAAACCGATGGCTGCTCAGAAATTGACTTTGAATTTCTTTGTATTTTATGATTATTCAGTCAGTCAGTTTACTGAAACGAAAGGCACTTGTCCTGGTACATAAAATGAAACATATGCATAAATCTGGGAAAGACTGGTGCCTTATAGTCTTCAGGTTTCAGATAAGGATTCACACTCTAATCAGACTGAACTGTTATTTGAAAAAACACTTCCACACTTATGAAGACACGCTGATATGCTGCAGGTATGAGAATTGATCCTCCTGACAAAATTAACACATGCTCTGTCAGGCACTGTCCATTCCAGTCTCCAAAAACCCTCCTGCTTCACTGAGTCAGATTTCTCCTCCATTTCTGCAGCAAATTTCACTAATTTACCATAAAGTCAGAATAAGAATACTTAGACAAGTTTAGGAAAGAACTCACAAACCTGTGAATATACAGTAGGCCAGGGTTCATTAGCACAACTAATGCTATGTTCACAAACTTGCTCCATTGATGGAACAGATACAGTGCTCTCTTCTTTGAAACTGCCTCCATATAAATGTCCTAATGTATCTCTCTGTGACAAATGACAAAATGGTGGCCTGTTTAATATCTTATTACCTCCTGGATTAATGCAATATCCTCCTTTCTTGTCAGTGGTGCTGCACCTGAAGGACGTTGTTTGCCATCTCCTGGTTTTATGATGTCAGCCTCGTTCTGCTGTGTGGCAATTATACTTAAGTTGCACTGGACTGCACAGTTTGAATAAACAAATGACATTTTGCTTCAGCATATATTGGTTGTAAAAGGTCTTGAACTAGTTTGCCTAGAAGAAAAAAGAGGAGAAGGAAATCAAGTCCCCCGTCTCCTATTACAGTGCATGGGACAGATAAACTCAGAGTGACAGATTAAGACAAGGAATAATTTACCAGGTTATGAAAGAGGAAAAAAATAATAATGTTACCAAACATTTGACGTTAGTGGAACATTTATAGCCCCATCATACAAGCTATTCTGTACCTGAACATCCTAAAAGTCACACATGTATGTGTTTACACAAATAGGCTCTTTCTGCGTTGCTTGGTAATTCAGACCCGATAAACATTTTTCATTTTATTTTATTATTTAATCTTTGTCAAGGGAAAAAGAAAGGTCAAACTTCTTATGTTTTCTTGCATTTACTTATATATATGCCAGAAGAAATGAGTTGAAAGACCTGATTCTTAATTTAAAATATTTATCTATTAAAAAAATCATTTTAGTTATTCAAAAAGAAAAATTTCATCAGAGAAGCCCTAACAGTCTTTTTAGCTAGAGTGGCACAAATAAAATCTCTATAATGTAGTGTCTATTGTACTTAAAGCTTGAGCTACAATAAGCACAATGCTTTTTCAAATTCCTCCATCTAACAGAAAGGTGATTTTCTGTATTCAAGCCTCTCAAACTAAAAGAGAAAGGGAGAAGAGATAGACACAACTCTTTGTAGCACTGCTTAGGTGTGAAGGTTAATCACAAAGTGCAGCAGTGATTTTAAATGTTTCAAAATGTAAAATAGAGCTGCATTCAGATCTGCCTCATAAATGGATCACTCCAGCTAAAACTTTGAGAAACAAATTCCTGGTTCTGCTTTTTCTGAGAAAGAAAACATAGTGGCCTTCTGGGGCAAGATCTTTAAAGATTTTTGATGAAATTTATGTGACAGAAAGAGCTCTCGGAGACAAATCAATATAACTAAGTACAGTGCTCTCATACAATCATGCTGATCAGGAAAACTGGCTGCATCATCAGAGGGATGTCATTTTTTCACTCATTTTGTGTGCAATTGCCTAAGGTTTCTCAAAACATTGAAACCAAACCCTCCAGTTGACAGCAGTCAGTGAAAAGAGGGGGTTCAGGGCAAAGGAGCTGTATCTTCTCAAGCTTGTGGGTTACTATACACATTTCTTTTTCTGACAGACTTGAGATTCCCATTCCCTGGCACTGTATTGCCAACGCAAGCAATCTTCGCAGATTGCATCTATCCCTATATTATTTATAAAGAAGTATTTGGCCAAAGATTGCAAGAGAAGTATATTCTTGCACTTTTTTTGTACATCTAACCTGTTTCTTTATTTGGGGATATTATTAATCACTTTATACACGAAGAACAGAAAAGCAATGCCTCATCTTGAACTGCAAAGTGACAGTGTTCTGATCATCAGTTCTTCACTCTCATCATCAGATGAACTGATTGCATGCTTTCTTTTTACTTGGCTCCTTCTACATTGTATTAATTCCCACTGTATAGACACTTGGCATAGTTCTGGTTTTGCTCTGCTGCTGTGAGGCATTATCAGATTGGACTGCTTACTAACTGGTAAGGACAGGGTTTTGCTTTTATCAGCACCCTACACAGAGAAATGGCAGTTCCCATGCAACAAACTTACCAAGAACATGCAGCAGATATCTGAAGAAACTCAGGTGTAAACCAGTAAAATCAGGAAAATTAGGATTAAGAACTCAGCCTGCCTAGCCACTTCTGAAAACCCTGTCAGGTACAGGTCAATGTGCTTAAATATAGCTGTAAACCTGGCCTGGTATTTCTTCAGTGGAAAAGCATCCAAAGCAGGAAACGCACACTGAATGCCATTCCTGTATTTTAATTGTGGAGCACAGACTGCCTGCTTGCTCAAATGCACGCACCAGACTCAGATATGTACTACAAGTTATGTAGAATCTATGCAAGTCCGGGCAGCTTGCAGACAAGATATGCATCAATAAGAAATTAAAGAAATGGAGATATAAAGTCCTACATGAAAAAAAATGAAGGCTATAGATTTATTTTTTGGGCTTTGTGCATAACTGCAGCAGCTAGCTTAGCAATAGAAGTAGTTTGCTGTTGATGGACATTAAAAGCACGAAAGAGCATGATAAAAGAGAGACTATGACGCAGTATTTTTTGTGGAATTGTCCTTCAGCATTTTAAGGTCAGTTCTGCTACTTAACTATTAGTTTTTCACATATGAGAAAAAGATCACATGAAAAATTAGTCACAACACTTAGCTTTACTAATGATAAAAACAGATGGGGAGCATACAAATTAGGGAAAGAGAAGAAAAAAGAAAGGGACCGAAAAGAGCAACACAGGAGAAACAAACCTCAGGAGGAAAACAAACACAGCCTGTAAATATCTTCAAGGTAACAATGTAAATGAAGGAAGGAAATTATACCAAGTCTCAGAAGAAAACAGAAAAAGAAGTAATGGCCATAAGCAAAGGAAGGAAAAGTTTAGGCTAAACATGAGCAAAAGTCTAAGAGTAATTAGGCTAGTGAAAAAATCAAAAGTAGTTGAAGTGCAACTAATGTACATATTTAAGAATACTGGACCAAGAATAAAATGATGAAGAGTGCAGATCTGCAAAATTTAAGTTTTGAGAGGAAACAATGAAGGTCTTCCTTGGCACCCTATCTGATTTTTCTCCACAACGGTCTGATGAGCATGAAATTGACACAATGACATGCAACACACCTGTTTACTCATTACACCTGCTTTTTTGTATTTTTTTAGTTTTGTGACAGCTGACATCAGTGTTTTTCTTTATTTTTTTATCTTATTTGACAGTTATACTTGAGTCACTGCATCTCCTCATCTCATCAGTTTGTTCCCTTTCCACCCAGCTCCTTCAATCAGTACATAGACACAGATGCTTCTCTTACAGTGAGTACTGATTTGACCGTATGTTCCTTCAGTTGCACTTACCTCAAGCATTTTTTGAACTCTGCTATGTTCCAAGACAGCCTGCAGTGATTCAGGTGTAACTGTTGACTGTTAAAAGCTGTGCAAATGGATGAGCCTTGTTCAACATGGGGCTGGTTTTCAATAGGTTTTTCCTTTCAGGAGACATCTGTGTTTCACTAAGTGCATTAGGATTTAGTACACAGCAGATGTTGTTTCATCAGCAGTATCTCCTTGATATTTTGACAAACTGTAAATTCATGCTTTTAAAATCTCAGTTGCCTGCATGCCAACATTTCATTTCAAGGTTCAACTTTCAGCTCAATATAGACACTTAGTAAGTCAAGGGAAAGGATCCTATCAACACAGATGAGTTTAGGATGAGACCTTTTACTTCTATTCAAGCTTAAGTAACTCAGAACATAAATTTGCCATTTGGATCCTTTACCGTGCAGCCAGTATAATAGCTTCTACTTCTGCTATCATAGACAGCATTCGAATTCAATAGTCTGTTTCAAGTCCACACACAATTCTCCATACCTTTGTATTGCAAGTGCTAAAAAACCCATCAGACTTACACTTCCAATACTGTAAAGTCAGAAAGTGCTATTTTCTGCATTTGCAGATGAACAATAGACTGTGAATTAAAAAGGATTTGGGCACCTACATAACCTTGATGAATTATGCCAAAAGGACTTCTGTGGTGTCCTAGTAGCCCTTAAACTTTTCCTAGAAAAAACACCTGAAACTAAAGTTTTCCAGTGTGTGGCTGCAATGTAGGGAAAGCTGGATGAAACCACAGCACCGGACACACAGGCAGGTTGGTGTAGCAGTAAGGAGCTCTTGCCACTCTAGGGACACCGACAAGAGGTAAAGGGGAGAGAAAGAAAACATGAAGTTCATAGTCCCTTGACATTTTTATTCTCATTTTGTCATTGTAAAGTTGCCCTTGCTGAGGTTAGTTAACATCTATGTATGCCAGTACTAGAGGAGTAAAGCAGATTGCAGTTTTCACCCCTCTCCCACGTTTTCCTAGCAGTTACTGGACCTTGGGATGTAACCTCTGTAAATGCTCTCTCATTACCTTCCTACTAATTAGTCTCATTTCATTTAGGAGGCATATTATCTGGGGATTTTATATGGTTTAACACATTTAAAAAATACAGCTTCTTGACATTTGAAAATACTCTCACTTTGGAGAAACTGTCACTCCTCTTCACATCTGCACATAAGGGGACGTTTGAAGGAGTCATCTGGGGATAAAGAGGCGTCTTCCTCACAGCAATGCCTATGTAAAGTGTTAAGGAGGATGTGCCATGCTGGCTCAATTTGAGCCCTAGTGTCTTATTACAGCTACATGCCACAAATGTTTACTCTTCAACTCAACTAATCTAACTATGGGCATTGGACTAATTGAAGATAAAAGAGGTGTCACCCTTTGGTGCTCAGACAAGAGTGGGTGATTCATCCTGCCTAAGACGTGAGCTAGTCGCTTTCTATCTACTTATCACTGCAGGGGCATAAGGGCCATAGCTATGACTTCAGTGTCTGTTATTCAGTAGGATGAGTTTCAACCTTAGAGTCTAGTACAGTAGATGAACTTGCCTAGAGTTCCCAAGTTTGGGTCATTTTCTTTTTCTATGCATAGAACATGCTGCAGATTGCAACTTCAGGCATGGTCCTTAAAGGCCTATTGTGCCACCCTGTGCTTCAATCCATTGCCCCGTGTGCTTATGTGCATGCAAGCTGAAGACAAATATTACTGAAAACTCATCCTGGAGCAGCAGAAGCCAAATCAGCATGCTTCCTCCACTATGTTGGCTAAGGTACTTGAAAAAGCAGAGGCTATTCTGCTGAGCCGGATACATTCACAGGTCGCTGTTATTCACCTTCAGCAAAACACCAGCCCTCAGTCTTTTCTCCACTATCTCCTCCTTGGAAACATGAGAGGGATTAATGAGGATTAAACTTCTGAAAATGCCATGCCAGAAGTCAAGAGAGGGGCTTCATATCTCTGTTTACTAGAATATCTTCTGATGGGGAATCTCCTCCAGACTTGCCTTCTCTACCCATGCCTCTTTGTACAGAAAAATTGCTGAACAAATGCAATTGAGTTAAGGTGACCATCTTCAGTTGTATTACAAGTTTAAAGACAGGATATGACCTGTTCTTGAAGTCCCTGATGATTTATTTAGTGGGCATATTTTTATATTGTTTCCTTTAAATTCAGAGAAAAGGTGCCTTTGGAAAGGCAGAGCTTTTATCTCATCTCCTTTAAAATCACACCACAGATCTGAAAAGAAAGGCTATGTCATGTCAGAATTTCAAACATTCACCTTATGGTTGTCACCCAAAGTACATGAAATATGTGCCACCAAATTTTAAAGGATTGCTTATTGCTACCGATCAGTCAAATTCTCAACTGAATGTCACAATTACCCAGTGTTTCCCTAACAGTGATGAAGCTGAATCTTTTTATATTGGAAAAGAATCTGACCCTTATTTTCAGCGTCTTCTGAATCCACTTGAATAATTTATCATCATAACCTATTTTTCATTAATTTAACTATGCTCTCGTTCCTCTCTGACTTGGTACTTACAGTGCAGATCTACTGCGAAAAACAACAATATGAAATTAGCACTTTCTTACTCAGCAGATCCCTTTCCTGTGAAGTCAGAAAGAGTGCTGCTTAACTTACCATTAAAAGTAGTAAGACATTTTTACCTATCCCCCACCCCCCCCCAAACTCCCTTCTCTGTTTTCCACCCAGCAGAACCAATACAGCTAAGGGGAAGCACAGGATGGGATTTTTGGCTCATGTATTTATAGAATTATTAACTAAACTCCAGGCCAGCTGGGCAACCTGCTGGTCTCTGGTCTGTGACCACCATTACACTCCTGCTGTAGACAGTGGAGGTCTGTACCTACAAGCAGAGCTTGCGAAGCCACTGCTACTGCTAACATGCAAGTCAGATCAACACAAGTTCTCAATCCTAACAAAGTGCTCAACGCAGCAGATAGTAACATACTTTAAATTAATCTTAGGCATAAACGTTGCAGGATCAGGGCCAGTTCAAGTCTAGGGCCTAAAAAGCAAACGAGGCTATTTGTCTATGTGCTGCAAACCATCTCAGGTGTGCGCTTTTGTGCCAGTCCTAACAGATTTGCTTAGCTTTCACAGGTTGTGGAATCACAAAGTTTGTGGACACTGAATTGCTGAGGTGAGTAGCTGGAGAGAGGCCGCCTTCAACACCGGAGCAGAGCAGGGGGAAGCTCAGCGTCCAGCAGCCTCAGCTCAGAGCGGCGACAGCCACCGAGGGAGCCTCTGGCCCTCGACAGGACTTGCCCAGGAGCCGCAACTCCGCTGACGGGAGGGAGCAGGGACTCACAGGGGGCGGAGCCAGGAGGGGCGGCACTAGCTCTGATTGGGTAAAAACCTGCCCATGGGGCGCGGCGAGCAGGGCGGGTGGAGGCAGTTTGTGCGGGCAGGCAGGGAGCGGGGTGGGGAGCGCTCGGCCTGTGAGCCGGGCCCGCTCTGGGAGCTCTGTGCTGGCTGCCCCGGCGGTGGCAGGGTAGGCACCCAGAGAGCCGGTGAGAGGGGAGGCTGCAGGGCAGAGCTCGGGGTGTAGAGAGCGCCTGCACTGCTCTGGTGAGGGGAGAGTGCACCATGGGCAGGGCTGCACTGGGTGCCCCCTGGTGGAGGTCCTGCTGCAGTAGGGGCTGAGCTGCGGGACGCTGTCAATGGGCTGAAAGGTGTCAGGGAAGCTGAGAGGAAGCAGGAATGCTTGCTCCAGGCCCAAGCTGTGCAGGGGCCTCAAGCGTCCATCATAGCTCATGGAGGAAAGGAGGAGGCCGTTAACCCGGGAAGCTGGGAAACAGCAACAAAAAAGAAACAACAAAAAAAGGAGGCAGAGGACAGTGAAAAGCAAGGGGCTTCCTCCTCAATCTGTTGTCCCCACCCAGAACCACTTCGCTGTCCTGCAGGGGGCTGATGAGGAAACACACTCGCACCATGAACAACGGCTGGGGCACTGGTACAGAAGATCACGGCCTGTGCTGCTAGGAAAAAGCAGGCGGTTGTAGTAGTGGGGGACTGTACTTTGAAAGGGACAGAGGCACCCACCTGTCGGCCTGGCCCAGTCTCAAGGGAGGTGTGCTGCCTACCAGGGGCACGGATCAGGGATGTTGCAGAGAGGCTGCCTGCCCTAGTGAGTACCACAGACTATTACCCACTTCTAGTGATACATGTGGGTGCTAGGAATATAGACAGCAGTAGACTGGAGAACATAAAGGACTACAGAGCCCGGGGAGAGGTGACTAGGGGCTCTGGAACTCAGATTGACTTTTTGTCAGTTCTCATTTGGAGCTCAGCTCAGATGCCTCTATACAAACGCCCGTAGCATGGGAAACAAACAAGAATTAGAGATGTGTGCACATCTATGGGGGTATGATATAATAGTCATCACAGAAACATGGTGGGATGGCTCCTGTGACTGGAGTGTTGGCATGGAAGGTTACAGGCTCTTTAGACAAGACAGGCCCATCAGGAAGGGGAGAAGGAGTTGCTTTTTATGCTAGGGATAGGCTGGAGAGTGTGGAACTCTGTCTGGGGACAGGTGAGCAGTTAACAGAGAGTTTGTGGGTCAGGGTTAAAGGGAGAACAGCGATGGGGGACATTACTGTGGGGATCTGTTACAGACCACCTGATCAAGAGGAACCTGTGGATGAAGCAGTCTATGGACAGATAGGAACAGCCTCACACTCACAGGCCCTTGTTCTCCTGAGGGACTTCAACCACCCAGACATCTGTTGGAGCAACGGTACAGCCCAGCACAAGCGATCCAGGAGGTTCCTGAATTGTGTGGAAGACAACTTCCTTCAGCAAGTAATAGAGGAGCCGACAAGGAGAGGTGCCCTGCTTAACCTTGTGCTTACCAACAGAGAAGGGCTCGTTGGGAATGTGATGTTCCAGCACAGCCTTGGATGCAGCGATCATGAGATGGTAGAATTCGAGATCCTCAGGACAGTGAGAAGAGCGTGCAGCAAACTCACTGCCCTGGACTTCAACAGAGCAGATTTTGGCCTCTTCAGGAACCTGCTTAGTAAGGTTCCATGGGATATAGCCCTAGAGGGTTATATCCTCCCTCCCCCTGGAGGGAGGATATATAGAGGGCCTCCCCCTGGGAGGGGGGCCCAGGGCTGCTGGATGATATTCAAAGATCACCTACTACAAGTTCAGGAGTGTTGCATCCCAACTAAAAGGAAGTGCAGCAGGAGGGCCAGGAGACCTCCTTGGATGGATAAGGAGCTGCTGAGAAAAATTCAAAGGAAGGAAGAGGCTTATAAAAGGTGGAAGCAAGGACAAGCAGGCTGGGAATAATACAGGGATGTTGTCTGGGAAGCTAGGGAACACGTAAGGAAAGCTAAGGCTCAGTTAGAATTAAACTTGGCTAGGGATGTTAAAGATAACAGTAAGGGATACTGTAGGTATGTAGTGAATAAAAGACTGATTAGGGACAACGTAAGCCCCCTCCAGAAGCTATCAGGAGAACTGGCTACCCTGGATTTGGAGAAGGCTGAGGTTCTGAATGACTTCTTTGCCTCGGTCTTCAATGGTAAAGGCTCTGACCACACCACCCAAGTCTTGGAAGGCAGATGCAGGGACTGTGAGAATGAAGACCTTGGGACGACTGTAGGAGAAGATCTGGTTCAAGACCATCTTAAGAACCTGAATGTGCACAAGTACATGGGACCTGATGAAATCCATCCGCGGGTCCTGAAGGAGCTGGTGAGTGAAGTTGCTAAGCCACTGGCTGTCATATTTGAAAATCATGGCAGTCAGGTGAAGTTCCTGATGAATGGAAAAAGGGAAATATAACCCCCATTTTCAAGAAGGGGAAAATGGATGACCCGGGGAATTACAGACGAGTCAGTCTCACCTCTGTGCCTGCCAAAATCTTGGAGCAGATTCTCCTGGAAGGCGTGCTAAGGCACATGAAATACAATGAGGTGCTTGGTGACAGCCAGCATGGCTTCACTAGGGGGAAATCCTGCCTGACCAATTTGGTGGCCTTCTATGATGGGGCTATGGAACTGATGGACAGGGGTAGAGCAGTTGACGTCATCTACCTGGACTTGTGCAAAGCGTTCAACACTGTCCCACACGACATCCTTGTCTCTAAATTGGAGAGACATCAATTTGATAGATGGACCACTTGGTGGATAAAGAACTGGCTGGATGGCCGTATGCAAAGAGTTGTGGTCAATGGCTCAGTGTCCTGCTGGAAGCCAGTGACAACTGGTGTCCCTCAGGGATCGGTGTTGGGACCGGTCTTGTTTAACATCTTTGTCACTGACATGGACAGTGGGATTGAGTGCGCCCTCAGCAAGTTTGCCGATGACACCAAGCTGTGTGGTTTGGTGGATACGCTGGAGGGAAGGAATGCCATCCAGAGGGACCTTGACACGCTTGTGAGGTGGGCTGATGCCAGCCTCATGAAGTTTAACCATGCCAAGTGCAAGGTCATACACCTGGGTGGGAGCAATCCCAGGCACAGCTGCAGGTTGGGCAAAGAGGAGATTCAGAGCAGCCCTGCGGAGAAGAACTTGGGGGTGGTGGTGGATGATAACATGAACGTGAGCCAGCAGTGTGTGCTTGCAGCCCAGAAAGCCAACTGTATCCTGGGCTGCATCAAAAGAAGCGTGACCAGCAGGTCGAGGGAGGTGATCCTGCCCCTCTACTCTGCTCTCATGAGACCTCATCTGAAGTATTGTGTGCAGTTCTGGTGTCCTCAACATAAAAAGCATATGGAGCTGATGGAACAAGTCCAGAGGAGGGCCATGAGGATGATCGGGGGACTGGAGCATCTCCCATACAAAGACAGGCTGGGAAAGTTGGGGCTGTTGAGCCTGGGGAAGAGAATGCTGCGTGGAGACCTCCTAGCAGCCTTCCAGTATCTGAAGGGGACCTACAGGGATGGTGGGGAGGGGCTCTTCATTAGGGACTGTAGTGACAGGACAAGGGGTAATGGGTTCAAACTTGAACAGGGGAGGTTTAGATTGGATCTAAGGAAGAAATTCTTTCCTGTTAGGGTGGTGAAGCACTGGAATGGGTTGCCCAAGGAAGCTGTGAATGCTTCATCCTTGATGGTGTTGAAGGCCGGGTTGGATGAAGCCTTGGGTGGCACAGTTTAGTGTGAGGTATCGCTACCCATGGCAGGGGAGTTGGAACTGGATGATCTTAAGGTCCTTTCCAACCCTAACTATTCTATGATTCTATGACATTTGCTTACATTGTAAGAGGGAAACTGATTGATCTTTCAGAGACAGATAAAGTAACATTGGTGTAAGTTAAAATCAGAATCATAGAATAGTTAGGGTTGGAAGGTCATCTAGTTCCAATTCCCCTGCCATAAGCAGGAACACCACAAGTTCTCTTGTGGGAGACAACAGTGTCTGAGGCAATAGTCCTTGTAGTATATGCAAATTAAAATTTTTTTTCTACTTTTCAGTATAAATCCTTTCTAAAACTCACACTACAAATTCAGGATTAATTTCCCCCAAGAAAGTACATGCAACACATAATAAAAATAGAAATTTTCAAAAGAACTTTCAACTTCCCTTCTCTGTAAGACATAATTCATTTCCAGAATGCTCTGCAAGCTTACACAGTCTCTAACATATGACTAAATCTGAAGTCATTTTGTCTGTCAAAAGGTAAAGGGCAAATGAGTTATCAGCTGGGTCATGAGAAGCTGTTCTCTTTGGACCCGATGTAGTAAAGAATATCCTGTCTTCCGGACAACTGAAGTCCCAAAAGGCCACAAATCCTAGTTTGCAACAGGCCAACCTATTCAACACAAAGGTCAGCATTATTAAGCAGTGTAAACAAACCAATCCCATAGCTGGAAAATGACAGATCTGCCTAGGAAGCGAAGGAATAATGCAGCTGTCTCTCTGGGCCCCCTTCACTCCCATGCTTGCACAGTCCCAAACTTCTTCATATACCAACACACTCTTGTCTGTTTAACTTCATACACAAGTATGCATACATATGCCTGTAAAACATGGGAACATGTGGGACCAGGCAAAAAATCCCTTCAAAATGCAGGAAGCCATGAGATAAGCCATTGCCAAACCGTATGGAAGCAACAGCTGATCAAACTATGTGTACTGTCCCCTGGACCTCTAGTCTTTCTCCTCACAGCCACGCAACAAGTATTGTGTTACTATTTCAGTCAAAGACTTACACAGCTTGTAAAGAGAGAGGTCCTGCTCCTCATTCAGCTCACGTTCCCATCCCACCAATTTCTGCCAGCCAAGGCTGGACTAAAACCTATGCTTACTCCTTTACCTGCCTCTTACCAGCTGCAAATGCACTGCATGTGTTCCCGCTAGCCTGTCTTGGCACTGATGCCCGATGTTCCTAGTTTGGGAACTATACTCAAGCACTTGGCAACTGCTTTTCCCCCCCATCTCCACATTCCCTCCTCCCTCCCCAACCTCCTGCAATACTGCACTGGGGATTGGAAGCCACTAATTCTCCCGCATGAGTAAATACACATACCAGGACAAGACTAAGGAGTACGCTCTTTTAGTGATGTTAGCCCTTGGTCCCCACTACCTATCTGGGGCTATTACTGGAAGGCAAACAGTTCTCAAACAATTTCTTTTCAGAGAACCAGTGAACTCATTTAGGTACTTTAAAATTAAGTACTTAGCATAAACAAGAGCACAGCTCTTTGCATGCTTATTCACTTTTGTAATCAGGCTGGAAGTATATTATATATGTGCACAGAGCCATAAACTTCAAATGGGTTTAAAAAACCAACAACCATTAACTCCTGACTTTGAGAGGCAAGAACAGAGGCCTGCCTGGTCCTGTGTGTGTATTATGGGTCCTGCGCCAGCTCTGCCACAGCACAACGACACTGCTTATTACTAGCCAAGTGACGTTTGTCACACGTACTGTCATGATGTGCTGAGCGGTGGACCTTGGAGCTATGAGGCTGAGTTGCCACAGCAGGAGCTCAACAGCAAAGGCAGGGAAACATGAACATTCTGACTATGGAAAGTTCTGCCACACAGCAGCAGCCACTGATTTTTCTTTCACTTTTCTCATTACTTTTATGAAGTTTTTGTATGAAGGAGATCATGCAAAACTGCACTCTAGTCTGCTGTGCATAAAATCTAAAATGCCCACATTAACGCAAAACCAAAACTACTATATCCAAAGCTAAATGCTGTAAATAAGTAGCTATGTAGCGTGAAGAGAGGATGAATCTCAGCTGGGGCTTGACAGATTCAGGTTTTGTTCTCATTTCTACCCTTGACCTATTTGGTGACTTTGAATAAGTGGTTGCGTTCTTTCTATTTCTTTCTGGGTCAGGGACTGCCTGTCATTTTGTGTTCATCGTGGCTGGCATGAAAACCCTCATTGCTAGTGAAGATCTCTGGATACTACTACAATGCAAACAGTGTTTAAATACTTTTTAAACAAACTGCGAAAGAGAAGAGACTTTTTTCCCTTGGTAAAAAAGTGTTATGTTGCAATGAGTAAAAATATCAGACGTTTTATAAATAAATAAATAAATATAGCTGCATTTACCCCAACCACACATATTCAAAAATGCTCCTAATTAAATTCTAGACACCTATTACAATTTTACTAGATTATTTCCCACCTTTGTATCTTAAGATATTAAAGCTTTAGCACCTTACTTTTACTTCCAATAAAAAGTATTGATTTGCTATACCTCATCTTTAAGATTTATACTCTGTCTTCATATAAAACACAACTCAATGCATTTTTTCAAAGCCATCTTTATCCCAAACACATGGCATAGATTTGTATTCACATTACAATGAAACTCCATATTTTTCAGTATGTATTTGGAAGTGGTTAACACATTTTTCTATCCAAGTCAATCTGCTGCTCAGCAGTCGGTGTTGAAATAGGCCTTTTTCTAGTGCTTCAGGTAACAGTTCTGCCTTTTGTTAACTTTCTCTCCTTGCTTACATGTATAAATGTCCACTGATAAGCTGACAGCTGAAATAGATGCCAAACTTGATCCAACTGCATAAATCTACAATATAAACTGCAAAAAGTACATCATTACATGCCTGAAGACTTCACAGTCTCTCTTAAAATGTCTGACAGAATTCTCCCCCTTAGTGGTACTGGAATGATTAAGTATTTTATTTGCATGGAGGTGCAGTGAAGCTTTTGTTCTTGCTATTGGCACTTGATTTCCGACAGAAATGTTATGGTATGACTTGCAGGGGCAAAGAGTCTAAGCTCATTTACTTCATTTTCTCACAGCAGGCAAGGAACTGATGCCTATCTGCCAACCAAGAGTAAGATCAGAGAACTCTGACATAGGAGAGAGTAGTGCTACAGACATAATTACAAACCAACAAACAAGCAAAACCCAATCAATGAAAACATTGAGAAACTAAAAACAAACAAAGAAACACCACCAAACACTGAAAGCAATGGGTGAAAAAGTCACAAGAAGATGAGAAGTCTTGAAAACCTGTTGCTGGGTAAGGCGATTGAGTTCTGTCTTCGTTTTGAGAGTTTATATGGTCGGCAGTGTCCCACCATTTTGGATGCCTGGTCAAGCTTTGATTCAAAAATCGGTAAGCAGAGACACCTGGACTGCTTTCGATTATTAGTGTACAGACACCTCCTGATACAGGATATTGGTTGTAAGATCTGACACATTCTGACAGGTGAAAAACATATTTAAAATATTTGGCTTGCTTTTTTGGAAAAAGGCAGAGACAACAGTGTTAAATGTTACCAAAGGTAAGTAAAAACCCTTGTTTTATTTTTTTCCTTTGGATGGCATGATGTTCATTTTTTCCTAATGATGACAAAGGTAAAAGATTTTCATGTATCTGACAATGTTTGACATCATGCAACCAAAAGGTAAGAGCAGCAATTTTGGATTACTTGTCCAATTAAGTCATTAAAAATTCTTATTCTAGAGGATTTTAATTAGAATTTTTTCTTTTTTCAGAAGAAATAAATTTATGTGTATACTGAATAATATTAACATTTTCAAGTGTTGCTGGATTGGAAAGGGGCTGCTTTATGTTTGCCAGTTTAAGTATCCCTCTGGACACTGAGCTGCAGTATTTGAATTGTAATTCTAGTTGGCAGCAAGAACTGGTCACCATGTCAGAACTGCTCTGACACAGTAAATGGCTGAAGCAATGACAGGAAGAAATCTGCAGGGAAGTAATGTTGGCTCAGCTTGCATCTGTGAGGTCCCATGGGTTCCTATGACCACCATCCGCATCTATAAATAAAGTAACAAGCTACCTCCAGTGACAAACACTCACCCATCACTGCTGCATCAACTCCTGGACCACTGATGTATGAGCTGCGCCTGCCACCAGTGAAAATCCACAGTTTGTCAGCTCAAGAGTCTGTCCTTTGCTAATGGATTACTTTTGAAATGTCTGCTGTAAGTGGAGGTTTTTATTTATTTACTTATAAAAAGGTGTACAGGCTACACACTGTTTGGGCTTTGGTTTCTCATAGCAAAGTCCCCAGTTTTGGAGATCTTCTCAATCATTGTTTTCTGAAACTCCACAGGATAATGGGATGAGAGTGATGGTGCCCAGCCTGCATATCTAACTTGTCTTTTCATGCCTCCAAGAAAGTCCGGGGCACGGGAAGAGAAATGTAACAGACTTTCAAAGAGAAGATCCTTAATCCACAGAGTAAGACATCCATGGGACGAGGCAACACTGCCCTAACATAGACCTCCTGAAAAGGGGAAAGATAGCTAGTTAGTGAGGTTTTGGCTGTAATTTGGTGCTCCCTTTGTTATCTGTAGCAAGCAGGCAAAGAGGGCCTCTGAGGTAAAACTGCTCCCTAATGGATAGGGAAACCCAAGTAGCTGGAGTGCTATTTCATCTTGGGACTGTAGAAATAACCTGTGAAATTTTACGGTACCTGAAAAACCAGGCATAGAACCAGTTGGAGAAGGCCATCACTCTCTGTCTTTGAGCAGCCCTTATCTTTGGACTTTTAAAAATGGGGGAAGTACTTCCTTTATTTTCTCTTCACAGACTCAGACCGCAGGGTCAGCCTCTCTGACTGCACTGCTTCCATGCCTCCCTAACAGATCTTCCAGCATGCTGATACCAATGCTCTAGTCAGCAATGCTCCTTACTGTCTTGTGACCTTTCACATCAAGAATGTGCCTCTGAGCAGAAAGCACAGACACAAGAACCTGGGACGATCTTGTCTTCTGCAAGCTTTGGAGCACTGCAACAACAACATGGTAGGCTACCGTAAAGATTAAAAAACAAGGAAAACGAAACAAGTCCAGTGCAAAGTTACTGATTTTTACTTCCTTCTACAGACACAGAACTGTTTTAAAAGGGGAATCCAGAGAAACACTAAGGAGATGTGGTAGACAGTCTTACCTAGTGTTTCATTGCTAGGTAGATATAGTATATCCATAAACATGAACAATTTGCTAAGAAACACACCATCTGTAGCTCAAGCTGGGAACACTTATCAGAAGATGGGGGAAGAAAAGGCAACAAAGTACTTTAAAAAGGCCATTCTCACTAAAGTAAGTATCTCTGCCTTGCCTATAATTTGAGGTGATCAGTACAACTCCATCTTTGCAATCCATTTTAATTGGAGTCTTTATATGAAGATAAACGACGTCTTCAAAATACAAGGAGCCAACCTATTTTCCAGTGGTAGATAGTCTGTTGAGCACCCCTGCAATAATAACAAATGATACTGAGATGTGTCCATGGCATATGAGAGATCTGATTCCTTGCTGTACCCACCATATTGTTATGGCAACTATTTTTTTTTTTTTATTCTAAGTAAGTGCAAGTTCATTATGTGACCACCAGTTTATTTTAGCAGCTCCTCTTCAAGTTATTTGCTGTATTTGCTTAACTATGGTAGAACAGATAGCAGAATTCAGAACACCTGTCCCTGACACCATGGCTTACTGGTCAAGAATAATTACCAGCAACCAATGAGATGTGTCACATTTCATTTCTAAGCCTGTTCACAGTAAGACACCAGTCATTCCAAGAACTAAATATTTAGGCTTGCAGGTAACAGAAGACAGCAGACTACAAGTTTTTCAACTACAAGTTTTCAGTACACTTTGAAACAGGAACCACTTTCTGGTTATTGTTCCCCATTTAGGTAAACGTACTTCAAATGCTTAGTAACAATTATATAAGCCAGGCAGGGGTGGTAAGGGAGAGAAGCAGGGTGGGATGTATAGGTCACAGAAATTTCAATCCCTATCAAAGACAATGCGCAATGCTACCATGTAGATGACCAACTCCCTAAGCTCTCACAGTGCTTTACAAGCTACCACCAAACAGAAACTTTTTACATAGCCTGTGTATAATCAGAGTCTTTGAAGTAGGGAGACAGATGATCAGGATTTGCCTTTTGATCTTTCCAAATTGTTTTAGCAAGTAACAACTATGCCTGGAGTCTTTTCTGGAAAACTTTATTAGCAACAGTGTTTACAGCAGTCATGGAGACCAAGGTTAACTTAGTTTCACTGTTAAATAACCTTCCAAAAACTGAAAACTTACAAAGCAAACTTAGGCTCTGCAAATAACAATGATGGATTTTACTTAAATGCAATAAAAATTCCTAATCAAATGACCTACAGTTCAATGTTCTGTACATACAAACATTTAAAAGGAAAAAAAATGGAATTAAAAAATAAATGCATGCTTTCACAGGGTCTGCTGAAGCCACACAGATCTTGGTCTGGTTTTTCATCCATCTACTTGTACCCAAATCAAGAACCTTGCATGAGAATCTCTACATAAGAACACAGCACACTCTGGAGCAGTCAAAAAAGGACAGTCCTTAAGCCAGACACACTTTCATATTTCCAAGAAAGCAGCCAAAGTTGCCTAGTTATGAACTACAGCTGTTCCACTGATAAGCACAAACTCAGTAATAATTTTTCCGAAACTTAAGGCAACTTAAAAAATCCTTTCTCTCCTTAGTGTGTATTATAAAGGATTGCACTCACATTATACATTCTCTGCATCTCCTTAAACTGTCACAAACATTGATACCCACTGTTTTTACACAGTGCATACACAGACAACTCAGTTTTGACACAGAAAAGAAAATCTTACTTTCTTTGCCTGAAGAAATTTTGTCTTTGTTTTCTTGAGGGCAGAAAACAAAATAAAAGGGAATCTTCCTAGCCCATGCTTAAACGGGGGGGGGGGGGG
>NDXB01010796.1:9285-21255 GCA_002631895.1 Agapornis roseicollis | reverse complement strand
GGGGGGGGAAGGAAAAAATGGCTATAATCTACATTTTATTTAGAGAGACCTAAAATTCATTAACTGTAGTAGTGAAATGGAGAAATAATTTTAAGGTTTTTTCATTTTCAAGCAATTCCTGGGTCAAAGAAGAAAAGAGAACAGTTCTGGATTCCTCCCCCAAAACAATGTATCTGATAAATTCAATCTACTCTTATGCAAATGTTTATACAAAGCTCACAGTCTTCTTAAGGCTGAAAAGTGAAATGATGTATAGGAAGCATTAAAGATATGTTAAACTGTGAGCTAACAATTCCACTGGAGTACTCTGGTGATATAAGACATGATGAGAGAAATTTGCACAGCAACCATACACCTGAAAATGAAGTCACTGTATGTTCTACTTGTTAAACACATGAATCTGCTCTCAGTTAAGAGGGAAATGTAAAATAACGATGTACACATTTATCCTTAACCCTCTGCCAATGCACCATTTCAACTTATTGCTAAAAGCAGATGGGCAATTATACAAAAAAAATTTGAAATACAAAAGCCTTGAAGGCAGGGAAATTCTCACTGCTTGCTTTTCAAGCCTGCTGCTGTTCAGAGGCATTTCAGCATTTTATTTACAGACTGAAGCTGTCAGGGGTTACAATCACTTTTCAAAAGTCACAGAACAGCAGCATCCAGCAGAGAGCAGCTCCTTGCCTTTATCTTTTTGTTGTTTTTAATACCCTACTATATGTTTTAATGGTTTATTATCACTTTCTAAATTACAGAATTTGTTTGTTGATTTAATTTTTTTTCCTCTGATCCTCAGAAATGGATTAAAAAAGGGTCAAACCATTACGAAAAGGCAATCATAGAAGCTGGAAGAAGTGAGGTAGTCCTGTGGGTCCAAGGTTTAAAAACAACTTATTTAAGTACATCTCACATCGTATGTGTACAAACATATGCTTATGAAAATACACATATTGATTAGCTCAGAAGTGAAACTTTGGGAAGACATTTGGATAGTCTGAACTTTTCAGCTACGCTTTTATCTACTTTGGCACCTGCAATAAAGTGCTTTCATGGATGCTCATCACACACCTAGAGAGAGGTGTTTCAGGCAACCATTGAACTTGTAGCTCAGTGCAGTGTGGCCATTGGGTAAAAGTCTTTTTTCAGGAGTCTGCAGGAATTCTTTAGGCTAGACTCATGTATCCAAGCTCATGAAGCTTCCTGGTATCTTACCACATACATTCTTTTTGCTTACATCAGAAAAGATGCATAAATGACTCACCAAAAAGCATATGAAGCAGGAATAAAATGTGCAATTAAGGAAAATAAGAGTTGTATCTGTTTCATTTATCACAAAAGACAGAGAACTGACCAGACCGTACATATTAAGGGATTGTTTTAACTCAGAACTCAGCATAACTAAAATGAATGGTTTGAAGCAGGCAAATTAAAAGTACAAGCACCAACATCTACACTGAAACTGGTAGTCAGTGGGAAACACCACCAGCAGAAACAGTGGATGCTCCACTTCTGGTACCATTATGAGCTTTTATAGAAGTAACATCTGTCTGTAATAGAAGCCACAGACACCAAAACCCAAGGAAACTAGGTGACTTAGAACTGTATGCCACTTTTGAACTACACATTGGGATAGATTCTGCCCTCCTTTGGATACAAACATTTTTCAATGGACCTATATGGAACAGCACCTGTATGGAGTTTCTAATACACCATTTGACTATTATGGTCATAGTTGTATCTTCTGGACAAAGACACCAGTTTGATAATGCAAGAAGAATAAAACTAAACTTGTAAACTCAGTACAATCTCTGTTTGACATTTTCTTGCTTCTAATTACCTCACTCGTTAAGAGTTTCATAATACTGATTTAAAGACAAAAAAAACTCCCAACCTTCCACACACACGTGTGTCACATTCCAGGTGTGGTCCATTGTTTAAAACAAAAATGAGTATCTCCTTTGCTTAAATTACTGTATCAGTTTCTATAAAGGGCCAGAAGTTTATGGCTCTGGTTTAGCACAGTCGAGAAATACATTTAGCTGCAAAACCTAAAGTAGGTACATACTCAAGTGCTCTGCTGAATTAGTTTCTTGTGACACTTTCCTCCTTCACAGCACAGTTTATGCATTAACTTTGCTGGTCACTGGAAAGCAGTATCTGGACATAGAAGACAGTAATTCATCAGGTTTTTCTCCTACAGGCTTTTTTAAATTAATGCTTTATTACTTCATACAAGACAGTAAAAATAATAAAAATAATCCCACAACTTCTCTTAAAAAATGAAGGGATTTTAAACCATATCTTATCAAAAAGCCAAACAAATTGTGCACTTAAAACTAAAGAAATACTATATATACACACTTTTTTTTTAAAGTACAGATTATGATTTTCTATTTGATATCAACAGGCACTCTTCATTCATCATCTGCAAGAAACTAGGTTAGGTCTCCATAGGCCACAGAGTTATTAAGTAAGTAAATATGCCACTGCTTCTGTGCCCTCTTATTTCCTTGCTTCTTCTGTCTCCTCTGGCTCTCTCTCTTGAAGCTCTTTTTCCCACCTCATTTCTTTCAACTCTTGTCTGTACTTCCGTTCAATGAACCGTTTCTGATGGGCCATCTGAGGAAAGTTATCTGACACAAGAAGAAATATTTTACATTAGTAAACAAACTGGTAACACAGAAATCCTCAGGTTTTTCTTTTTTTTTTAACTTTGGTAAGAGCAGGGTTAGTGGTGAATAATGTTATTATCATTTTTACTCATTTATTTCTAAAAATCCACAGTAAACCAGGCCTGCGTGTCATACAACTTCGGTTTCTTTACTATTTCCACATCTGTTTCCCCTGCTACAAAGCACTGCCATATCTAATACACTCACAAAAATAAAATACAAAATCCTGGTATAGCAACATGGCCAGGTATTATCTGGATTTTGCATTCTGTTCCCTTAGCAACAAGTGGTCAATACTGAAAAATGAATGTGAGACTACTCTCAATGCTGTCAGGGTTTTTGTCTTGTTCTCATTCCCAAAAAAGCCCCTGGTTCCAAGCATTGTACAGATGTTTCCATTATTATTGTTTTAGACCACACAGAATCCACTAGATGTCCCATGTTATGGCAAGGCTCCTAATAGGAAAGTAATAGTGTAGCAAAAAGGAATGCACTAAAATCTGTTCCTGAGAAAGCTAATGCTTGGCTATGTACCAGAATACAGCCTTAAAAGTCGTCTAACAGCATGGATGACTGAAGGACTGGCTAAAACAGACTGGATGAGGCTTTAGTGATGGAAAAATAGCTAGGGGGACAGAGGCTTCTGATTTCAGTCATTTTTCCAATGGTTGGTATATCTATACATTAGTTAGAACTGAAGGTGTAAAACCAGCTTACGTAATTGATCAGGATTGCTCTCAATTTAGTGCACAGCTGACAAGAGTATGATGTTTTCCGCATGACCAGGGTGCTGACATTCATCTGTGTGTCTGTGCTGCAGAGACCTACACCCTCCAGAAAACAAAGAGGTGGTGGAATACATGGCAGCCTGCAGATGGTGGTAAATCCTGCTGTGATCACAAAGAGCTCTGGGATCAGCACTGGCTACCTATCTGTGTCTGAGATGAATGCAAAATGTTACTATACTGACCTTTAAAGCCGTAAAAAAATATTTGTAAGAAGTCTTGGCAAAGGACTACTCTCTCTCTAGTTGGCTACTGAGAGAATTCAGCTGAGGCTCCTCCAGGAGGAATCCCTTGCCACCAAGCATTCTCCTCCTCTTTCTGGGTCCCAGACAGCACAGATTTGCTCAGCTAGACAACACTGTGCAGAAGCCTTATATTCTGCAGGAGTTCGTGGTAGAGCAGAATGACTGCTTTGTGTTATTGGCCAATGAAACCTGTGCTTTTCATTATATACTACAGGAATAAAAGGTTTATTCATCAGTTATTTACAACTCAGTCACAGATGGGTATATTTATTTAAACCAGAAAGCAATCTAAACAAAAGAAAATAGTTTTAAATTGCTCTTGTTTTTTAAAAGCACTAGCACTTTGTTTAATGTAGTTCTGAGATATCTTGTTGCTCATGTGCACCATAAAATGAAAATCTGTTTTTCAGCACTGTGCCTGTAACATGATTCCTTAAGAACTCTGAAGAACTCAGCTTAGTAGCAATCTGTTTATAAAGCGTTAAAGATGTTGAAAATTACTTTTACTTGTAATTAACTATTTACGCATTAAAAATCCCCACCAAACCAACAACAAAGTCAAAACCAAACCAAACCAAAAAAATCCACAAGCATACATAATATAACAGGTGCCCACAGGGGCTGTGGAGCCTTCATCCTTAAAGACAGTCAAACCTTGACTGGTAAGGCACTGAGAAACGTGACCTAACTTGAAAGTTGGCTCTGTTTTGAGGGTGGTTGGAGCAAAGACCTCTAGAGGTCTGCGGTGTTCAAACAAATATGTATGTCAGAAAAGAGCTGTGAAATCCTTGGACTGATAGGAGCTCACGGCTCTGAGTGATGATACTGTCACAAGAAAAAACACTCAAAGGAAAAAATCAGTAACATTTTACAGATATTCAGTGGAGAAGGGAAGTTACATTTTTCTACATGTCAAATTTACTGGTGGCAAGAAATATACACCTTGTAGATGGATATAAAAAAATTAGGAATTACATGTATTCATTGTCTTCTGAAACTTCTAAGCCCTGGGATTTCCAGATGCAGAGATAATGGCTTAAAAAACCTTTGGCATCTGAGGAACTGTATGCCTTTTTCTTGAATTGAATGCAAGAAGCATACCTCTCAATGTTCTTCCGAACAGATTGCTTCTGCTGCACAAAAGTGCTTGCAATCTATTTGCTTACAGTACATCCACAGCTGACATTTTAAGTTACCTAACCAAAGTTATTTCGTATAAGAAGCTCGCATACACTCATTCCTTTCATATCTGAGACTCCACTGCAATGAAGGACTGCTCCCATGCTGGCTATCTATTCTGTGCATAATTTTGAGAGGTGCACACACAGTTAATTGGATCTTAGTTGACATAAACTCTTCCTAACAGATAAATATTGACTTACAATGTTTGCAGATCTGCCTGTTAGCCTTAACCTAGTCTACTGTATAATCTGAGATCAAGTTTTATTTTTTAAACTGGTAACTGAAAAGTAATTTTTCCTCCTCCACTAAATTAGAGGACTAGATAACCTCACCACCAGAGACTAAGCAGTCTTATCCCACTGCATATTTAATAACAGAAAATCTCAATAAGATTTCACTGCACAGGTTTTCCTCTAAATCACAACCTCTGTAGTTGATCAACTCCCATTAAAAAAATGCCTATGGTATCGTATTAACTTCACCTGTTACAAAATTGTCTTGAAAGTACTAAAAGGAAAACCTGCTGCTTAGAAGCTGACAGCATTCAGCCTATATCTTCTGTTCAAGTATTATCCCTCACAAAACTGCACCGCATCTCCCTAAAGATCAAGGATGTTAACTGTACATTATTTTCTTTGTTGCTCAAATATCTTACATTTTTCAAGTGCATCCATTGCAGCTCCCATTTCTGCTTGCTGAATACTGTGAAAACCAAAACAAAACCATGTTACGAGATCTGCGTTGTACAGTATAAACTAAAGTTTCTGACAAAGTGAAACACTAGCTACTTTAAATTTTTGTAATAAAACTCTTTAGATAACCAGTAGTTAGTAATTCTCAGACTGTATGACATATCAGCCTTTCCATAAATATGTAAGCAATAGCACTACAGCTCCTGTAGAATATTTTTAAACTTAGATCAATAACAGAATATTCTAGTCCATTTTTCACTGAAGCATTTGGTTTTTCTTGAGAGGAAAAGAAGGGAACGAAATCACAGAGGTGCGAACGCTATAAAACCAATGATATTTTTATAATCACCATCAGATTTGATAGCAGAAAGTAAGATGAGGGCTTTGTGGTTCATGGTTGAAGTCTCTGCAACTTTAGAAACCATTCTAAAGTGCCAAGAACTAACTGCATCAGAAAAAAAACCTCTGAGAGCCTTGCATCCTTGACTTGCTATGTTAAGTTGAACACTAATTCAGTAGCAAAGCCAATGATAAAGTCACTGTTTCCTAGAAGCTGCCCTGCAGTGTGTAGTCTGCCAGCCACAAAACGGTTAGCACTGCTAGCCACCTTGTAGACAAGCTCACCAAAAAAAGCTTAAGACCCAAAACTATACAGATATTAAACCCTTCAGGTATTTCTGAGGCAGAAATTCAACATATCTCAAAAAAGGCTCTATAGCCTTCCTTTTCTAAGCCTAACCACACACTTGTCTATCTCCATGTCACTTTGAACACTGCCATACTCAAAATTTAAAATCAGATGATTGATTTTTCACTATACCTTGGGCCTTTACCACATCCTATTCTTTCTCCTTTGAAGTAAACAGCTACTGTGTATGTCCTAGCATGAGAAGGTCCCACTGTCTGCAAAGTCCTGAAATAAGAAGATACAATTATTCAAGCAGGAAGTATTAAAAACCAGAATCTGCTTGTGGCACATACATCACCAAGCTTTCAGTCTGGTCAATACATATAGTGGAATTAGTGCAAAGCAGAGCAAGGGTTGAAAGCTGCCTGCATACATCACATTAACCCAGAGATTACCAGTGCAGTGAGCAATAAGAGAAATTTACATTAAACACTACTTAATTATACCGGATATATTTATTTCTCCAGGTTCACCCAGGAGCACCATATGAAAATTAAAAATTTAACCTTAAACACTGTGAATACACTTGTAAAAGGTTATATAAATAGTGCATAGCTGTGCAACTGCAACTACTCACACCAATAGGACTACTGGGTGCACAAAAGATTTTAGTCCTTGAGAGTTGAACAGTTACCAAGGTTTTAGAAGGATTTTGTATTGGACATGATAGCTTTCTATATACTGAATGATCACAGTAAAAATAAATTTTCCAACAGCTCTGAAAAGTTACAGTATGTCACAAAACAAACTTTCCATTTGAGATAAAGTCTATGACATGCATCACCACCTAAAGGGGCAAAAGAAGGTAATTCCCTAGACATGCAATGAATTGCTGCTTCTGTTTCTTCCTGCTGTCCCAAATCGTACACACATTCCCCCCCCACCCCAGCTTGAGTTCTGTCCACTTCCTTGCTTCTTTTTGGAAGGAGCACCAAGCTCACATCAATTTCTGAAGTATCTAACTATANGCCGGCCCCAAACCTCACCCCCATCCCCCCCCCCCCCAGCTTGAGTTCTGTCCACTTCCTTGCTTCTTTTTGGAAGGAGCACCAAGCTCACATCAATTTCTGAAGTATCTAACTATAGTGCTCTGTCCCCATGTGCTGTGACAAGAGCAGATTAAACTCACCCCAAATTTAAAAGGAATAGTACTGACTGCAATGAAACAGACAACCCAAGAAAAGGAATTTAACAAGTAATAGGAAGATAACAGCATATCACTAGCTCTAAGCTGTACTATAAAAAACAATCTATCATCACAGCAAAACAAAACAAACATTTGGTACTTGATACTCAGTGGTTTTTACAAGAATCAGGCATTGGTTTTATTGTATTCATCTCCTTCACTCAAGACAAAGCTGTGAGCCCTCATACAAGACACTGAGGAGTCAGATTTGAAGAACATCAGCTGCAGTGTCAATGCAACCATATTTCTGAAGTGCACTGTTTGACACTATAACTGAACTGCTACATTTCATTGAAAACTTTACTTCAGTAAATGTTACAAATGCACTTATGACTTTCATGCTTCATACATTTTTGATGTAACAATACAAACAGGATAAGCCCTGAACTTTCATAGCCTTTATCTCTTCTTCTGGGAGCTAATATTGCACCAATTCCCATCTTAATCGAATGGATATAATTTTATTACTGCCTCTTTGAAGCAACTATTATGCTGTTTTACAACTGAGGGAAGGGAGATCCTTCCCAACCAGCTTCAGGTATCTAACTGAGGTGTACAAGTTAGGAGGTTCAGTGCCCTAAGTTCTTCTATGACTAAACAGGAAAACACATACGGGCTGAATTGCGCAGCAGAAATGTCCAAAACTTGGGTTCCCCTCCTGTGCCTGACTGTGAATTAGAAAAGGAGCTTATAACCAAGATGTGTAATAAATGCATTTAGTATGTCTGCATCATAATGCAGAATGTAGAGAAACTTTATACTATTACTGAAAATAGGCTGGAATTGACTTCACACCCAAACAGCCACTGTTCCATTCACTTCATTTATAATAAAATGAGAATGAATGTAGAATGATGCCAATTAAATACTCCATTGCAGACATAAAAATTTTATTTTCCCTTAAAAGATAAAATGCTTGCTAATTCTTCCACGTGATAGCTTAAAACACCTAAAGCTTGCAAAACACTGGTTCAACATTTTCATCTCCAGACAAAGAGAGTCTGGAGGGCTTGTACAACTACAGTAAAATTAAACTATGGTAAAAATGTAGATGTCAGATCACATCTTTCTCCATATACAGGACGGACTGATAATTAGATCATAAGATACTAGTTCTTACTTGTAAAGAGGAATGTCTGGCTCTTTTCCTTCTGTCCTGAGAGTCAAGCAGCACTGCTGAAGCTGAGATTTAGGATCATTCCAATCTTGATTCAAAATAAACTCCTGTAAGAAGGTCACAAAGCTGCCTGTATGACTGAGAGATTGTTGTTAAGAGTCTAAAACACAATAAATTGGTAAGATTCCCAAATGTATAAATGTATTAAACCATAGTGGCAGGAAGGTAGGAACCTGACTAATCTTACCTTTAGCCGTGGAAAAAAGCATACATTCATGAAAGTGTGAACATATTCCAAATCTTTATCAATGTACAGGGCAGCAATAAAGGCTGGGGAAACAAACAAAGAAAGCTGCTGTCACTCATTCAAAGCATATGGTAATAGCTTGTACATTTAGAAACAAGTATCTCTGAGTATTCTAAAGCCAGATGCAATTACATTTCCTAGCAGTAACCTGATGAGGGTATTATTATCCTGCATATACAAGAAAAAATAAAGTCGACCAAGAGACTGACTTACCAAAATCCACTCATTTAAAGAGAAAGAAACAACAGTCAGCTCCTAATCTCACATTTTAAACAGGAGATGATGGGTACTTACAAATAGATCACTGATACCATAAAAAAATTTGGATATAAATCAGTTTGATTAATGTGCTATTCCCATTTCCTTAGAGGATTTGGCAAAAGCCAAAGGGTCTAAAAGGTTCACAAAATATACAAGATACAGAATAACCTTTGCAGCATATTTATCACTGTTTCCACTTTCTTTGGAGATAAATTAGCACAAACTTCCATAAATGGACTAAAATTAATTTCATTTTCATATAGCTTTCCCTCTTGTAGAATGACTATTTTGAATCTTCCTAAAAAGCTGTCAAATGAACCCCAGAAATATTCACCTGTTGAAGGAACTACTTCCAACAGTAACAAGAGCATATTAATGAAACATTGAAACTGCTGCTAAATAGCTCAGATTACAAACTTTAGCTTTCTGACATGCTTTCGACTTGGTCATGATGACCCCTCAATTTCTAACCCTACAACTTCGTATCTGCAACTATGCTTCCTTCATGCTTCCATACAGACTTCAAAAACATAGGTTAGCGTTGAAAAATCTGGCTTTCAGAGATATAGGTATAACTCAACTGTAAACCTGGACATACATTTTTAATAGTGATCTGGGGGATTTTTAATGGCTTTCTTAAACAAACCCCGAGGAAGAAGAAATTGCACAAATTGCATAAGTTGGCTGTTACAATCAAATTAACTCACATTCCAAGAGATCAGCCAAAGTCTTAGTTCGAAGAGCTACAGGTCTTTTTGTCTTGTCATTAGTGATGGCAAATTCTTGCATACCCAGCTCTTCAGCCACCTTGGCCTGCGTCCTGTTGTTCACCAAAGAACTTCTCAACAACTGCAACAAAAAAAGGTTCCACTCAATGGTAACAATTAGCAATACCAAACTATGAAAGGTTTGGAGAGTCAGGGAGAAAAGTTACTTTTATCCTTGTAGGCTCTCATTTCTCAGCTTATTGACATTTTGTGTCAGCCCACCTCAAGTAATTTACATAAATACACAAACCTACTTCTTTCTACTGCTGATTTTTCCTTCTGTTTCAATTCTTCTTACCAAATGTAATTTATTTTACAGACATATCACTTCCGTAGATGTGTCTTGCACTTAAAATGCTTGTTCGTGAGCTTTGTAATCATATACCATAGCTTAATCAGTCCTGTACTTTTTTCAGCTAATCTGCATTTTTCTAGTTTAAGTAACACACAGTTACATAATTTTTTTTTCACAGAAAGTATAAACATATAATCTTTTGGAGTCAGTAGAGCAGTCCCTAATATCCACCAAATAAGAAATACATAGGCAGCAATTAAAACAAATGTGCATTAAAGCAAGACAGTCTAGCGTTTCAGAATAAGCAGGTGAGGAAGACACTCCATTTATTTTTGGACAGAAAAGAAATCATATATCTGGGCAGCCTGTATGCACTTTTTTGCTTTGCTGAAGGCAGTATACCTGAGCTATTGCATCCCTGACAAAGACTTGGCTCTAACATTTTCAATGTATGAAGACGTCCAGGACACCTGGTTGTCCAGCGAAGCTCCCTGAAATGCTTAACCCTGGCTATAGGCAGATTACTTAAATAAACATGGAGCTCTACCAAAGATAAAATCCCTTAAAGTTTAAAGGAATAGTTTGGAATTTTACAATTCTGTACAATTTTCTGAACCATTGGCTAAGGTGAGATTTTCTCCTTTTCCTTTTTTGCTTTAAATAAAACAACATGAATTTAAAAAGTCAGGGATATTATAGGAGGTGGAGGTGAAAGGGAAAGAATGTCCCTCCTTCCCACCGTTAATGTGTAATCTAAAGTTGAGAAGCTGCATGCACATTTTTTTCTCTGTCTTCCATATCACATTTGCTCAGCTTATTAGATAGAAGTTATACGCTACCTGGCTCCAGCATGTCAACTGAGCTTATGAAAAATCAAGATTTATTTGCTGTACTTGATACTTCATCTCTGACAACAGATAAATAAAGAACAATATGTTCATAATTTGTCTGGCAATGATGTATGAAGCCCATAGTCACAATTTGATCTTCACAAACTAGGAAGACTGCAGATAGGATTATTACCTGCTCTGCTTAAACTTACCTTCTACTTGTTCCTTTCCAAAACTCTACCCTTTTATGTCCTTAAGATAAAATAACAATACTTCCCCCAACAAATTCCTAATTAGATATGCAACCTAAAAGACAGAAATGCAGTAACATGACAAAAATCTGTTTCCTGTAACAGGAGAAGAATCTCGTCAGGTGTTGTTTGCAGAGTGTTCATTCTCATGGGACTCCTAATCATGATTAGTAGTATCATAAAACAAAGAGCAACGTATACACTACATAGTGAAATAAAGGTGGGAAAAAAAAAAAAAACCACCAAACCAGTTATACTTCTAGTACTGTGGTTATCGACTTGCTCTGTATTAGAATTTGATTCCTCTACAAGTGTGCTCTCTACTGCAGGAAACTCAGTTCTCGCTAGTGATACATCAAAGACACAGTATGTGTGCCTTTTCAGGAAGTTTTTTAGAGCTAGTCTCAATTCTGACAACACACAGCCTGCATCACTGCAGATGCTGTAACAGCGATGGATGCTCAACTGGAGCTTAAAACTAATTATAAAGCAATTTAATTTTTTTTTAATTATCCTTCCATCATCATGCAACTTACTACTACCCGTGACTGTAGCATAAGCCAGTACTGGAGATGCTTTATATTCCAGCAGCTAACAAAATTTCATCCTCTTTCTTAGTAGATCACTTGACTTTCTCAAAATGTATAGACAAGACTATGTTCTCCTTTCTTTTTTTTTTTTTTTTTTTA
>NDXB01010795.1:103827-115278 GCA_002631895.1 Agapornis roseicollis | reverse complement strand
TGGGGCTGTTCAGCCTGGAGAAGAGAAGGCTGCGTGGAAACCTCATTGCAGCCTTCCAGTATCTGAAAGGGGCCTATAAGGATGCAGGGGAGGGACTCTTCATTAAGGACTGTAGTGACAGGACAAGGGGTAACGGGTTCAAACTTAAAAAAAAAGATGCTGGAATGGGTTGCCCAGGGAGGTTGTGAGTGCTCCATCCTTGGCGGTGCTCAAGGCCAGGTTGGATGAAGCCTTGGGTGGCACGGTTTAGTGTGGGTTGTCTCTGCTTATGGCAGGGGGATNAAAAAAAGATGCTGGAATGGGTTGCCCAGGGAGGTTGTGAGTGCTCCATCCTTGGCGGTGCTCAAGGCCAGGTTGGATGAAGCCTTGGGTGGCACGGTTTAGTGTGGGTTGTCTCTGCTTATGGCAGGGGGATTGGAAATAGATGATCTTAAGGTCCTTTCCAACCCTAACTATTCTATGATTCTATGATTCTATAAAATCAAAACCAGGATAAACTTGCAATTATAAAAACTTCCTTTCCACATCTTTAGGTTAAAAGTCCCAGAATTAAAACATAGAATTAAACATAGTGACATCAGGCCAAGGAGGGAAAGGCATAACGCAGTCATATCCTGACATCAAAACCAATCTTCACTAAATAAAAAAGATATGTCACCATATATGTCTTGTCTGAAATCAGAACTGACTTTCAGCATCCATCATCATAACCTAACAAGCTAACCAAATGCCTGCATCAGGAGTGACCTCCATGTCCCCTTTGCATAACTTGTCAGCTAGCAGAAGAGTAAATTGAGGACCCACCGAAGCCACAGTATCGGTTCATGTTTAGCTGCAAGTGTATGAGCTACCGATTCAGCATAAAGGGCTCCATACATAAAGAAAAAGAAAACACCGTTCAAAAGAAAGATGTCTGACACAGTAAGATATTTGAGGAAATGACCTTGACCCCGACATAACATCCAGTAGTAGCACATCTGTAAAAAATATACAATTTCTACCTCCTACAGGTGGCATACTTAATAAGCAAATATGAAAACAGAAGCAAAAAAAAATGAAACCTAGCCATCATTCCACTGTGACCTTGAGTGATCCCTTTTTCCATAGGAAATCAGAATCAGAATATAGATTAGTATTTTTCTCTCAAATTTTATAAGATAAATTGCGAATTATCCTTATGGTCATTTTAGAGATTGGATAGAGTGTGAATGAAAGCTGCTTGCTCAGAGTCTCTCATCATACCAGTTACAGAGCTCTAATAGAAAATAAATGTTCCATTTGTCATAATTTGGCTGTTTCTAGGAATATCATGGTTATTATCAACTCCACAGTGAAAAATTAACTTTGTTATTGAAAAGAGGTACTTAATGTCAAACATTTTCCCCACAGTATGGAAAGTGAGAGAGAGTAATATTTAGTGACTACTGTTATTGACATGCTTCAAAATATTTTCTATGAAAAATAGATATTTTAAATTAAGGTCAATAATTTCAAATAGATGTTATATTAGTCTATTGGATTTCCTGTAAATAACAACTTTTTGTGTTTGAAAATCAGTAATAATCGATAATAATGAATAATTTGAATTTAGCCCTTCATACATCTAAGACTACTCATGTGCAAACCACTCTGTGACACAAATAAGTCATCAGGACCAGGGCTTCTGGGGGAAGAAAGCACAGTGGAAACTGGAAGAGTTTATTAAGACTTAGAGCATGAAAACCCAGGATTACTCCCATTGCCATGTGGTCTCACTACTGTTTTACATAGTATTGTCTGTAGGAGAGGAGAAATGCAAACACTGGGGTGGGAGGAAGATGCCTTTACTCTTGCTCCTGTATTTCCCTCTTGCATCCCTTTTCCCATACTCCACATGACTGTACAGAGGGCAGCTTCACCTCACACACATGTCACTCTTCTGATTTCCCACGCTTCGCTATTTCTACTTGTTAGCCCCATCAAGCAGAGAAGAGAGCTGCAGCCACAGTCCCCTGAAAGCGCCTGCTGCTAGAAGGGCCTGGCTAAAAGTTAGATCATTGAGCAGTCCCAACACAGAAGGGCACTAAGTGCACTTACAGTCTAAGATGGTCTATATACTAGCAAAAAAAGCCTAGCAATACAACAAAGCAGTGGCTTCTGAATGAGAGCAGAATGACTATAGCTAGGCTATAATTTTCCCTGAGATTCTTTTTTTTGTTGTTGTTGGTTTTAATTCCTTTATTTTTTGAAACCAGTGAGTGAGAAAGATCTTGCTACCTTAAGGGAACAAACAATTTTACATTTCAAATATCAAACCATGTAAGGATTTAAGATTACCAGAGACTTTAAAAAGTTGGGACTGGAACAGCAGCTGTATGAAGAAAACTCTGTACTGGTTATAAATCTTTTTGAAATTATCTACTTAAGCATGTGGAATGCCATCATTTTGAATCTAACCTTTTTATGTCTGTGCTGACAAAGTATTGTAATGTTTCTTGTCTAAGGTGGCACTTAATGTCAAAGGCAGGAACATGTTACTAATTATGTCTTTAGCATCCAAAAGAAGAGGAGAAGGAGAAACTTTTAAGACCCTCTTGGTATTGTATAGCATGTCTGCCCTCAAAGTTTGAAACATTTAGGTTTGCACCTTAAAGTCATCATTCAGTCATGAAATATAACTGAAAACATAGCAAGGGATGGTGCTTGCTGCAAAGATCTCAGTAAAATATTAAGAGACTACATAAAAGGAGGAGGGACAAGACTACATTACCTCTGGTTTATAGTGGGAGCATCCAGAGTTTAGTTGGCCTTTTTAAAGCTACAGGGCCTAAGGGCTGGTGAAATGAACTGTAGCTGTGGTGACTGTGATTATGGCACCATTCTTTGTCGTTGGGCCACACTCAGTCACTCATTCAGCCTTGTTGCTATGAAAAACACCTATAAACAGCTTCTTCCAGTGTCAGCTCTTTAAAGATAAAATTCTATGAAAACCAAGCAGTCTTATTCTGCAACAAAAATGAAGGTCCATTTACTGAGAAACTCAGAGGAAGATAAGTTAATGTGGGCAATAGTACAGTAATAGACCACGCTTCAATAATACCTACATTTTGTCAAATTTGTAGACAAAGATTCTTTCACCTAGTTTCATTTTCCTACATGCAGGTTACCTAACTGAAGGTCATTACCCTAAGTTCATAACTTAGCTCAAGTCCTAACTTTTGTGAATGGGGCTTTAAGCATGTTTTATGCTAGCTGGGAGGAATCTCAGATCCTCTTTACAAAGCAACATCTAAAAGGCTCTTTCTCTTTCCTACCTTCCTCCAGGCAGAATATCTCAGTACTGCTGTCATTGCCATGTTCCTAAAAAGAAAACGAAGGCCTATGTTCCTAGCTCAGGGTCATATTTCATTCAGGTTCATAACTCCCGCAGAGCTTACTAAGCGTTAGATACTAATATATGTTTGAAGATTAGAAGTGAAAAAGCTGAAATTTTAAATCTCTATGTTCTACCTAATTTCCCAAGTACTATATGACTGGTTTTAAGAATGACTGTATGTCCACTGCCATGCTAGCTTGAAGTTACAGGTATTCAGGAAAGAAATATGTTGCTTTTTAATGTACTACTTATAAGTCCCAATTGTACAGAAATTTCAGCCTAAGCAGTAGAGTGCCTCTGGCTTCCATATGGGCAGGAATAGAAATATCCTGGCAAAGGGACCTTGCATTTGCCTCTTAGACCAAAATATTCATCTTCAGACTTCCGCAGCCTTCTGCCCTGCAGGGAAGAGTCTCTTCATTTTATGTGATTACATATCAAAAGAATCTTTTTGTTACCTATAAAGGGAAGTTTGAGGCTCATTAACTAAGTACAGAACATTTCATTGCAAGTTAAATGTTTAAGCTAGACAACTGGATTGCTTCCAGAATCTATCAATTAATGAATCATAGAATCAGAATATCACAAGTTGGATGGGACCCATAAAAATCATCTAGTCCAATTCCCTAGATGAAGTTCAGGGTCAGATGAGACCTATATATAATCTAAATTGACCTTGTGTTTGCCACAGGTCATTAAATTTCACCTCTGTATGATAAATCGAGCAAGCTTATAAAAAGGATAAAATAAATACATTTAAAAATTTAAAAAGTCAAACAAGAAAGAACTAACAGAATCTTGTAGAATCTATGATTCTATGAATCATGCCAAAAGAAAGAGCTGACTAAGTTCCTGGCCAAAATGCTGAAAATGCGAACTGTATATATTTTCATAGAATCATAGAATGTTTCGGGTTGTAAAGGATCTTAAAGATCATCTAGCTCCAGAAGAACAAAAAAAGCATACTGTCACTGTCTTAATATGCAGTCATCACCATTAAAGAAAAGAGAAATATGACTAAGATTTCCTGCTTGAGTACTGAGAAGGTTTTGGAGCCATGGATGCATCTTTACATCTTTTTACTGCTTGGGTGGTAGACTTAGCTCAGACCTATAGAACTTGCATATTTATGGGATAATTTCCAAACAGAAATTGGCATGTTAATGTCCATACAGTTGAGAGCGCTTCAGGAGGAATGCCTCAGATATTTACTTCCATTGCAGCTTTATGTCACCAAATTAAAAATTGTTCCCAGAAATGAGGACAGTACCTCTGAAAACACCCTCCAAACTCAAAGTTGGCTAAACTCACACCTTACTTATAGGATATTCAGTACTTTGGGGAAATATTTTTAAGCATTTTTATCTTTATAGGAAAAAGTTCACAAAATGTATTTTCCCGGATAACAAATAGTTCATCTTCCAGAACAGTAGCTGAGCATCTTCCCAGGGCTTGATGCAACCCATATCATTTCTAAAGATAAAAAGAGAAAGAAGAGGTTCCTAACACACAGCTACACTGATCCTCTCCAAAAGTGTTTGAGAACAGTCTGTGGAGAAATCTCTTTTTTGCATTTGCACATACCATTATCAAGAAGGAGCCTGTGTACCACAGTATGCCCAAAGTGATTTCTTTTTTTAATAATGAAACATAATTTTATAAAAACTACAGTTGTTAAAATTTTGCTGGTGTACTTAGTGACACTGACATTTCTTTAACCTTTATAATAAAACCATACTTATTCAATACCATTTTTTGCATGTCACACTGTCCCAGTGTTATGCAATAATGTAATGAAAGACCCTATCATAAAATATAATATGCACAAGGGGAACAGAATTAAGATTCCCAAAAGAGTCTTAATTCTGAATTTCCTGACTCTTGTGGGTTTAAATCTCAAACTTAACACTGTATTAACATATTTTTAATTGAGCAAGTGAGGAAAGAAAAGCACATATTAAAAAGCTTTATTAGTTAAAGATGAGGATTTCCCAACAAATATGTTTTATCTCTCCATTTTTCATTCCAAATTTTCTCTGTAATTTAAAACTAGTCACTCTTTGAAATAACTTGTCTTAAAATTAAGGGTGATGTGACAAAATTCATCTTTATTTTCTCTCCATTTGATCTTGCAGCCTCTGATCTTGCAGGACTAGATCCTATTCCATAGAAAGCACTCCCCAGCTCCTGTTAGCTGGAAAGAATAAGAATCATCCTGTTATAATTTAGACATTCATATTAAACATTTTTAAATAAATAATAAGAGTGGGAATAGTAAGTTCTTCTGGCAACAAAATCTAATTGGTATTGGTGTAACAGTTTAGACAGGATTTTTTTACCAGAAGACTTCAGGTTTTATAAGACTTTAGATCTTATATAACATTTTAAGCCACAACTGAGAATTTGGTTATATTTTTACTATTTTCTTCACATCATTCTGTTTTGCTCACCCTATGGAAACATCAAACATTTGATGTTGACTATTGTATAAAAATCCTTTGACATGTCTCTGAAAATATGGCAAGTTTGTTGGTTTTGGAGGAAAGTCTACTTAATTGTAAAAGCTTTTTACAAATACCAATTTTCAGTATGTATTTGATTTAGACTCAGTTTAAGTCTGCAGGAAAGGTTTTCTGATATTTCCTGTTTATCTTGTTTTTCTTTCCTTTTTTCTTGTGATAAATTTTTTTTCCTGATCTTTAGCTGTTTGAATAATTAGACTACTTATTGTAGCTATTGAATAATGTTCCAGGTGAAGCACTGCTTTAAAAAGACAAAAAACTCCCAAACCACCAAAGAAAACCCAGAGCAAAGTAATAGATATCCCCAATTTTGTGATTTACTTCCATAAATCACAAAATGGAATTTTTTTGATTCTGTGTTTCTGAGCAAAGAATTCAGCATGAGCTCATCAAAAGGCCCACTTGATAAAAGCAGCATTATGCACCTCTCATCTGAAAGGAAACCAGGGTTGCTTTGATGCTAGAAATCGGTGGGTTGTCTAATAGAGCCAAGTGTCCTCTGAGGATCTCATTGGGAAATCAATAATGTTTTATGAGGTTAGCTGCAGTTTTTGTGTAAACACCATAACATTTTATGATGGGAAACATAGTCTTTTGCCCTTTATGTAAAAATGGCATTGATTAGGGGTTTCTATGTCTGTGTGGCTGAATTATTTGGGGCTGTTTGAAGTGTATTTGCTATGGTTTAAAAGTCCAGCTCTCCAACAGCAGATAATGCTTTATTTCTTTTTTTTTTTTTTTTTTTGTCCACTAAACTAGGGATTTGGGGACCTTTAAACTACTGAGGTAATGTAACAGATTTNGTGGGTTTTTGTTTTTTTTTTTTTTTTTTTTTTGTGGGGGTAGGGGGTGTTTGTTTTTTTTTTTTTTTTTTTTTTTTTTTTTGTCCACTAAACTAGGGATTTGGGGACCTTTAAACTACTGAGGTAATGTAACAGATTTTATTTTCTGATGTGAAATTGTTAGATAAATTACAATATTAATATGGTGCATTTTACATTCATTTTTATTATGTTTCAAACATGTACCAATTAAAAGACCAGCAGGTGTAGTTTCCAGATGACTTTACAGACAACTCTTGATTTTTAAGTTGGGATGTTTGCCTCCCTCAAGGTTCAGGATCAGTTCTTTGTTTCTGGTATTTATTTTCCATCAGATAATTTCATTCATACTGCCCATCATGTCACAACACATACATGAGAGGTGACTCCAGTCTTCCATTTGAGTGGGTATGGTGTTTGGATGAGGAATTAGACTACATTTCAAATGCTTTGCAAGATACACATATGTATGCATATGTTGGCCTGACCTAATGGAAATTGAATTATCCCTTACCAATCTCCCAACAAGGGTGTAACAAGAGGCCTTGCTGACTGCTTGTGAGAATCTTAGTGCCCCTTGTATCCTCTAGGTCCAATTGTAGGAAGGGTTTGGCTTCTCCCCCAGTACTGGGGTGGGTGAACAGAAGATGCTCAGCTTTTGCAGGAGAAAAGCTTCTTGTCAATTACCTGCAACTATGACTAGCCTTGTATGATACTTCCAAGATTTTCTGAGACATCCTGAGACTTGCAAGCTAAAGATCATGGCTTTTTTTTTTTTTTTCTGTATAGTCAATAGAAGTTACATGCAATTCCCAGTGTTGATAAGACAAAATACTATATTTAAAACCAGATACATTTTAGATGGAGGAAATATCAGCAGTGAAAACACTGGATTTTGTGGAAAAATTCACAACCCCTCCAGGAAATATTTGTGACCCAGGTCATGGTTAAAGCTATACTTCAGCTGGGAAAAGGTATTTCCAAAACACCAACACCAGTGTTCATAAGGGGTGAAATAAAGCTCACCTAACATCCTTGTCCATCCAGTCCAAACTAAAGCTACTCCTGGCAAACAGCAGCAGCTCAGAGAAGTAAAACTTTATGGACTGTAAACAAAATCAGTGAAAAATTCATAATGTAAAAGTTATGTATTTCTCCCCACTAGCCATTTATAAAAGGTGGGATGATCAAGGTCTGTGTGCAACCATTCCACTTCACATCAAAGTGGCTTTTTAATTATACTCCAGTGCACTGGGTAAAAAAATATCTGCAGATCTCTTGAGGACTCTTTTTTTTTTTTTTTCCTTAAGAACAGTATTGGGATCTCCTTTTTTCCCAAGATTTTCCTGATTATTTAGTTAAAAAATTAGGAGCTGAGCCTNTGGCTGTTTCTTGGAGGTTTTTTTTTTTTTTTTTTTTTTCCTTAAGAACAGTATTGGGATCTCCTTTTTTCCCAAGATTTTCCTGATTATTTAGTTAAAAAATTAGGAGCTGAGCCTTTTATTTACCCACGGCCCATAATTTGCAGCTGCAGGACAAATAAGCTTCTTTGTGCCACCCTCAGGGTGACCTCAGCTCTAACCTGCAGGGACCACCCTTACCAGAGGTGAAAGTTAAGCCAGGTCCTGCTCCTGCTCTGCCTGGATCTCCCCTGGGTAGAAACTGGTGTTTTATGAGACAATGGCAAATTGGCAAGGACAAAGCTGAGGCCACCACGTCAATTCTGACTCTGGAAGCAAATGTGGAAAACCAGCACTTTATCACCAAGCCACACAAGTTCTTGATGTGATTCCCAGTTATTTAAGAACAAACATAAAATTCTACAGGCCAAATTCTTCCCCAGGTCTCAGTCCAGCAGACTTACTACTTCAGCTTGCCTCCTCTCAAAGGAGTTGCAAAGAGTGTGAGCCAGAGGAGAATCTGATCAACTTTATTTCATTTAATTTACCCCACAGAGTTCTTTGCCCAGGAGATTAATTTATTTTTTACTTAAAAAAACCCCACTTACTTGTCAAACTTTCCCCTAAATTATACCGCAGAGCTGAAATAACATTTTAAAACCTCAAAGTAAGATCATGTGCTGCTGAAAAATTTAGGCCTTTTAGAAGCTGGTTAACTTTTAGGATCTTAGAAAAACCATACAGGGTTGCTTTAAATAGCAATGAAAGGCTGATTCAAGCCATTAAATTTTATGTTCTGTGTAATGTTGTAATTGATGTCAAGCTTTTCCCTTATTCTTCACACTGACATTGGGCAGTCTCCTAGATGTTTAGAGTGCAGTTACAAGAGTCCAGACCAAGTAAGGTACCAAGAAATGGGTGGCAGAAATGGCAATTTATTGTTAAGAACAGGAAGGTTCAAATGTTAAATAATTAAGCGTGAGTCAAATTTTGCCAGTTTCTTTCCCATCCATTTATTTTGGGGATAATTGGGTGCATTAAGCATTTTGCTGCAAACTGTTGCTTCTGTGTATGCATATAAAACTTTATTACCCTTGTAAAAAGCATGCTGTGAATTCTGATGCTCCTGTGTGTTTGGGAGCATGTCATTATTCTCTTCTCAGGAAAACACTTTTACCTACATTCTGAACTCAACTAACCAGCTTCCAAAGCAACAGCTACTCAAAAGCACTGTGCTCAGCTTCAAGCATCACTGAGGAAAAAAATGCATATTCAGCTCTGAGTTGAATAAAAAGTCTTCTCTTTTTACAGGAGACTTTAGTGCAGGGCTTTGCCTCACTGTTGCCCTTTTCATGATAATCCTCCTGTAGTTTAAGAAAACTTGCAATGATTTAAGGCTTTAATCCTGGCAACATTAAAACAAGCTGGGTAACCTCAAGAGCAATACTTGAGGTCAGCAATAGAAGTCCGCATATAAAGACACAGAGATGCCACTGTCATACTAGAGTCAGAAACAAGGGAACTAAGAAAAAGAAAAGTTTCCCTTTGCTATACTGTGTTCCTGTAGGGCTTGCTCACAACAGTAAACTAAAGAAAAACTATCCCTCAGCACTGGTTACACATTAATTTAGTCTGGGGATCTTTCCCAACAGGCAGTTTGCATGAAGCTACCCTGTTTTGAAGTATAAAGAGGTTTGCTAGCACCTGTGCATATCTCAGAGGTGATGTGCATATCTCAGAGTTGGTCCCAGAATGGTGCAGGTTGTTTGTTCAGGTGTACTCAAGCCTGCTGTCCTGATCATTGCACCCAAGAGATGCAGTGACCCAGGCCCTGGCTTCTCCATGGTTCAGACAGTCCTACCATCCAAAGATGGCTTGTGTAGAGCTACCTGAATGGCTTCAACTTCTTTCCTGAGCAGCAGCACAGCTCCATCTGATTTGTGGCTGGTGCCCAAATATTTGTCCAGGGGAAACATAAGTGGGCAGGTTTAGGATTTTTTATTTCTTTTTTTTTTTGTGCTTCTCTTTTGTGCATTTGCTTTATGGCACAAAAGTAAAGTGTGACTACAAACTCCCAGGGCAAAGCAAACTCCCACAGAGATTAAAGACTGTCACCCCTGCCACCTCTCCTCCGCTGAATATAGGATGTAGTTCTTGATGCTGTACTCTCTTACATTTCATGTACCTTTGAAAGGAAAAGATCAAAACCAGAACACTTAAATAAACAGATTTAGTTCTGTTGTTTTGGAGAAGGATGCAAAACAGGAAAAACACATGCAACGTGTTAGTTCTGGTACTTCAACACATCACTTAATACATGACTAGAAGATGTGAAGTAACTACAGTGATATGAAACACTGATATAACAAAATCATTTAAAATGCAATAGAGCTTCAAACTAGCCCCTATAAATGATTCCAGTTGGTTTATGATGTTTGCTTCAGCCAACAGGCTAAGCAGTAGTCACTGCTATGTGAGATACACATACTACTGTGAAAAAAAGAGTGCACGGACTTGAATAAAAGATGGGACTGGGATTGGTACAACTAGAGCATTGGTGTGAGGTGCTAAAAGGTGAGTGGATGCTGGGGACACAGGCCTTGAACTCTGAGCGCTACCCAGTTATTGCTATTGTCTTCTCTTCCCCCAGGAACAGGTCAGGTTGCTTTCCTATGATTTTGTCCTTCTATGGATAGCTAGCTGAGAAAAGAAATGCAGCTGGAACCATCCATGGTGTGATGAGGAAGTGGAAAGGAGGAACAGGACAACCTTTCAGTGATTATGGTAAGCATTTGGCCCAAGGGGATGACTCCTTTCCCTGAATGGCCCATACCTCTATAAATATTTCTGAATATGTCAGGAGGGGCAGGAGGAGATGATCGTAGAGAAATAGTTTGGATGCAAAGTCACAAGCCTGCTTTGACAATTATTCCTGTGCAGTGATACTCTCAATGTGAGCCAAAAGCCTCTCCTGGAGATAAGATTCATCTCACCCATCATCAGCATACAAGAAACTTCCTGTTGAAGCCAAGGGAGCTATTTTGAGGTATGTGGATAGCTCACGTAAGTAGAGATTTGCAGAATGGGGCCCAGGATCTGTTCAGGGAGGCCACACCCCGACTTATACCTTAGGCACACAAATCTGTCAGTTTTAAATTTGTCCATACCATGACTTTTAACCTTGGCACTAAACCTTGAGTTCCAGGCACTCCTGCCCACTGCTTGCAGGCACCAAAGAGAGGCTAATTATTTCTCACCCTTTGACTTGCCAGACCTCATCTCCCTGCAAAAACTGCAGCTTGTGTTTCCCGGAACAGAATCCTCTTTTTTTTTTTTTTTTTTTTTTTTTTTTT
>NDXB01010795.1:65480-95163 GCA_002631895.1 Agapornis roseicollis | reverse complement strand
GCCACGGGTTTTTTCTAATATTTTAAAAAAAAAAAAAAAAAAAAAAAAAAAAAATCCAGTCCTGGTGCCTGGAAATGTTCCTCAGCACCATCTACTAGCTCTGAGTAACTCTTGAGGCAGACACTTGACCTATTAATTTTAATACATAGCACAATTGGAACCATCAACTGCATTGATATTTCTTTCAAATGTTTAGATCATTTCCTTTTATAGTATTTGTGATTATTTCTATATTCTGAGGGTGCCCATAAAATACCAGCAGCATTCAGCTTGGACTTAATCTGATCACTAGTGCAAAATACCATCCTGCAAGATCTCCATCTTGGATTCTTTTCATCAGCTCATTCTACAAGGACACCTTCACATAATTACAGGAACATCCTGTGAGCTCTGGGTTTGTGAACCACTGTGTGCTGTTCAGACGGCTGGTAGAACAGAGAGGTTAATCTCAAATCTGATCCAGAGACACAGAGGGCTGGTAAACTCCAGTGAAGTACAAAGAGCTAAATTACTAAGGCAGGGCAGGTTTTTACACAGCACTGCTCACTGAGTGCAAACAAAAGAGACTAATTCCTGAGCTACCAGAATCAGCTGGCTGCTTCCAAAAGCCAGCAGCAGCTAGGAAGCTTTCCTATTACTTCTTTTTGAACAACAGAAGTGAAGATTGGAGAAAGGAGGGGCTGGGTGGGAGTGGAGCAGTTTGACATCTCATCTGTCATTTTTATTAGGCTGAGTCTGCAGACATTTGAATTGTGTTTTCCTCACTTTTAAAATTAAATGAGAACAGTAACACTAGCAACATATTTCCTCATGTGTGATAGAGTAATTTAAACTTTGTAGAGTCTCCTATTTCAGATAGCGTTAATTTATATGTGAAGGAACCTGCAAGCATGGAATTTGTCTTGAAAAAAGCAAGCCAAACCAAAACAAACCATGATTTTCAGAGTGCTGTAACACAACTGCCTGAGGGCACATGCAAAATATTTAGCAGGAAAGTGGAAAAAAACAACATTCTCCAAGTGCACACATGCTTCCACACAAACATGCACACAAAATGACAGAAAAGACGAAGGGACGGCAGAGTCTGGGTGCTCCTTGGAAGCTGTTTTCTTAACCTCTGTAACAGCCCAGCCTCCCCACTGCACTCCCCCCGCCAGCTCTCCTCATGTGCTGCACAATGTCATCCAGAGCACCAACAACAGCTTGAGTAAAAACAGCTTTCACTGAGCACGGGAAAGATAGGAGAGAGATTAGTGCTTTTTATATATAAACCTTGTGGTTGGTGACCAAAGCTGAAGACAAACTACAGGAGTGACGGGATGGGAGTGAACATGAGGAGAGGCAAAGTCTAGGTGACTTGGAAGATAGTTTAAATCCATCAACAGGCAGCTAAGATCTGAGCTAGTCATCTGCAACCAGGGGAGAAATCACAGTCCCAGTGTCAACAGCCACAAATCTTACTGCCTTTGAAGTGGCCAGTATTTTACCCAAAAGTTACTACCTAAGATTGTTATCTGGCTACTTGCTGGCCTATGTGAGACAAATTGCCAGTCTTCAGATAGATCCTGGTAGACTAATTCCACAACACCACATTTGGCATTCATTAGCTATCCTGGCTGTGGGGCTAAGTAGGAACAGTCAGACAGGCTGAACCTCCATTTCACCCCTCAGAGGTGGTCTTTCCAGCACAGCTTTGAGCCCCATGGATAAATCAGTATGGGGCAGTAAGTCCTGTAGTAGGTACACAGGTAATTAGATGACTTTGCTTTGAAGACCTCTGAATATTTTCTTCAGCAGCACTGCATACGATTGCAGAATGTTAATAGTGCAGTAAAATTAGGCAAAAGTAATTTTTTTTTTTTCCCTTCAAGCATCCTAAGTGTGAATAATAGAGAAAGGAAAAGAAAGAGTTGAGATCCCTAACTGAAAGATATGTGCCTATCCCAAGGGAAGGAAACCCTGAAGAATGCAGGTAATAGTATATTAAATATTTGTTTACTGAGCTCTTTCATTTTTATTGAGAGTTTTCTTGGTATTCTCACAGACAAATTGACATTGCAGAAGATCCTCATTCTTAGGATCAATCTGCATTCATAGGCTTTATTTAGATTGACTGTTCCTATGTGGCAGCAGAGATAAATATTCCCCTGAAGCATTCTTACTGTAGGTACAATGCAACCCAAGGAAAATCAGGTTAATCAGCCCTAAAATTACATTCTGAAGAGCCTACTGCAAAGAACTTTTAATGTTTTAAGCACCATTTGTCACTGTCACAGTGGAAGAAAAATTACAGCTCACTTCAGTTAAGTGGTAGCTCACTTCAACAACATGAAAATCCTCTGAACTTCTCCTTTTATTCTGACATTGTATGCAGTTTTCTGAGAGTTAAGAGTCAGAAATGAGGGAAAAAGCAGGAGTTGCAGTGTGGCGTCAACCCTGCAGACAAATGGAAAGGCTTAAGTTTAATAAGGCGGTAAGCAGGTATGAAGGACTCTAAAACAGTGCTCTGTGGATCCTTGTTTCAGTTAGAAACTGAAGATGAATCTCACATCTTTGAAAGACAACAAGTCTGTAGGCCATATTGTAGTTAAAATAGTGTTTGTCAAAGACTGTTAGCTGCCAAGTAAAGCTTTGATTTGTCAAACTGTAAGGAGGGAAAAAGGAGGAAGAAAAGTGACCACAGCAAAGCTCATTTGTAGACTGATTTTGGGAAAAGCAGTATGATAATGACTGACTGAAACTGAGCACAGGCTCAGGTCTGAGGTGAGCAAACTTAGCCTCAGGATGCCTCTTTGCTCATGTTCTTTTCTGACCTCACATTTTGGGAAAATTTCCACTGAAACAGTCCTCCACTATTTCACAGAAACACAGACTCACAAAGCGGCTGTGTTTGGAAGGGATCTCTGGAGATCATCTAGTCCAACCTCTCCATTCAAAACAGAGTCAACTAGATCAGATTGCCCAGGGCCATATCCACATGTCTTTTGGATTTCTTCAAGGATGGATGCTCCACAGTGATTCTGGGCAGCCTGTTCCAGTGTTTGACCACACTCAGAATAAAAAACTGTTTTCTACTGTTTAAGCAGAGATTCTTGTATTTCAGTATGTGCTTTTGTTATTCCCTCCATCAGGCATTTATAGCCACTGATAAGATCCTGCCTCTGAGACGGCTCTTCTCCAAACTGAACAGCCACAGCTCTTTCAGCCTCTCCACCTTAATTCTTTTTATTTCATGTTCAACCATGTGCTCATGGTTGTGCCGGGCCTGCTTTAAGAGAGAGGCTTTAGCCCTTTATGCAGCAATATGAAGTCTCATGTACATGAAAATGATCACATTATGTCAAAGAGTAAAACTGGAAGGATCCCCAAAAGCCTTTTGACTCCTCTGCTTTCAGCTCTAACTTACTAAAGCTGTTATCTGGTACTTTTCTTTTTTTTCATATTAGAGCTTTTTATAGCAGAAAATTTGCTGCTTTGCTTTTCTGTGAGATTACAGGCAGTGCAATGTGCTGGATACAGCACTGCCATCTCAGAGGAGGGTGCTTTGCAGGTCATGCTGAGAGATGTCCAGGGAGGTGGCTCCCTGCCATCCACTGGCTTCTCTGCTCAGGACACAGAAGGAGATGATTTCCTGCTGTGAACAAACTTTTCGTTTTGCAGAGGACTCCTTGAAAACTGTATACTGTTTTTGCTCAAGTGCTCCTTTCTAATGTCCATCTGGTTTTGAGTAGAAGAGTCCTCAGGGCAAAGAAAGAGAGAATATGGCTCTACTTCTTTAACCACAATATTCTGATAAGGATATATGAAATTCCCATTAACATAGGAGCACATACTTTTTATACTTTATTCTTTCAGTACACATTAAATAATCAGGAAAGGTTGTAAGGTTTTCCCTACAGTCAAAGTTAATTTTCCCTTTTAAAAAAATAGTGTTGCAGATGTTTATCAATTTAATAATGACTTAATTAAAAACTCACTGTTTGTGATCTTTTGAAAGTTAAGAATAAACTCGATTTCCCATGCAGAATTGAGATTATTTTTCTAATATCTTTTAATAAATACTGAATATTTTTATTCACTGAATACTTAATATGCATATTTTTAATATTCTGCTTTAAGCCTTAAAATTATTTTCATATGCTAGAAGAGAACTTTATTCTCACAATAAGAAAACAGATAATTGTTTCAAAATGGTGTCAGAAAAAATGTCAGTTAAAAATGTGATAAAATGTCCTTATCATTGAAGTAACACCATATAATGTATTTCCATTACACTGATTTTTTAATTTTATTTTATTTTTTTACTTTTTTCTTTAGAAGTTATTTTTAGGCAAAACACTCCTTGAGCACATTTTTTATGATCAGCCCAGGGCTAAACTGAATGTACTCGTAAATTAAGTAAATGCAATGCTTTGTTATTGCTTTCCTTTCATGACAGCTATCTCAGTGTTAAATGTTTCTGGAGACAAAGCATGGTAGGTTTTTTAAGGGTTTGTTGCTCTTTTTATTTTTTCACTGCTATATAATATGGTGGAGAAATGTCTACAATAAAAAGTAAAACAATCCAAAAATAATTTGCCTCCTGGATGCAGCCCAGAGAAGGTAGGCATAAATAATAAAGTAGTTTTATTCACCCTTCGTTGTTTTTTCAGTTTCTCTTTCTGCTTTTCAAAACGTAGAAATTCAGTTTCAACAGTGAAAGGAAATAACAGCATAAACATAAATGTAGTTGTTTTGATAAGCATTTATTTTCTGCATACTGCCTCCAACTCCCATTACCACGTTGAACTGAATCCTAAAATAAAGGCACTGTTCTTTACCAGGTTAATACTTTTGCATAGTTTATGTGCTGAGTTCATGTAGGTAAATTCAGATTATTCTGTAGAATTTAACTTCAGTTTTTCTCTTTTTCTGAACTGAAAGTCAAAACATCAAGACCTGAAAAGAATTTAAAGACAACTGGCTAAGGAAATCAAGTTGTTACATCACTTCACACATCATCATGCAGAAGAATTCAGAACAGCTCACACAGATAAATATGAATTGTTGATTCAGCTCCTCTAGCAAGAAAATCGTAGGACATAAATATAAGATAGGATAGAAATAAAAGCATTATGTGTAGCTATGACTATAGTTCTTACTTCTGGACAAACAAAAAATGCAAAAAATAATGCATCTTTGATTCAAACAGGATTATTTTCATCCACTATCATCTCATACAGAATTATAAAAGCTTCTGATAAGGCAAAAGCTCTTAGGGAGTTCACTTTCTGGAATATACACTGCTGAGGCCTTGCCAGAGTAACAGGCCTGAGTCAGCCCTGTCCTAATCATTTTATCCATAGACTGATTGTCCATGTGCCTTATAATCTTGAATCTCATTCAAAATAAGCCACAGGCTGAACTTTCCTCTGAAATTTTTTTAATACAACATCTTCTTGCATAAGGCAAGCAACATCTGCAAAACCAAATAATGAAGAAATCCTTAATGGCTAGGATGCAGAAGAGGAAAATAAAGGAAGATCAGTGAGAAGTCCTGTCATACTGGGTAGGGGTAGGACCAGAAGGATTTTTTGCCTCAGGCTTCAGGCAAGCTGAGAATGTGCTCCTTACCTCCATGCTCATGTTCATCACAGCTCTGAGCTGGATAAATTAACACCTCTGTCACTCTACTGCTCCCAGTTCAATGTGAACAATATGCTCTATTTAAATACTTCAATCTTTTAATAAAAGATTTAGCCTCTTTGACTCCAACTTGCATGCTGGAGTTCAGAGGCACTCAGCACTTCTATGATGCTGCCTAGATATACAGGTATTGCTGTTCATACATCCATACTCTTCAACTAAAGTTTGGTCTTCTGCATTTGGCCTAGTAATATCTTCAGAATTTGATATTGCCACAAACACATAAAAAAAGCTCTACATTAACTTCATGTATGATATAACTCTGTCTGCTGATTATGCTTCAGGTTTTGTCCTACATTCAGAAAAATTATAGCTTGTGACATATTTTTGTTATTTGTAGGTAACAAAAGACCTTTTCTGAGACAAGAGCATATTTTCCAGCCTCTGTGAGAATACTAAGGCATTCAAGAGGTTCGTCCCACAGTGTGGAATTGCCTTTTATGTTAGCATGGTGTTGAAGAATGTCACATTTAATCAGTTTTAATACTTTTCAGGTTGTGTTTTCATATGTAGAAGTAGAAAGTACAATGACAGTCAATGATGCTGAAGTTGGAGTAAATCAGTGATCCAATTGTGCATAATTCAAACTCACCACATTCATTTCTTTCCACTAGAGAATGTCTGTCAGAGCCAGGAAAAAGTTTTATCATCAGGCTAAATTCATATCAATAATTAAATAATCATTTACAGAAATGGCAATTTTGATTTGCAGATAGCACAATGACTCCCTGAAGCCTTTTTTTTTTTTTATTTCCCTGAATCCCTCAACCCCTTTCTCTTTTGTGTCCTTGTGCATTTTTAGTTCTTTGCAGCAAACTTTTGTTTGCCTGGAATTACAACTATCAGCTATCCTTCATATAAAAAAGCACACAAAAACTATTCACATTTGAGGTTGGAGAAGTATATGTTTTTATTTTAATTGATTAGCTGTTAGCAATAAAGCAGAATGTAAATAACTGAAAAAGGATGATCTGGACAGCAAAATTACTTTTTATTTCTGGTCTAAGATCTAAAAAAGATGGGAGTTAAAAAAAAAAAAAAACCACAAACAAAAAAACAAAACCATAAAAAAACAAAAAAAAGAGTCTAAATCTCTAATGCTGTTTTGCCTAAGTATGCTGGAGTAGGCTCAGGATCTCTGAAAGAAAAGGATATGGGACACAGGAATGGGAGTAAGAGTGACTCTATTTCTAAGGAAAGCATAGGACTGTGTGAACAATTGCAACTGAGGAGGTTTCAGTACGAAGTCTCCCAGAGCTGCAAGCACTCTGTTTCTGTCTGAAGCCACACTGAAGTTGTGGGTAAAATTATGTCAGTCCAGTGAGGCAGCTTCTGAAGGGAGGGGAAGCTAAAAATGGAAGACCAATGGTACACGATTATCTACTGTAAACTCATAATCCTTAAGGTCATCCTTAATAAAAACATTGTTCACACAGATCTTTCTACATCCTCAGGAATACAGAACTGGAAGAGAATGCTGAATCAGTGTTTCTCTTTTCCTGTTACTTTGGGCACTATATTGCAAAATATCTTTCATAGCTTGAAGAAGATCCCAAGATCCTTCATGAAGGTAGTGGCCATCTCACTATAGAATCATAGAATGGTTAGGGTTGGAAAAGACCTTAAGATCATCAAGTTCCAATCCCCTTGCCATGGACAAGGATGCCTCACACTAGACCATGTCACTCAAAGCTCTGTCCAACCTGGCCTTGAACACTTCCAGGAACCAAACATTTACCAGTTCTCTCGACAACCTGTTCCAGTGCTTCACCTCCCTCACAGTAATGAACTTCTTCATTATATCTAACCTGAACTTCCCCTGTTTAAGTTTAAACCTGTTACCCCTTGTCCTATCTCTACAGTCCCTGATGAAGATTCCCTCTCCATCCATTCCACAGATGAAGAAACTTGATCCTTGGAAAGGTAAAATCACAAAGCCATGACAACCCAATAGCCCAGTAAAAATAAGTGGGTTAAACCCCCTTTTCCAAAGCCTCCTCCCTGTTCTGTTGCCACTGAGCTGAATAAGGACTTCTAAAAGTTCTTTCCAGATTTAAAAGATCAGTGTCCCACAACATGGTTGTTCTTCATGCTTGCAATGTTTTTGCCTTACTGATTTATGTTAAAAGGATTCAGTGCTCTGTGGTAATAGTGGAGAAATCCTTCAGCACACATTTTTTTCTGGCATTTCTCAGAACACATAATCGCTCCCAAAGTGGCTGGCTACTAGAAGCTATTGGAAAACAGTGTGAGAATTCTTCAGTTTCTGAAAAAAATTTTCCACCTGTCCTTATGGGTGCTGAAAATTAAAGTTTGCAATTTTGTCAATTACAATTGAAAATACCATGGCCATTACTTGAGGTGGCTATGTATTAAATACAGAGCACCCCTGGATGCCTTTAAACAAGAGCAGGAAAGAGAACACAGTTCATGAGGCTGGGACCTGCCAATCAGACCAAGACTGAATGCCTGTCAATCTCCCTCATATTTGACTTGGAAGCAGCTCATATCAATATGTAGTCAGGAAATGGCTCTTTAATCACTGCAAAGTCTCTGCTGATTTTAAAGATTAAATCAGCTACAGGCTGCTTGAGTCCTTTTCTTTTTTTTCTTTTTTAACTCCTCCAAGGTAACTGATGATAGCATTTGAAAATGATTAGCCATGCCGCATGGCATAAGCATACAGCTTGCTCTGATTTCATGCATTACAGACCATACTGTACAACACTGATCTCAGATAACAGGACATCCAAAGAGAACTTACAGACTTGTGTATGAGTGATACATAGAGAAAAGACAACTCAAGTATTGGGACGATTTACCTAATATATTAACAAAGATCTTGTTAGAAATTCTATAGAAAGGTGGCCCAGGAAGGAAGCAGGGTCTCCATGGAGATCCCAGTGAAATGGGATTCAAAAGACATCTCCTACATAGTACAGTTTGAAGTACTACTGCTCCAGGAGGAGTATCCAGCAGGATGAGTATGTGTTCACAAAGCTACCTTTAAGGCTAGCAAAATGGCAACTGATGTTGGCAGCTCTGGATCAGCAGAAGATAGCTGAAGACACTGAAGGAGTGTGCTTCAAAGAAACAGCAAAGGTAGGTGAGAGGGCAAAGAGGTAACAAACCTCCAAGGCACGGGTTCCTGGAGTCAACCAAAAGTGGGATGTTGAGGTGGGAGATGAGGGGAGCAGATGGCGAGGGTCTGTCTGCCAGGGCTGTGATAAGAAACTGAATTTTCAGGTGGGAGAGGACTTGAGCCAGATCTGCTACTCTTAAGTATGCTTATGCTTATGCATATCATATGCTACATATGATATGATGTGTTTCCTTAGAAGAGGTGATATGATAATATGATGTGAGAGGGAGGTGCAAGATGCATGGACATGTGGATGTGCTTCATGTAAATATCTGTGCACTTGAATAATGGAAACCCAGACAAATACCAAATGAAGGAATGGGAAAGCACAGCCTATACATTATCAGCATTCTGAATCACTGAATTCACCCCAAGATGGCCTGCAGCTCACTAGTGGCATGCCACTTGGTGTGAGAAAGAGGCACAGGGGTGGCAGAGCTACTTCTACACTGTCTGCTCTGTTATCTGTCAAGTCAGCCCCTGTTCTCACAGTGGTCTGGCTCACTTCAAGCAGAGAAATACTCCCCAGCCTGACACATAGCCAAATAAATCCCCTTGGAAGTTATTTTTCTCAAATCTAGCATTTCTCTAAAAACATATGCCATGTTTCACACACCCTTCCCCACACTTTTTTCTCCCCTATTAGATTTAGAGTAGAAACAAGGTACTGCTGCAGCAGTTCCTCACCCTGCTCCTGTCAGTGAACTTCTATTCTTTCCATGACACTTAAAGAAGAAAAAAATGAAATATTGGGTAAAATTTTACAACAAAAGCTTTTCCTTTAGCTATGAGTTTTCTGTTTTCCACAGAGACAGCCTGTTTGCAAGTTGTTGATATTCAAACACATGCTAAAGCATGCTCACCCACCTCATTTAAACTCAGAAAAGGTGCAGCCAAATGGACTATCTTGTTCCAGATTTCTGCCATTCAAGCACCAGTACAAAATTAAATGGAGAAAAGACAGAATTCATTCGGTTCCTCAAGGCTTCTCAAAAAGCCACTGAAATCAGGAGCATGACTCCTTTTAACATTTGTGGAGTGAGTCAGGCTGTACAACCTCAGTTACAAATACCAGTGGGACCACGTAAGGCTGGGGGTGGTATGCACAGAAAAAGCTGTAACTGCACATATGCAGCCATTTTAGAAAGATGGATAAAAAAGTAACTGGAAACCTTGAGATCTTTGAAATACTCCAAGAAAAAACTAGGCACAAATTTGAAGTTTGCCTTCCTGAGTATCTCCCACTGCAATGAGTTCTTAAAGAATTAGCTATTATTTTGAAACCCCACACCATTATCACTTTGAGTCTCCTTTCACAGAGATTTGCATTTTTGCTTTAGGAACTACAAAACTTGAGCTTTTTCTCAGAGAACAACTGGATGACAAGATCACTGTCTCACTTGGCCGCACTGTGCAACATAGACGTAACATTTCTTCTTGACAAATCTGTCTCACAACAGTAACCAAACTTTAAAAATAAATTTCCAAATAGTCCCACAGTAAATTAATGAGTACAGGAGGCTGTACTTACTGACTTTTTCAGGATGCTCACAGAGAATTTAGGATTCTCAATTAATTCACCTCTTTGAAAACTCCTGCTTTATCCCAATCTTCTTCCTTAAAACCATTTAAAAAGAATATACTGAAACCTCAGAATCACTTCTTCAAGATTACCAAGTTTGTGTTATTTGACCTTGACACGCTTGTGAGGTGGGCTGACGCCAACCTCATGAAGTTTAATCAAGCCAAATGCAAGCTGCTACACCTGGGTCAGAGCAGTGCCAGGCACAGCTACAGATTGGGCAGAGAAGAGATTCAGAGCAGCCCTGCAAAAGAGGACTTGGGGGTGTTGGTTGATGAGGAACTTAAGGGTGGTGAGATGCTGGAATGGGTTGCCCAGGGAGGTTGTGAGTGCTCCATCCCTGGCAGTGTTCAAGGCCAGATTGGATGAAGCATTGGGTCACATGGTTTACTGTGAGGTGTCCCTGCTTATGGCAGGGGGGTTGGAACTAGATGATCTTAAGGTCCTTTCTAACCCTAACTATTCTATGATTCTATGAATGTCTGACAATGCACTCTTTTTCTGTGAAAAAAATCCAGCTGGGATATTGCCTCATGCCAGATTGAACTAGGTAAAAATATGTCAGCCGATCCCCATAGTTCATGATGAATTCAAAAGATTTGATAGGGGAAATTAAAAGATAAAGATGGGCGAATAATCAGTAATGAATAGCCTACTGAACCAAATTCATGTCCCTATGTGTACACATAGTTCTGCTTATGAATCAGTATTGTTATCTCTTTTTCTTCCTCTTTTATCAACTAATTTTTATGATCAGTTTTTGGTCTTTAGATTCTTTTTAAAAACTTGAGAGCATTTATGAGATGGAATTTGCATTGGAAAATGTATTCCATAATATTGTCTCCACTCTTTTGCTAAATAAATGTGCTTAGTCTTAGTTGTTGAATTAACATTGAAAATATTTTGCTTAAAAGATACTACATCACTGTTGAGGGTTTGGGGAATTTTTTTGTTGGTTTGTTTGGGTTTTTTTTCTTAAATGAGCTAGTCACAGAGTAGGATGTGTCTGCTAGAGATTTCAGAAGTGGAATACTGGTAACAGCATAGAAGTACCAGTAAATAAATCTTAAATACATATAATCATATACAAACTTCTTTATTTATCTGTTAATATAAAGATTGAATAAAATGTTTGGAATTTTGGCTTTAAATCACCTCAACCATTCACTTTCCTCACTTCATCCTGCTGAATTTTGTGTTTGATTAGATGTGACAACTGCTGCTAAAAATACTGGAGTTTGTGGAGTGACAGTATAACTTCAGTCTGCAGCAGAGACAGCCAAATTCAGCTCCACTCAGAAGTTATAAATCCTGAAATACGTCACTGGAGTCAGGGGAGCTGATCCAGATTTGCACTCTACGACAACAGAAACTGGCTCACAAAGCTAAAAAGTGCAATTCAGTTCCAGTCCTGTACCAGTTTTTTCACTTCAGTTGTTTTGCAGCTTCACTTCTCTCCTGGTATTGAAAAGCTCAGGATTTTAAGTAAAGATGAGAGCCTTCTCCATTTCACCCATATTTACTTCCCCTTCCATTCAAGGAGTTGCTAGGTAAGAAATTGGAGTGGCTGGTCTGCACCTGAGTTCAGTATTCAGCAGTTGTGTTGAAGATACCCAGTGCAGGTGGACAAAAAGCAGTAGTTTGCAAAATACACCTTTTTGCAAAATACAGAGCATCTCCTTCTGCTAAGCTGCATAGGCAAAAATCCTGGACTTTGTATCAGGCACCTGGATGTGACTTGCATCTGAAAATGTCTCCGTCTTCCTTCGTTTTTCCTGCAGTAGTAGCTAATGGAAGTGACCAGAAGAAATACTCCACAGCACTTTGTTGCTGCTCCCGAAGAACACAAAGCTTTTATCTTTTCAATGCACCCTGCTTTCTAGAAAAACCTGCTGGTGCAAAACACACAGATGATATCTGTGCACTAAAAAGAGTGCTACCTCCAAGCAGCTGTAATCACACCATACCCAGTCTGCCATATTTCCCTCCCCTTTGCTCACACAGTGTTGAATGTCCCCGTGTGGTTGGTTCAACAGTGAAATTATAAATGTAATCCCAGAGTTCAGAGATCAAAGACCTAATTTATTACTGTCATCACTGCCAGCTCAGGTGGACAACTTCATAGGGCAAGCTAAGCAATACTCAGATCTTTTTTACACTGAGAGTGTCCTGCACTGGAGATATGCACTTCAGAATTTCAAAGGATACGTTTTACAGGTAAAAAATGGAAGAAAAAAGGTAGCTAAAAATGGCCTTAATTTCATTAAGATTTCCAGCCCACACATTTGCTGCTACCAGCCCAATCTGAAAGAAATTAGCAGCTCATAATGTTTAGAACAGATTCAAGTGTCCCATCTGGATAACGCCATGCTTTCTTTAGTAAAACATCCCATACAAGGAACAGGCTTAGCTGTGGCTTACCTTTCCCAATATATGTTTTGGGTTATATGTCATGGTTATGTTTTTGTGTATGTTACCAAAGAAAAATGTTATTAACTGTTATTATACTTGTACATACATAAACAGAATTATCCTTTGTTACCTTCCTTTCAAATTTACTGATACTTTCTACAGAAGCTTAAACAATGTCTCTCAGGACTTGTCAAAATTCAAGGGAAGAAGTAAACAGCAGCTTTAAGATTCTGTGTACTTTGGAATTGCACATAGTGAACAATTTCTAGCTTCTGTAACAGTTTCATAAGCCTCCAGAAGTTCAAAGTGATAAATATAAGTAACCAGACTATTCCACAGTTGTCGGCACAATGCAGTATCAAAGTCCTGTATTAAAATGAACAACCATCAAAATAGAGGAACGAATTTTAAGTTATAGCCCACAGGAATTTCTGCATCAAGATCCCATTAATCTTCAGAGGTCTTCATGGAGTTCCTCATACAAAACCTTTAACATTTAGCTTAGTATGGTAAGTTATGACAAGCACAGAACCATGGCCCTCAGTTATGTCTCAGCAATACCATTAGCTTCTGTCAACTTGCACAGCTGCAGTCAAAATCAGATCTGATCATTTGACTAGTGTGTAACTCTCACAGCACATCAGTTTCAATGGGTCCATTTATATGCTTTAAAACCAAACACACAACTAGCACTTGGATAAATTTGGAACCAAAATGAAGTTTGAGATGTGTCTTCTTACACTAAGAAGAGTTCAACATTTAGGTTACTGCCAGACTACACAAATCTGACACTATCAGATGAAGAATGTCATGAGATATTTAATTACCAAAATTAGCCAGAGATACTCAAGTTTTGGATCTCAACAGAAAAACATGTGAAAAGTATACTGAGTGTTTATATTTCTTGAACATCTTCTCTTTATTTTTTCCTAAGTTTTGATTTTTTAGTGCTTTGGAATAAATATGCTAGCTTAAAATGTGTTTGGGTTGGTTGTTTTTTTTTTTTTTTTGGTTGGTTTTTTTTTTTTTTTTTTTTTATTTTTTTTTTTTTTTTTTTTTATTTTTTTTTTTTTTTTTTTTTATTTTTTTTTTTTTTTTTTTTTATTTTTTTTTTTTTTTTTTTTTATTTTTTTTTTTTTTTTTTTTTATTTTTTTTTTTTTTTTTTTTTATTTTTTTTTTTTTAATTGTGTTTGGGTTGGTTTTTTTTTTTTTTTGGTTGGTTTGTATTTTTGTTTTGCTGGTTTTGGTTTTGGTTTTTGGTTGTTGTTTTTTTTTTTGCATTCCAAATAACAGAAGGAACCATTTAAAGTGTTGTGGTGAGCTTAAAAGACTAAATCAAGTTCAGTTTTCTTCCACAGCTGGCTAGAACTAATATTTGCTACCCAGTTTAGGTAGCAGTTTAATTTCAGAAAAGGTTGCACACAAAATATTTGGCTCTATGAAATATTCGCAACCATTTTTCTTGGCATCTGCTCACTGGCAGGCAAAAGGCTTGGTTTAAACATAAAGCATGGATTTCATGGTACATCTTTGCCATACATGGACAATGATGGAGATGCACCTCTTTACAGTGCAATCAAGACTTGAAAGCTACAATTTACAATAAGTGATTGCACACAAAAGGCAAACATTGTATTCGCTGCCTTTACCACAAAGATTTGTCCATGATATTTTCCTGCTGAGTACTCAAGCTAAAGCTCAACCAATGAATCATCTACTGTTACTTCTGTAACTTGCGCAGTTTGAAATGTGCTACTTTTTGGCAGTAAATTTCTGATGGCTAAAAAAAAATGCAAACCAGACACAGTGAGGCCATATCAGTGAACTTAATAAGAGGTAAGAGAACTAGTGCTTCTGGGAGGCATAACATTTGCAAACTGTGCCAAAATCAAAATCAGAAATGCAAAACCAGTGTTACCTGGCACGTTTCCATACAAACTTTTGATATTTACAAATAAAAATATCTCAAAAGAAGCATGCCAACTTGGATAAAGGCATACATAAATATATACATACTCATACAGTGTAAAACTCCATAAATCTGAAACAGAATTGTGTTGGCTTTGTTCAGACACTCACTTGGCACCTAAATTTTAGGCACCTAGTGACATCAAGTGCTTAAATTCCCTTTACAGTCAAAAGAAGAAATACAAGTGTCTTTGAAGGGCTGCAGAGAGAAAGGATATGACCATTAAGCAGACTCTTTTCTGGAAACCTTCAAAGTCACCTGTCCTTTTATGTTGACTACAACAGAAAGTGGCACAGTTACTCTAGGAGAGCTACTTCATGAGATTTATAAAATACAGGGACAAGTTAGATGTCTAAATTCAGCTAACTAGATCTAACCTTGATTTCTGATCAAGATAGGGAAACTAATTAAGCTGCAGGCTCTTACTGAGCTGCCTGTGTAGTACAGGAAAAAGAAAGTAATCTATGAAATCAAGTCCAACAAAAACACCACTAATCAGTGGACTATTTACCAAGAGTATCACAAGGTATGACAGATGCCAGAAACTCAGGGATTCCAGGCTGGTTAGAGCTGCAACTGCACAATAAGAGTATCTGTGCCTATAAACCTCAGAAATCAGTTCTATCCAACTCAAAGAATTTACATTCTCAGCCATCAATGATAGTACCAACTATCATTAAGTTTGTCCAGCAATTTCTCCACCATAAGTATTCTCAGTAGGTCAGAAAATCATTAAGCTTGAACCACTTAAGCTGCTTCAGACTGAATTTTAAGCTGCCTCTAACAAAATATTCTTTCAAAACTTCTTAGCCAAAACCCATCAAGGATTTCCAAGAGTTCAGCCAGAAGAGAATACATATTTTTGTCCATTTTTTAAAAAATCTGGCAGATTTTATTCTTTCAGTAGTTGACCTCCCCTCCCTGTGAAGACATAATACCAGACAGGGACCCTTTATGTCAAGAACAGGCTTTCAGCTCCCACTAAGAAAATCTTCTCTCACAACAGCGGTGATTGTCCTCTAGGGATATAGGAACCCCCTGCGACTACAAACACCATTCCAAACCAGCTAAGACCATGCTGATACTAATATTTAGCTGTTTCAAGTTAGAAAAGGTGGACTAACTATTTTGATATGCCACCTATTTTCTGTTTAAATTAGCCTAGAGAAACTGCTTGCATAGCTGATGAAAAAAGCAATCTGTAGTAAACTGGTGATAAATTCAGAAGGCTCTAGTTTGACAACAGCAGTTATGCTCATAACTTTGAAATTTTCAGTCACTTTCCAGATGCACCCACTTGACCCCAGAGTCTTTCCAGGGCAGCCGGGCTCCTAACTTTATCAGGTCCGTAAAGGTGTCCATGCTCAGAGATTAGGGGTACTCCTTTAATACAATATCAATGTGAATTTTTCAGGTTTAGCCTAAGAAGAGGTATAGGCTAAACTGAAAAGGTTATTTTTACACTCAAAGGAGCCTCCACAGGCTCAAAGATATTCAGGGTGTGGTTACACCAGCTTAACTTTGTCTATATAACCGGTAAAACTTTCCCATGTCAACAAGGCTTTATCTTCAGGAAATCTAACTGCATAAGGGAATGTGAGTTCAAGGGGCTCTAAATTACTGTATGACCATCTTAGATTACAGTGAACCATGAATTTGGCTGAAGTGCATTGAGTACAGGAAGCATTATAGTCCTGCTTAGCTATGGTGCTTTTTTTGTCAGTGCTCAAGCCTAGCCTACTGAGGGATAGCACAGACAGATCAAGTATGCAGCACTTTAGCAGAAGGAAGCCAGACAAGAATTGCCTTCAGTGGTGAATGGTAACAGGGCTCCAGCAACGCCTCCCTGGAGTGCCACAAACTGAATCACCAGCTTGGCTCTCAGCTCACCAGCTTTTACTACCGCAGCTTTGCTCTTCCCTCACTGGGGCAGTGCAGGCAGGTGTGTTGTGTGTGTCCAGATTACAGCCTTTGCCCTCACAACTTGATTTCCTCTTTTGTACAGGCTCTGCTTTAGTGCCTATTCCTGTGTATAGGACATCATGCTCTGTTGCTATGGAATTTCATGGGATGTCAGAGGTTTAGCATAATGACTTCACTATAGGCCTGAAGCAGGGTGTAGGGGAGGAGATACACCATGAGAGAAAACAGGGCCGTAGCTGTGACTACTTGATTGCTAGCATAAATGGAGATATTCTCTGAGCCCAAAATACAGCCCTAAGGAAAGATCAGAATGTGGTCTGAGGAATGTTTTGTGTTTCATCTTCTCATGAGCTTTTCTGAAAGACATAGAGCTTACACTCATACTTTTTCAGGTTTCTCAGAGCATTGTATTTCCTTACCTCCTCCCATCCAGCCCCTCACACACTTTTCAAATGAACTACATTTGTATCCATGGTACAGCAAGTTATATTCCAGAGCACTTTGCTATAGCCAAGCTATCAGTTTTCCTTCTTCCTTGCTGGAATCTGGTGTTTAAGACCTTATTGATTGCCCTGGTTTGTAGAAGTGACATCTGTAAGTCCCTATCTTGTTTGGTAATTTTCAGTCTAAATCTCAGCTCAAATCATCTCATGATAAATCCCTTTCCCTTGTCATTCTCACCCCATCTGCTCTCCCTAAGGAGATCTTAATTTTCCATCTTCGAAGCTCATCTCTTCGAATGGCAAGGAAGCTGTCAGCTGTTATGAAGATTTGTAGGGCACTAAATCTTATACATTAAGCCTTTAAATACATTTATCCAGGTAAAACATTTTGAAGCAAATATATAAACTCTGAAGGTTCATATGGCATAATGATTAGCAAACAGATACCAGTGAATTTCATCTTCTTTATTATCATTGTTTTAACACTATAAAATCTCTTTTCCATTTATCAGTATGCTTGAAAAAATGCTCTACTCAGTTTACCTTTCATCAGCTTCATAACTTTCATTACTAATGTAATGGCTGAATCCAGAAGTCATCAGTTTCATTAGCTTAAACACCCCAAAACATGGTTTCTGACCCTGACCTGTCTACAAGAACATTTCTGATAAAGTTTCCTTTCTAAGCAAATATAGCGTCAGAACTATCAAAACTATTCTTTCAATGGTTTGAGCCTCATTAGTCACCAAGGAAGTACAATGTGTAAAAAATAGCTAGACTGCTTTCTCCTGAATGTCCTGAGTTTCATTTCAAGCAATAAAATTCACAGCATGGTTTGATTCTTCATTCATCCAACTTAGTTTGTCCATTGCCTGAGTGCAGTATGAGTTATTCACCAAATCTGCATGACAGAATTGCTGCCTACTGGAAGCTTTTAATATCTGCCAGCACATTAAAGCAAAATTTTTTGTTTTTTTCTTTTTTTCCGAACAGACTACTCTTTATTAGTTAGAAAAGAAAAGGCTCTGAGATTTTCTGGTATAGGTTATATAAGTGTCAAGCCTGCATTACTGACTGTTTTGTGAGCTGCTATTTGTATCACACGGCTGGGTCCTGGCAGGGTTAACAGGAAAATACACAGAAGAAATTGCAGGAATCTGGGAGACAAAGGGACTATGAAGTCATCTGGTCCATCTTTTTGCCAATATAGGCCTGTTCCCTACAGTACATTAAAGTATGAGCACTTTAAATAGTCTTTCTTACAATGAAGTGGAATCATCTAAAGTTAACAGCCACAGGTGTGACCCCAGAAGGAGGAATAGGTGACTTACAATGATCCAGGGTAACCCTGTGCCGTTACTGCATGGAAGGATGGTTGGAGAGCCTCGCTGAGATCAGCTAATTATAACTGGATTACTGTGTCCTGAAATGTATAGGCTTTCTCAATCTATTTGTTCTCAGTCTGCTCTCCCTTTGGGAGGAGCAGTGGGATATTAGCTTATTCCAGTTTCTGAAACTGTAATATTTCCTCTTATTTCCAGCCAGGCCTTTCTTGAAGCTGTAGGATTGTGCTTTTAATTGAAAGTTGCTCTTCCTGGAGGGACAAATACAGCATCCTTGTTCTATGGCACACGAATGAACCTGCTGGCTTTGGCTCCCTAGTACGTTAGTCAAACTTCTTTGCAAAAGGCTTCTCCACAGGTACCAGTGCAATCAAGGCCTGCAGAATCAGGCCTTGAGGTAGTAAGTCTAAATTTAACTGCACAACACATCTCATGTGCAGAGAAATACATGTGGTAAACCACCAATGATTCATAGTTTACTTCTTGCAGAAAGCAAACAGGTTTTCTTCTGAGTCACACACATGCTAAGAATTTTTTCCTTCTCAAGCAAAACAAAATCCAGTGTTATTTTTAGGCCGGGTGAAAAAAGTTCAGATAAAACAAGAGCTCCTTGAAACTGCTCAAATCAGGAACTTGAACATAAGCTTATTTGATGTTCTATGATGTTTGGAAATTTCATTTTCCACCAGACACTGTTGCAGAACATGTTACTGTATAACTGGGGGCCACAGAAGGTGATAGAGTATGGATATATCGGAATCTATTTGAAAGTCATGAGACTCTTTTCCTCTTCCCCCTTCCACTTATAGAGAATCTGAGTGAGCTGCTGATAATAATACAAACATGTTACATTCAAAACCAATATGAGTTCTAATGAAATGTGCCCACTTGGTCGTCATATGCCAGCATAAGAGATTGCTCACTTTTTTAAAATGAGCAAAGTGTCATTGATCTTGTTTCTGGAGAGAGACAAGAGCACAAGAAGGAAAAAAAACATAAATAACTAAATAAAGAGACAACTGAAATGACTGGAGAAAGCACTTCATTTTATCCAACATTGAAGCAACTTTGGAACTAAATTTTTTTTATTTTTTTATTTATTTTTTTTTTTTAGTAATAAAGCACTAATTTAGACCTATATGCTTTTGGGCTTCAGACTCTGAATTGGATACGGATTCTTTTGCCATTAGTTTAAGAAACATCTGTACTGCCTGTCACATACTTTAATCTTAAAGCAGAGAGAGGGGTGTGATGCATATCACTCCAAGAAATTCCGCATGTTTTATACTGAGGGATGCTAAAGAAGAATAGCAGATAAAGTTGTCAGCAGGTTCATATGAAAAATCCTTGAAAAACTGCACGACTTCCAAACTTCAGATGAAATTCAGGGTCTGTTTCAGTGACAGATTCAGTATAGCTATTGCTGTGAACATCCAAGTCTATGACATAGGCAGCATAGTCTAGGCTCTAACTAGGCATGTGTCATAGAGATGTAAGTTAATTAACAGATTTCATCATTTTGTGCAGGTGCACTTAGCACAGGCCAAGCTTTCCCTCCTTAGGTACCATAGAAAACTTTTGGGATCTCTGTTGCTGCATTTGGCTACTATCATCTTTCCATATATTGTGTTTTCTATATCATCAGTTAACTGACACATCACAACAGCTAGTATATGTCATTAATATAGTGCACAGTTAATACACAAATTGGGGAGTAGACTTGGCAAACGTTGGGGGGGAAGAAGTAGAAATGTTCAGCTGAAGCATGGAGGAGAGACCTTAGTGGCAGAAAGGGGTGGGAATTGCTGTCAATGACAATGAAGTGAAGTTTGAGACAGCAAGTTGTGCTGAGGTGACAGCCAACCCCCTAACTAAGACAGCAGTGGTAAATGAAATGACAGATGAAATCACATAACGTGGAATCTCAACATAAAGACAACTTTGAAAGCTCTAAAAATAGTATTTTGCTACATCTCTGGGGTAAAATTATGTCTCCAAATGAAAGGAGAAAGGAAAAGAGCAAGAGAAAGGCAATAATTTGACAATACCTTCTGAGAAGTTTCAAGAGAAGTGAGGAGATGAGAGAACAAGAGTTGCAAAGGTGGAAGTCAACCAAAAGGAGAGTGATGGAAGACAAGGAGGAGCATACATCAAGGGAGGCTATCGACAACAGCAAAAAGTTGAAGAAAGTTAAAAACCAGTTCAGATGTTCCATAGTTCCCCAAGGAAAGAGCTTTGAAGAATGGAGTGTTTGAAGAGCAGAAGAGGGGAGGGAGGGCTCTGGATTTTAGTCAGACATCCTGAGTCAGGGTAGTCCATAGTTGTGTCTAGAAAGGAGCCTGTGGTGCAGAAATTAGCAGACAACTTATGTGAAGAGTTAAGTGCAGAGGAAAATAAAAATAAAAGTTAACAATGGTCTATGGTTAGACTATAGAGGTTTGAGGAGCAGGTGGAATTTGAACAAGATACCTTCAGGAGGTTATGCAATAGTGAGAGAGATGGAGGAATAGGTAGCCAGAAATTGAGAGTCCCAGTGAAGGCAAAAGATATAGAATTAGGCAATAGGCTTGGAATTAGCCTGAGCAAAAGTACATATTTCTAGGACACAACTAGTCTTATCCTAATGCAAAGAGCTACATGCATTGATGAATCGCGCGCTACAAGTGCCAGTTTCCTTCCATTAACTACAAAAGAAGCCCAGATACAAGGTTGTATGGGACCTTGGGTAACATGGTCTAGTGTGAGGCATCCCTGCCCATGTCAGCACAGCTGGAACTAGATGATCTTAAGGTCCTTTCCAACCCAAATCATTTTATGATTCTATGATTCATCTCAGAATCACAGAGTGGGCAGATGGTCAGTGAAGAGACTGGCAACCTGATCAGACAGAACCTATTTCTGTTCCAGGTGCAGCACACTCCCACTTGTGCAGTACTTTGCCCAAGCAATGTAGGTCCAGATGAGAGATTAAATAGCTCAAATGCAGCCCCAAGTGAACGTGATTAAACTATTTCCAGACTCCAGCTTATAAGTCCCCATTCAGCCGATGGGCTGGAACATGTGGATTCACTGCTCAGGTCCTGGAATCTCTGCATCTGGTTGACATGACCTAAACCGCACCATCTGGATACTTGAGAAAAAGCAATGCTTCCCCACTCGTAAGCAATATTTTTAAACTAACAAGACTTTCTTGGGGGAGCAGGCCAAAGCAGAACACTAGCTTGGAAAAGCTGAATAATTAACAGTTGAAAAAGCTCTCATCTTTCACAGTGCTATGGCAACGGCTCTGAACCTTTCCTTCTACTGTAGCTGGGACTGGCTACTGAGGAAGTCATGATTATACCTTCCTTGTTGTACCACTTCCAGCTCAGTGTCCAAGCTTGGAGGCATTCAGGGACATGCAATTTCCATGACTTTTACTACTAAGCCTAGCTGAACACCAGACAGGAGACACAAAGCAAGGATGGAGAAAACAGAGCAGCACCATTTCCTGTCATTACTGGGCTGCTGGGAGTTTAGTAGACAGGGGTGTAGCTCAACGCGATCAGTCAGGAATAAGAACAGATGGCAATAGTTTCATTAGAGACTAAAGGTCCCCCTGTACTGGTTGGATGTGGAGGTTCATGGCTCAGCTTCTGAGCAGGACTGATCTGGACTCAGCCTCAGATCACCACCCCTCTGATACTTTGGCAGCACCTGGGCAATGGAGTTGGAGCCTGTAGCACAGAGACACACTCCCTCCTCTCTGCTAAAGGGAGCATCCTCCTGTGCCTTCTTCCCTCCCTTCATCCTTCTGCTCTGTGTCTTTTCTGAGAGTACCTCACCCTGCTGCAGGGTCTTTTGCCTAGGCATTTGAAAAGTTGTACTATCAATAAAATCATTCTAGAAAAAAAAAAAGTTTTAGCCTGTTATGTAAAAGAAATGTTGTGTAAAAGAAATGTTAATAAGGCCTTGGCTAGCCAGCAAAATTTTCACTTGTTCCTTTCCTTGAAGGCATGTCTGCCTATTAGCACCTTCTCATGGCTTTCACCTTCCCAACAGGTGTTAACAATGCTATGTACTCTTTTGTGGTTTCACACACTTTAGGGCTTCAAGCCCAGAGCACATGGGTTAGGGATGGAGCAGAGAGAAGGAACATGGCAATGCTGAAGGGAGAGTGGGCAGCAAGGCATGAAGGAAGCATTCAAAATTAGTGTCATTGTCTTTCAGTTACTTTAACACTTAGCTACAACAGCACAAAAAGTCCATTTCATCCTCTTGCTCTACGAGGTGAACAGCACTGATGGCACATGCAATGATTAGTCTGTGGGAGACTCCAGCAGGCTCAGCAACTGCATTTAAATGCCACAGATGGTAGACTGTCTGGATTTAAATGGGAGCTACATTTGCTGGAGCCACAGATAAATAACATTTGTGGGAGTCAGGAACTGGGATACAGAAGTGTTTGCAAACATAAGCAGAGAGCATCAACATTTAAAGGCAGGTATGCTGGTTGTAAAGCAAGTGTCTAGATGTCACTGGAGCACCTGGAACAGCAACCAGGGTGGGCAGTGGGCCCCATCCCAGGTGTTGTGTGCTCGGCACCCGCTGACGTCAGTGGAAGTTCAAGGCATTTAACACCTCCCAGGACCAGGCTGTGAGAATGACTTCCAGAAGGAAACTATCTTGGAAACAGATCATGTGCTGTTAAATGTAGCATAGATGCAAAAAGGGCAGAGCAGTGTATGTTGCTGAATGTATCTTCTGTAGTGCAGTATCCCCAAGCTGTGAGCATATTCACTCTTGGCTTTCTCTTTCCACTGTCTTATCTGTTATGATGTTGGCACAGAGATGAGTCCATTGAGACTGCAGAGCTGGAACAAAACGGTAAATGTTCTCCAGGTTTTCTTTTCTTACAGAATTCCCTAACTCCCAACCTACTTAAGGGGGAGCCATGAGCTAAAGTAAAATTATAGTTTTGTCTTCTTCTCAAGCCAGATACCTCCAGAGGGAATTCTGCTTTTACTGTACTTTTTCTCCAGAACTCCTACAACCACCAAAGCACCTTGCAAGGAAAATAGGCTCTTTCTGCTCCCTGAGGAACGTTTCAATTAACAAAGGTAGATTAAATGAATGTTTAGTTAATTCAGTTTTGTTCTTCTTTATGCCAGTTGTTCTATGCACTGGAATTTTATATTTAATCTTTTATAGCCAGGCTGAACATTTATATAATGTTATAAAGTCTGCAGCTGTTATATGCGATTTGGCAAAGAAGAACTATGTTTGAGAAAATAAAANTTATGCCAGTTGTTCTATGCACTGGAATTTTATATTTAATCTTTTATAGCCAGGCTGAACATTTATATAATGTTATAAAGTCTGCAGCTGTTATATGCGATTTGGCAAAGAAGAACTATGTTTGAAAAAAAAAAAATTAAAAAAAAAAAAAAAGAAAAAAGAAAAAAAGAGAAGGTTAGGTCCTTTTATTTATTTTTAAAAATTCAGCGTTTCTAGTTAAAATTTAACCAAGTAAAAATAGTACTAAATAAAGCAGCCTTAATTTCAAACTTCTGTGGCTCTCTGAACTATTTCAAAGAAGGTTTGTAATCTTTTCTAGCAGGAAAATTAAGCAAGTATTGCTTATTGCAGCAGACATAGTGAAAACATCAGTAATTCAGTGGCTTTCAGGAATCTATTCTCTCTCTTGTGTTTTAACACCCCGGACTGCTGTTTTTTGGACACCACAGACAAAGCAATCTTCTTTTCTTAAATCAGCAAAGAGGTTTTAAATACATATATGTATGATCCACCCAAAGGATGTCACATCATATATATGGACAATTATCCTAAATCCCTGTATCCTACTGGATACATACAAACAGGATATTGCTTCTATTGGACCTCAAAGCCACCTTTAATGTTAAGAACTGAAACAGACTGAACCCCCAGAGCTTGATAATTTTCCATTACATGTCATCATTGTATTCACTGTAGGTCAGTATATTTGCCTTGTTTGTTAATTCACTCTATATACAAGTAAAATCCCAATGGATATTGCCTTGTCTTTTACTATGGTAAAGAAGGCTATTATGATAATAACCATAAAAGCAAAACAAAAACAAAAAGAAACAATAGCTTTAATTTTCTTCTGAGATACTTCTCATTTACAGCCTGGCTTTACTTGAGTTTAGTAGAGGTCAAAGCTGCTCAGTACAAAAAAGAGTTGCTTCCCTCTGGCATAAATGTAGAAATCCTTTTTGAGAGGTAGGATAAGACCTCTGGGTACAGCACAGAACATGAGATGAGCAGGTGTACTGCAGGCTATGCCGTTGGGCCTTTGGTCCTAGAAAAATGTTTTAATCAGGCAAGAAATAAAACAGCCCTAGCATCTGCTCTGCAACAGAAGGAATAGTTGAATGTGTAATGGTCTACCCAACTTGCCATAATAAGAGCAAAAGACAACTCAAGCCTCCTTCAGCACTGTGGAAACATTCTATGAAGGCAAGAGAGCTGGGAATCAGTGACATCAACAAAGGGTTCGCTACTTTAAGAAGTTCCCCAATCTCCATTCTCTTTGTGTCCCTGGAAGATGGAATGAAGAACAGGACAAGAGACTCATAAATAGTCAATAAACAAATTTTCAGCACTGCAGAAAATAAAATCTGAGTTCCAGTGTTAGAAACTCTGACAGTTTCTCATGGATATTCAGTTCTGTCTGACCAATATTCACAGGTGTAGCCTAGAGGATAGAGGGAGTATTCCAGCAGAGGCAGGAGTTACTTCATAATTCATTATTTAATTAGGGGGTTTTAGCTGCAGCCTAGTCTCATGGGAAACACAATGGAAGATTAAATGGCAGCAAAGGTCATGCTGAATCCTTTACCTGTTCACATCCAGATTCCTTTTGCATATGAATTGTTTGTGACATGCTTGGCTTTTGTAAAAAATTTACATTGAATGGAGGGGAAACAGGAAAGGGTCAGATGGACTCAGCTTCATTTTCTTTTTTTTTTTTTATAAGCTAATGCTTGTGTGTTTGGGAGCAATGAACTAAATGTGGATTTTGCTCAAAGACAGATTCAAGGTTAAGGGGGAGACTTTTGTTGTATTACACAATGCTCTAGGATAGACTATTGTTGGTCCTTGTTGTGCAGATGTAGCCATGGCTGATTATCCCTACTCCCAAACCTCTTTACTCAACCGCACTGTTTGGTTTCCAAGAGAATGATTCTCTAGTGACTGATTTATTTCTGCAGAAATGTGTATGTAAAGTAACTTATTTTACAACTGTTCACAACTGCGCATCCTGTACCCTTAGCAACAGGCAAAAAAGGGTTTTATAAAGCATACAGTATTCTGCAGTAGGGTTTGTTGTTTGGTTTGGTTTTTTTTTAAATATTGTGGATAATGTGAACACTTTGCATCTTGTGGACATGAGGATAAAAACCAGAATGAAAGTTATGGAAGGAAAATTAGCAGTGGAACATCCTTTAGTATTACAGAAACAAATCCAGAAAAATAAATTTTATACTCTTTTATATTCTTAAGTTTCTGCAGTGTTTATAAAATTGTACATTCAGTTTTAAATTTGTCATAGTTAGTGCTGTAGGCACCAAGCAGCTAGCTCTAGAGTAAAGAAGCTTTAGCACTGAGTACCTGCTATGTAGTAGGATAGAGGAGGGGAATGATGTTAATCAGCAAAAAGACAGGTAAAAGAGTTCATAAAAAGAGAGACATACATTGTCTTCTTCCTGGATGAAGTGACAGCTCTGCATTTTTTGTATAGTTGACTGAGCAATTCCCAAAGAAATTAAAGGTTGGTCCCAGAAGTTTACTGTGCTTGCAGGATGCTCCTTGAGAAGAATAAAATTAAGTGACCCTTTGAAGCTGTCTAATATAAAATGACATCACAAAGAAACAGTATCCTAAATTGCAGAGTCTGAGCACTGGTACAGATACTTTGGGGGAAAAAAAAAGTTAGAAATGAACGGAATTCCTTTGTACACAAAGAACAAGCAAACATCTTTACTCTGAAATCCAAGAGAAGGCAAGAAACAGATCTGAATGTCTCTTGTGTTTCTTGGTGAAAAGAAGGGCAACAAAAAAGGGGGGTGTCAAAATCCCAACATACTATAAATATGTAATAAGAAGGAAGAGGTGAATGCTTCCTGAGGGCACACTCCTGAAGCATTCAAAAAAGCAAGATCACTGCTGTAGACCAGTGACTTATTGGACTTACTGTCAGTTGAAAGGGAATCATAGAAACTGAGATCCAGGGAAATTAATTAAGGATGGGAACAAAAAACACATGGATAAAACTAGAAAATGTAAGGTAAGAACATACAGGAAACAAGAAGAAAATGTAGCTACACATTATAAATCAGAGGAAGACAGAGTTTCACTACCTAGAAAGAAGACAATTCCACAGAAGTCTGTTAATTGTTCCACTGTTTTCATTTCTTGTTAATTATGACAGCATCAAACACGTACTTAACCAGATGTTTATGTTTGGTTGAGGTTTTTTGATTGAAAAATAAGATAGGGGAAAAATACGTTTAAAGAATGGAAGTTGTTGCATACCACCAAGTTCACTGCTTAGAACTTAGCTAGAGCAACCTGAACCAGTCCTGATTATTTTTGAGAATTCACAGGTGACTAGGAATCTCAGAAAAGCCCATCCTACCATGCTTTAAGAGCAGTACTTAGAAGGCCAAGGAACCTAACTGTCAGTCATTATTTAAAGTGATCAGAAGATACAAAGAAAATAGTTAAAAGAAAAATCTGAAAGGAGAATTCTGTAGGTGTTTCAAAAAGAAACCATACAAGCACACCAAATTTCTTTTCCAGATATGACTGCCAGCCTCCTGGGTATAGAGACTGCAGAAGTAGTCCTTGCAAGATGTCCTGAACAGGCACTAGTTCTTAGAAATAAACTAAGGAAGTATAATTTAGATAAAATACCCATAAGTTTTTATACAACTAATTGGAAGCCCTACCCTAGACATACCTATCAATAAAGAGGAACACTTAAAGATAGGGGCTATAAACATGATCTTTATCTCCTACATGTATGACATTAAGGTGAAAAGGTTGACAAGCACTTGGGCTAAAAGCTGAGAATTCAATGTGATCTTGGGAGAAGAAATAGTCCAAAAAGGATGAAGTTCTTGAAAGACAAGTTGCAATAGTTTATGTGAAATCCAGGCATCTAGGACAGACGGGGTGAATTGCCCTCTAGAGACATCTGTGTCTCCAAATTACAACTAGATGAAGCCCAGAGAACCGCATAGACAAAATGCTTAGCTTTTGAGTGGCTTTTTTAAGGTGAGATAAATTCCAGTTCCTAAGAACTGAAATGCAGATACAAAGTGGAGAATATTTGTGACTGAGCAACAGTTCAGCAGGAAATCCCAGAATTACAGCAGATCTGAAACTTATGATGAGTCAAATGTGGTGTTTTGCAGAAGAAGCAATCCTCATTCTAGGCTATACTAAAAGGATGGTTCCATAAAAGAAATTGAGTATTTATTTAGCCCTTTTCAGAATTGACAAGGGCACATGTTAAATTCTATGTCCAGTTTTGGAGGGATAGCAGAAAGAATCCAGAAGGGAGAGCTTCAGAAAACATCACCCATTGATATTCCCTTCAACCTTACAGCTGTATACTTCTTTAGAACAAAAACCTCCTGTCAGCTGCATGATTCACTTAAGAAAATATTACTGAATATTAAAGAGTTCTAGTCAAATAATTTATGTAACAGAGAAAACTGGTGTTTGAATTGTGGAAACCAGTTGTAAAGAGGCAATCTTGGCTTCCCTACACAGGAAAGCTTCCTCCAAAGGCTATATTTACCCTGCTTGAAAACTATCTGGCTGGCTCCTGAGTAGATCTCTCATAGCTTAGGGAGAAGTCTGTGTACGCAGATGTTGAAGATAGGGATGGGATCAAATTCCTGCTTTGTGTCCTCATGCAAAAGAAGAACAAGGCTCACAGGCTGCAGCTCTCCAGATCTGTCAAACTGGCATCTCTCACCATCATTACACTTGCATTACAATTGCTGTCAGAAATTACTCATGCCAGAGCATGAACCCTGTGGATGAAGACAGAATTCTGGGGATGCTCAGTGTTGTATCAAAATCTGCTCGCAGCTACAGTGGAGTTGTCTTACAGCTGGTCCCTTGGTGAGGTCAGCCTAAGGCCAAGGATGTGCTCTGTCCAAAATTCTCCATTCATCCTACTCGAAAAGTGAGGGAACAAGTCATCTCAACAAGGTAAGGCTTTTACTATCCCAAATTGAGTTCAGCACATGGACTGCTGCCTATACTGGAAAATTTGAAGAGAAAAGCAGCAACTGAGAGGAGGAGGATGTCTGATGCTGATGACATTACATATGTCATCTTGATGACCCGATGAGGGAATACTAATTGCCTTGATACATAAAAATGTTGAAAGCTTTTAGATCTGAAATACTGGAACTGGGTGGGAATCCAACCAGAAGTTGCAGTACTTTGGGTTACTTTGGATTTCTTCCAAGGAGCATTTCAAAACTTTACAATCAAAGTACAGAGCCTTTGAAACCTCTCTCAACACAGTGATGGCAGTCATTCCCTCTGTGAGACACAACCATCATACAAAGCACTGAAATTCTGAATTAATCATTAGTTATCTCATAAAAGCTGCAGAGAATACACACGGTGCCAGCTCATCAGCTGGTGTAAATCAATACAAATCTAGTGTCTCCCACATGAAGCCCACTAAAAGCATTAAAAGTCACTTAACTAACATTTCTGCAGTACAGATTTGTTTATTTAATAGAGCCAAAATATAGGCGAAATGAAATGTTTGTACAGGATGTAAAGCCAGAGGTGAAGTGTGCTATGGCTTTTAGCTCCCCTTTTTCTCACCAATGTTTAGCACACAGTGGAGAATGGCTGGTATGGCACTGTGGGGCTAATCTTGCTTATTTGATACAGGGTGCTGGTGATCTGTATGTGTGCTTTGACAACACTGAGCTCCAAGAGTTCTGCTCTCTGAGAGCAGGGAGAAGCTGCAGAGCTTTGGGAGTCTCAGTCTTTCTCTTCCCTTCCATTCTCCTGGACATAAAAGGCTTTTTCTCTTTCAGATGAACTCCATATATCACAAAGCACAACCCTTCAAAACATACAGGTTTTATTCCTGTACTAAAAAAAAAAAAAAAAAAAAA
>NDXB01010795.1:51288-65398 GCA_002631895.1 Agapornis roseicollis | reverse complement strand
AAAACACCAAAAAAAAAAAAGTTTTTATTCCGTTAAAAAAAAAAAAAAAAAAAAAAGAAAGAAAAAAAAAAAGGAGAAAAAATAGACAGGTATCCACAAAAAAATTTCATGCATTTTTTTCTCTTAAAACCCCATTAGTCGAACATTTCTCCAAGATCAAACATAGTAATCTAGAACATAAAATAGCTAAGCTCTGATTCACTAAGGCATTCAGTCACATGCCAGACTTAAGGTACATGAAATGACTGTGCTTTTTGCATGTTAAAATACAAACTCATGCATTTGAAACACAGACATTTATTTAAAACAAAAATTAGAAGGAAACCTGCAACGGTGGCATTCATAGGTTGCTAGATACATACTGGAGTTTAATTTTTATGTAAATCTAAAACAGGTCTCTGCTCTTAAACTGAATTACTCTCATTTTACACCATGCTTCATTACTTTAACACAATCAATATGCAATGTTAGAAGCCTCTTAGTGGATGTAAATCAGTTTTCCATATATCAGTTACTCTTTCCTGAAGTCTTTTCAGCTGGGCTGACCTTTCTACTAGAAGATAAACTGTTATATATTTGAATATTTGCATTTTACATTCTTATATAAACAAATATTTTCAATGTAATACTTGTTAAAGCTGTAAGATCACAAGTTCAATACTTTATAAAACAGCTGTTCCTTTAATACAGTGCTTTAGACTTTTCAGGCATTTAATGAGAACATAAAGTGCTAGCCAAAGATAAGAAAAGAAAAATAGTTAATATTCACTTTCTGTTGCCACAGATGTGTACAACATAAATTTTCAGTCTTATGGTAAGACTTTTGAACAGCTTCCTTTTTTTTTTTTTAACTATTGGTTAATATCAATGATATTTGCAGAGCTCTCAGTAGCAACACATTTCATAGAGTGCAAGTAGATAAATTAAATGGCAAGAGATTAATTGATGAAGAATTTTTGGCTATGGGTATGTGTATATGGATAACAGAAGTAAAGTTTGATGGGTTTCATCCTTCTTTTTCATGCACATTCCTAGCAACCTGCCTTTTTCTCTCTTGGATATAGGAGTTGCAGTTGTTTTTTACATTTCTGCATAAATTTTGCTGCTTTTTCACAGAAAAGTACCACCATCATTTTAGAAGACTTTGACCCATACAACAGAAGGGTATATAACAATATATATTACCTGGCCAGAAAATTAGTGGTCTAGGTCAGACAGTGGTTCCTGATTTTTGACAGAAGGACAGAAGCTCCAGAAGGGTCTCTGAAAGTGCTCAGCACCACACTAACAAAAATACGCCTTGTGATTTTTTGTTTCATTTTCTCATTTAAAATATCAGCCTAAAATCAAATTTCAGAATGGGCATGTCCAAAAAAGGCAAACTATTGAATATTGGTTAAAAATAAAACGTTCTTTGATCACATTTATTTCAATGTCAAGCCTTTGAAGATTATGATAAACTCACAGTTAGTCATAGAAAGATTCGTGGACTTTTGTTACTCTTTCTTCATTATTATTAACTGAAACCATATCTTCCAGAAACGTTTCAAGGTTAATTTTCACACCATAGTTGCTGAAACGTCTGTCTTTGCCCTTGTTTTCTAGTTTTTGTGTCTGTACACGCATTCGTGCTCCCTAAGGCCTGAAATCATTGGAGCTAGAATAACTACCTCTTCAGATCATGTCCCATCATTATGAATAATTTAAGGACAGTTTGTTCATCTTTTGTCTGTCTGTAACTTGACACAAGTAATCAAGTGGGAAAAGCAGAGCTTGCTGCTTCAAGCCGTGCCCTGCCACATGTTGCATGTACTATATATGGGCAAAGCAGCCAACTACTGAAAATCCCAACTGTAATAATTGAGATCAGTAAATCAACTATGCAAAGGAACATGAAGTTCAAGACCCTTAGAGACACTGGTAAATATTTCCCCACCCACCCCATCTTGCTTATTACTGAAAATTCATGAGAACTGTCTGAGTGGAATGCTTTGGTTTGAAGCCTGATTGAATCTTGGACAAGATGCTGCACAAAAAGCATTTTCTTCCAGCAAACTACCAATCATACTAACAGTTGTTGATTTCAGATTTATCACCCCTCTTAAGTGAAAAACTATCGTTACAACTTCCAACACTAAGAAAATCTGCCAGAGGTAAGAGACATAGTGAAGATAATTAGGATTGAAGGAAATTTATTTCATTTTTAATGAATTTTGATCATGCATATGTTTATTTCCCTACAGTTATTCCCATTTTATTGATGCCAATCTTTCCACCAGCAGTAAATAACAATCTCTATTTTAATTGCTCTTTTTCTTACTTGTTCAGTTATAGGAGTCACAATTCTTAACAGATTCATAAATAAAATAGCATTTTATAACTTTCAGTTCTGATAGCTTGCCAGATAAGTCTTCAGGAAAGGATACTACTTGTCTACAAGTGCTACATTTCATATGTTTTCAACTATCCCTTTTCTGAAAAATTTTATGTATTAATGATGGTATTCTTGAATTTGTTTTAGACGGAAGGAAAAAAGTCAATGACCATTTTCAATTGCAGGTTCAAATATAAACTTTACAAGCTTTTTAAAATTGAGAAACCAATAAAATTGATTGTATCCTTGCTGATTCCAAAGTCTAAATTACAGGAGTTTAGTGATAGAGTTAAAAGCATAGAACAAGATGATCAGATTTCATAAAACATGAATTGATAAAACCCATTAAAATATTAGATTGCAAAATTTTCCCTATGACCTTAAAGAATCCTTCATTCCACTTAAAACTCGTGGGAATTTCTATTGCTTTCTGTGGGTAGAGATGGACTTTGTAGTTTCCAAGTGTGATTTTGTTCTTCTATGAAAAGAAACCACCAGTAAGGCACTGAACTAAAAGTGGGAGGTTTGTACATTATTAAAGTACTGTGATATGTTAACTACTTTTCAGCCAGGACTCATTTAAATGTATATAAAAGTGTAAAGGTAATGATTTCAAAATCAGACTCTGAAGTTCAGCCTTAATTTGGCTACTAAGAGAGGTGTCCTTCTATTACAAAGCATTAGGTACCCTTCAGCTCCCTTTTGTTTTCATAAACAACTACTAAGTTTCTTGCAAACTAAGACTAATGAAAAATCCACCTTTGAAACATAACTGTTAAATAGGACAAAAGAAATAATTCCAGCTTTCTGATTCTCTCCAGAAAATGGCTGTTTTGACACCACCACCTTCCAAAGTGGGGAAGTGATAGAGACTTTATAAAACCTTATTAGCTTATTAGTATTGCTTTTCTTGAAAGGCACTTAGATACTATACTGATAGTTACATCACCTTAACCAAGACGTAACATAGATATTTGTGTAACCTGAAGTGACCAAATCCCAAGATAATAGGCTCTCAGAGCTGCAATTTGGGTTATTTTATTTTGTTTACAGATGGTAGCATTTCAGTAAGATTTTCCAAAGGGAAAAGAGCTATTTTAGCATGCAAAGTGTTTTGGGCTAGGCTCAGAATTACCTCATCCAACAAAGATACAAAAGCAGCTATGATGAGAAGTTTCATAATGTTCCTTCCACATAAATGTTTCTCTTTTTTTTTCAGTTTTCATAACCTGGATTTTTCTCAAGCCACCTGTAACTCAATCCTCTCAGAAGTCTCCTTTTCTCTCTTGTAGGTGAGTTCATTTCACCACGTCATTGTTAGAGGGCATCAAGGTTGGTTTGGGGAAACTGTGTGTTCCTGTGTATCTCCTTGGTTACAATAGGAAGGCTCTTACAGATGCAAATCACGTTGGCTTCCAAAGGTACTCAAGTAAAATAAAGAATGCAGGAGGATGTGAGCACCACCTGCAACTAAGTGCTTTGCTAAACAGAGCGGTGTATTTGTTTCAACTATGTTACTACCTGCATGCTGAAGTAATGAGAGACACAGCTATAAAATCAGGAGGGGAATGAGTTTCTCTCCCCAGCAAGTACTAAAATTATCCTGAGATTCCTAGTATATAATGGGAGGAGATGGAGCCAATTCTAACCTTTAGGCACAGATATATACAGGCGAACAAACAATGACAATTCTACCAGTGCACAAACTAGTTTGTTCCCACTTTATGCGCCCCCTTTTTGCAGGATAGCCAAGGAGGATAAGAGCTTGTTGTCCCTTCTCCCAGCCTCAGCTATCCAGAAAGGGGCAACGATAAATAGACTTCAAGCTTTTACTGGTAACTCATCTGACGTCTGGACCTTTCCTTACAGAAATGGGCTTGGTCATTAAAAGAAAATCCCCCATGTTTTCTAATCATTTTCAGCAACTAAAAATTGAAGATCATTATAAACATCAGGCTTGGCAGCATACTAAAATCTCCTTTCCCTCTAATATAGCTTATGCTGGGGGCCTGATCCATTGGCTTCTATTTTGGGAGGTGAAAGAAGGTAGTCACTGGAGCACTATTAAAACCAGAATTTCTTCAAGATATTCACATCACTTAAATAGGTCATGAACAAAGGCAGAAGGAGTATTTACAGTGCTATTAAAGTAAACAAAAATAGCAACCCACAGGTAATTATGAAACAGATTGAATCTGGCAGGTGAGTTCCAGCAGTCTGGTTTTGATTTCCAAATGAGGGATTAGAGCCAAGCTATAGACCTGCCATAATAAATTAACTGTATTTCCATACTTACATGGCTTGTTTCTTTTCACTTCTACTTTCATTTCACATTAGCAGCATTTGGCACTCTGATGTACAAACAAGCCTTCTCATTTCTTAATCACCTCTGAGCCCAGAGTTGGTTTTATGGTGGAGCTACAGCCACTGCACAGCAACCAGCTTGGGGCCATCCTGCTAGTCCATACCTGTGCAGCACTGACCCCAGGACCTGGCATCCATATGCAGCTCAAAAGGAACAGATAACATTCACTTACATTTTTGAGAAGAAATGGCTTGTCAGTGAAATTATGAGTCCCAGGAGCAGAAACTACATGGGAAACAAAGTAAAAAACAGCATAGAAACATGATAGGACCAGAAAGTGGTACCACTCAAGTGAATGGAACATGGAGGACCAAAGAGGAAGGGTATCAGCAAGTTTGTGGAACATATTTGCAAAAGAAATCTGTTTGATTTTATTTTCTACTGCAATCTTGAATATAAGATGGAATGTCTCTTCAAGGGATGTTCTTAGTAACAACACAGGCACCAAAGAAGTCTGGCTTTATTGACACCCACCTCTGTAGCCTGTATGTGAGGGATGAAGATGTCAATAGCCCAGAACCCCTTCACACAGCCTTCACATTGGCATACCCACCCTACCGACTGCCAGGGCTTTGTCCTACATGCACTACTGCTGACCTTGCTGCCACTGCCTGGCTTCAAACAGTGACTGTAGGTGTGAGTACCTACATTGTGAACACACCCCAGCTAATAAACTCAAAAAAAACCAGAAGTGCTTCCAAAAATGGGGACTTACAGACTTGGAGTACTCATGTACCCTTGGGAGATTTACTCACTGCAATTAGCATTGTTTCTTGAAAAATGCATTAGCTGTGAAGACAACAGGCGGGGAGACAGTCTGACCCTGGGGTCCAAGGTGAAAATTGTTAATCCTGTGCAAACAGTAGCACTGAGAGCAAGTGCAAGCTACTCGGATAGCAAGTAACCCATGCCAAAAGAAGGAGCAAAGGAAAGGACAGCAGGTATGATTTACCCTTTTGACAGACAACTGACATATGGTCATTGTGCTGAAACACCTGCTTGAACTTAATGTACTTTGATTTTTTTGCTTAGACCAAAATCCATTAACAAGGCCCAAGAATTTAAAAACTGAAAAATGACTGAAATTAATCACTACTGCCAGTTTTCAGTAGTAGAATGATTAAAAAAAATGCAAAATGGTGTTTTTTAAAAAATTTAAATTTTACTAAAGGAAGATTTTGTCAAACATTTTGTTGCATTTCTAGTTTCAGAGCTGCTCTTTTTGATAAGCAAGTATCAGAATCCAAAATTATATTTAGAAGTACAAATACGTTGCTCATATAAACCCTAGTTTTGATCAGCAACAACTGGCTCTGCCCACTGCAAAGTTCTTATCTTCAAAAAGGGACAGAACTTGGAAAAAGAAAATGTCATACCTATAGACCTTTCTAACATACCAACCTTGCAGCAAGGTCAAAAACACATCCCTAAGAGACCTTTTTAACTACCCACCAGAACCAGTTTCAAAGACTCCTTATTCACAAAACCTTCCAATCCCACATCTTCTTCAGTGACAGCTGCATCAACAAAGTTCCTGGCTGAACTTTGTAGATCAGAGCAGTGTGCCAGGCTGCCCATCATGCTCGGCAACACTGTCCTGGCTTTCCACAACCTCCCCCCTTTCTGTTTATATCTACCTACCATCTCCTGCACAACACCTAGACTGTAAACTCTTTGAGACATGGAACAATTCTTCTGCTGCATATTTCTACTACATCCAGCACACTGGGCTGCCAATCCACAGATACCTCCTAGGTGACATGATATAAATACAGACTGTGGTCACAGTGGTATTTCCACCAAAAATACATGTCATGCTCCTACTGAATATGAAGGATGAGAGAAAGAACTTATTAAATCAGTGCCCAAAGATACATGATCTTTACTACCTAAAAGTAGAGTGGTGATCTTATTTGTGAGTTCATTCCATGTTAATAGAATAGTAAATAGTAAAAAAAAAAAAGAAAAGACACAAACTAAACAACTCCACCTGGTGTGAACTGGTAGAGGATCATTACCATCTTCATCACTTTTGTAGACTAAGCTGAAACTAAACACATTTTATCTTTGTGCCTGATACTGTTTACGTTTGAGGAAGAAAATATCAATATGTTAATTTTCCTTGTAAAATCCAAAGTGATGTATTAATATGTTATTATTACTTAACAGCTGAAAGTGTAGTAAATAGAAACAAGTAACAGAGCAGAAAATTGTTCCCCATGAAAGGAAAGAGAGGTCTTCTTTCCAGAATGGAGCTCTGTGCTGGCACTGTCTGTGGATCTCAGCAGTGACAGTGGAAAAAGTATTGGAAACCCACATTGCTCCATTAGAGAAAGTTTTCTCCTACCTGGAATTAAGGGAGAAGAGTTCAGATTTTCCACTGTAGTGTAGACAGACCACAAAAGCCAGTGTCTGCTTCCTGGTGCTCACAGCAAAAGGGGAATAGAGAAAATGACCATCTCAACATTGAAGAAACGCAATGGGTTTTGTTGTAGTACATCTTCCTGGTGTAATCTGATGTTACAGGAAAGATGGCTCAGACTACAGTCAGTGTTTAATGTCTGTGAGATTAAGAATTTGTACTGTGTGATAAACACCTTGTCTCTACTGTGGGGTTTATGCATCCCCTCCTGAAGCATCAGGTGCTGATCACACTCAGCATGGTGAACTGAAGAGACTATGAGGCTAAGACAGCAAGAAAGGTATTATGTTCCTATTTAGAAGTCAGAGCTGGGGGAAATCCAATTGCAAAACAAATGCAAACTGAGCACAGAAGTCATCTGTCCACACTCACATTGGGTGACCAGCTTGAAAACGTATGCTTCCACATGTCTAATTTCCTGCAAAGGCATTGATGGGCATCTCTGCTGACACCTCTGAAGATGCTGTAGCAGAGTCTATTGCACCCTGAAAGAATGCCTGTCTTCTTTTTGTACACAAAATATGACAGTTTGGTCATATATTTTGTACATGTTGTGTTTCAGCTTTTCAACTCTTTGGTACTACCTATGGTCACTCTGTGTGATGACTGACGCTGCTCTTGGAAGATACCCAAGTCCATGCACAAGTATATAAGCACCCTCTTTTTCTTCTTATAGAAATCCCTATCTGAGCAAGAAACACCAGTTTTCCCAGGATCACAGAAACCTTTCTCAAGGCTTTAGCAGACACTTTTTCAAGGTATTTATTCCACATTTTGAGAATACTAAAACAGCATGAAAGTACAGTCTTCATAGAAACAGGTTCTCCATTAGTGTAGGCACCTTAAACTAAGGACACGTAAATAAGGAACCCAATAGGGGTTTCATTATGAAAAGCCCAGACAAATACAGTGTTAGCATAATTGGACAAATGGATAATCTATAAATGAATAAGGACATGAAACTTTTTTTACGGAGCTGGAAACAGATTTGAATTCCTTCACAGTCACTCTATCATGGTTTTCCAGATCTCCCTCCATGTGTGTGACAGGGAAAAGAGTTTTACCTCCTTGAATAAGCACTTTCCATGCCTTTCATCTGATAACTAATGGCAGGCAACTCTCTAACCTACAGTCATAGAGGCTGTCAGTCATGAGGTTCAATTCTTTTAAGGGAGCAAATTTTGTTGCAAATATGATAATTTACTCCTAAAAAACCCCCCTCAGATTTATTTTGTTGCTGAGGACTAAAATATCTATGAGATATTTTGCATGATCTCTAAGTCTGCTACTGTAAGCCAGTTTGGTTCTTCCTGACAACTCTGAACTTAATTTGTAACAACTAGAAATGCATCTCTCAACTTGCAGCCTTACACTCATGTCTGCTGTAGTTTCCCTGCTAAATGTTCCTCTTGAAACAGATCATTGTCAGACTTGATCTTTTCCACTCAACAAAGCTAAGACTAAGTTCCCAGTTCTTGCTTCAGTACCATTTTTCTGGTATGCGAACAAAACTGAGTGACAAGTGTTGGAAATTTAACAGACGTAGCACTTCTCCTGAGCTAGTGTAATGTATTTCATGGCTGTTACCCCACCTCAGACAGAGACAGTAGGTACCACTTGTCATGGGTTCAGCAGGTGACAGTGGAATTAGTCATCCAGATTTGGGGTCAGTCACTGGATAATTGTGTAGTAGTGCTTAAATGTTACATAGGCCATCTGCTTTTCAGGGGGAAAATGGACTTGCTATATTTGATACTGCTGATGGCCCTAATCTGTTTAATAATATGGTGGGAATAAAGACCAAAATTATACTCTGGAAAATCAGGAATCAATGTATGCAGTTTTCCTCCCTCATATGTTATTACAGCAGGCAAAGAAAGTGGTTCTGTAGCAACCATGCTGCAGATTACTTTGCAGATGAAGCAATTCACAGAGATCCTTTGACTTGCAGTAGGACTTTTTTTTTTGCAAATTATGGTAAGTAACTCCAAAGGAAGAAGGAGGAAAAGAAACAATGGCTGACATAACCATTTTGGTCTGTACAAAGAGAGAGAGTCAAACACTATCTAAAACTTTGCTCTTCTTCAATCCTAAACACAAGCAATGATCTGTTAGATGGAGCTCTCTAAGACTTCATCTGGCCAGACTCCTGCAGACTGTGAACACATCTGTACTGCTAACAGATGCATTGTCTTTCTTTATGTTTTGTTTGTAAATGCTAGTAGGAGAAGGCAAGTGCGCAATAAAATGGATTATTTGATTATTTTCATTGAGCTGTTAACCAAGCTCAATGCTTTCTAGAACACAGTCAGCAAGGGAAAGAACATTAAACCTGCAGTCAGAATTGCAAGAGTAAGACAGAAGGGGAGTTTGCTGTTCTTATTTTTTTCACAGGTAAGGTTGGATGAGGGCTTCTTTCCGCTAAACTTGCAGTTGAGCAGATCCTGTCATTAGCACAGCTTCACAAAGTTCAGTATATGGCCACTCTTCTGCTAACTTCATCTGAAATTTCCTCTAGGGAATCTTTCTTAAACTTTAAATATGTAGAAAATAAATAGTTTTCAGATCTCCTCTACGTGTTTTTTTTTTTTTTTTTGTGAAGATGGCAGGCACTATTCACCTGCAACTTGGGCAAAACTGAAAGAAGTGTGATACTTGAAATTAAAGTTCTCACTGCAGACTGGGAAGTTTACTTTGCAGGGCAGCGTGACTGCGTGCTTATTTTACATTTCCCTAAGATGTACTAAAGCACACACAACTACAATAAGATTGAAAAGTTACTACCCTTCACAGTGTCTCAGTTGACCTCACCTGTTCCTATAGCAATATTGATGAAGAATCAAAAATAAGCAAACGGTTATAATGTTCTGCAGCTTTTGACCACAGTAAATATGAAAAGCTACCTTTCGGATCACTGGAAATGCCTTTTGAATAGCTAAGACATGATGATTAATTAACTCATTTTTCAAGTGCTCATTTTTCATTTCATCACAAAAATAGCTAAATCAGAGTGTATTTTAATCCATCACCTTTTCATCATCACCCATGGCAAAACCTTCCTCTCCTGACCTTACCTTTTCAACTTCCTGCTAAGATGTGTGCTTAATGAAACAAAAAACTGCCTAATTTTCAAGCTTAGATCCAGCTCTTTCCCTATTACAGTCATCAACTAATTTCCTTAAAACATCATCACATAATAAAAAGGGACCCTGGGGACCAGTGTCCTAACCCTGCCTTTTCTGACAGATGGAAGATTCCTTTCTTACAAGTCCAAAGCTCAAGGTTGACATGGGTCCTTCAGGGAACAATACTAATTTTTTTCCAAGCCAGTACCAGCTCCAGGTCAACTGTGGCACTAACTATAAAAAAACTAAAGACTTTTCCTGTTCCTCTGTCAATTCTTTTTAATGTTAACCTGAAGGGACTATCCATTCCTCATACAATTGAATTAAAACCAACAAAAGTGCATCCATGCATGCTATTTTATGAGCTGAACATTTGACCTCTTTCATTGTTGCCTGGTTTACTCTGGACAGAAATATCCAAGTTATTTGTGTTTGGCCAGTTTCCCCCTCCTAGTTCCTTCAATGCTCTAACTAGATGTTAAAGAACAAACTGGTAACCTTCACTGGTACAGCTACTTACCTCTAAAACTCAATAATTAATCCCGAGTGGATGACAAATGCAATGCAATATATTCTCTACTTGGCTGCAGTTTGAAGGAGCATGGACTCCAAATTAGTGAGCTCTTTGGGTTCAATCTGGAAAGCATATGTTTCCCTTCCATCATTCAATCCATCAAAATGCAGAAAAGGCCTGGGAAAGGCACATGGCACGTTTTGATATTATTCATTAACATTAATGTCCTTGTTATAAAGATATGTTTCATTTGCAGGTAACAACAGCCTTATGGGCATCTGGGAACACTTTGAATGATTGCAAAAAAAAAAAAGAAATTTGGGTCATAACTAATGATCAACATCCCCTTTTAATCAAATGAAGCCATCATGATGTGTCAGTCCTCAGGGGGAACAAGGACCTTTCACCTTGCTGGGGCCTGCAGAGGCCAGCAGTAGCTACAAGCAACCCTGGCAAGTGGTCTTTTACTTTAGAGAGGGGAAAAATGGAATCTATCCATCACCACACTCATATAATGTATAAAAGAAACCATGTCTGATCAATGAGGTAGTGATGTTGCCTTCAAGTTAAACTGTTCATTATGGAGCACCCATTTAGGGATTTCCTGGTATCACTGCAGATCGACCCTGGCACTCCCCTGAGTAGCCATTGCTCTAACACTCAGAAGCCTCCTCTTGGAACAGGTCTTCAGTAAAAATATGGAGTTCTGGCTGTAGCTCCCGTGGTTGTGCAAACAAGATTTAAAGGCACACCCTGGAGCTCTGCAAGGACAGCTTTCCCTCTGCAGTGCTGGTTCTACAAGGGGAAAGTGTCGTCAGGTGAATGGGTCCAAATTTTCCAACTTTTTTTTTTTTTTTTTTTGTAATTAGGTCACAGTATTTTTGTAAATAGCTTTTGAATGGATTTAGAAACAAAGCCGGAACCAGTGTACACCTAAATGAGACCACAATAAGACAAAGAAGTTGATTTTTCAGGGGAAAAAAAAAAACCAAAACAAACAAACAAAACAACAGAGCTACAAACATGAATTTCAGAAATGAGAGTTTCAGGTGACTCCTGATCACTGCTGTCAGCCAAACCACTCACTGAACTTCTGCCATTCTGAAGAGCTCCTGCTGCTGTCAGGCTCCCAGACAGTGTAAATGCCCCACAGAGGCAGACAAACCCAGGGCAAACAGCCCATCCTGCAAGAAAATAGATGAAGCAACTGAATGGTTTCAAGTGGACAAGACCCCCGCCTTCTGCCAAAAATAATGATTTGTTTTGGTAAAAAAACAAACAAACAACAACAAACATATAATTTCATCAATGAACACTTCTTTTTTAAAGTGTTCGGACAATGCAGCTCACTGCTTCAAGGGACTTCTTAAAAATAAAACCTGAACCAAGTGCCTTAATTATAAATGAATCCACAATGAGCATGCATTTCATGGAGATGAGAAAGGAGAAAGCCTTGCTCAGACCACACATCCCAGACTCTTGCTGCCATTGCCTTGAATAAATTTTAGACATTTTTAATGCCTAAAACATTAATATTAATTAATTAATTATTAATTAAAATTAATGTAAAAGAGATGTTGCTGATGTGTCATTGCACTTCACAGTGCAATGAAGGAACAACTGCCCTACAGGTACCCAAAAGCTGCAGTGCAAACGTTTTGGTTTTTTCTGAGGCATCAGAGAAAAAGGTTAATTAAGCACTATGCTCCACATTTTGCTGTGAGATTTTAGGTAACTGTATTCTGGTTTTTTTTCTCTGCCGCTCAGAGCCCCTTCAGTGAACTATAATATTTAATCAGCAGCATTGCTCCATCCGAAATTTCTCTCTAGATTTGTGTGAACCTACTGTATATCTCAGATTGCTCCCTGGATAATCTTCCGTCTATCAAAGAAAGCAGCCTTCTGGTGAAAGCTTTTCTATGAACTTACCCTGGGAGGTGGGCATGGGCTTTTAAAACCCATACTTCTAAGCAGCTCAGTGCCCCTGTTCCTGCATCATCAGATCACTTCCCATGGTCTTGTATACTCATGGCCACCACATTTCCGTCAGGTGAAGCTGGGCTGTCACCACTGTTAGACGTAATTGAGATCTAAGCACGCATATATTAAACATGTTGTTTAATGAACAATCTAATTCAACTGCTGCTGCCAAAAGGTGGCTCATGTCATCTTGCTGAGGTGGCTCACAACCAGTCTCAAATGTCCCCACCTCCCTATAGGTGTGTGGCAAACAGGACTGGTAAAGCTTCTTCCAGCAAAAGGAGGGATGTTTCCTAGAGGCAAGACTCCATCTCTCAGTAGCCATGACCCCTCTCAACCTTTGGTTTGAATGAAGCCTCTGGGGCTTTTCCAGAGGAAAAGGCACTGGAGGTGCCTGGCAGGAGCTGGCAGTCCTGCTCCAGGCATTGGCGCTGTCTCAGAAAGTCAGAGCAACTTTGTTAGTCATAAGGCTTTCTAGCATCAGGTGTTGAACTCACCAATCATGTCTTTATTTTAATTCCTGAAAAGTAAACCAGCTACCAACATTATAAGTGATGATCAGCCTAACTCAGACTGCATTGAGACAGTGCAGAGACCCCAGTACAAAGCCCCCATGTGCTTCACTCTGGCTTGAGCTTAGTTTCTGAATAAACTAAGGGGCAGGCACCTCTTTCTAAGATCCCTTCCCAAGCTATTGCATTTTCTAACTAAGTATGACATTAACCACCCTGTCATCACTGTGTTAGCTCATAGCATTTTTACGTTAGGTCTTCTAGAACGGCAGGAGCAGCATAACATGGGAGTTTAATATTTGGAGGAAGGTATGAAGCGGCACATGCTGGATTTGATAGGTTTGGGTTTGGCACCATTTCTCAATAGTGGCGCTTTCTAACAGTCCCTTAAAAACCACTGATTTGAAGAACAAGTATGGAGGCCTGCTCTTATACCCAAGGCACTAAAACCAGTTGGCAGGCCTGTCCTCCGGATTACTAGTACTCTTGAACATGAGAAGGATATTGCATTTACTTATGTCTCCTTTCCAAACTGGAAATGTTATTGAGCTTCATTCTATGCCTGAATTTTGTTTAAGTTAGAAACTGAGGAAATCAAAAGAAGAAACATTTAGTATTTGCAGCACACAGCAGAGATGGGTGCCTGACTGAGAAAGGACAAGAAATGATGGCAAAGCTCATACACTCAGTAAAATCTCCCAATTACACTTCCAATCCCCTGCCTTCACAACATGGTGAAAGTTTGCCCACTGAGTATTTTCAGTGCAAAAAGTCCCACAGGAAAAAAAAAAGAACATTTGTATTAAATAGCTGCTCTG
>NDXB01010795.1:13559-51194 GCA_002631895.1 Agapornis roseicollis | reverse complement strand
AAGGGCAAAAAGCCCCACAGGAAAAAAAAAAGAAAATTTGTATTAAATAGCTGCTCTGCAGAGAAAAAAAAAAAAAATCCCTGGCTGAGTGATAAAATCAATAAAAGTTAAAGCATTGCAAATAATTGCAAAATTATGTTTGATTTATTTAAAACCACTCCTATATTTTGGAAATTGGTTCTGCAAATGTTGCATGTGAAAGAGTAAGCTTTCCCAGGAGCATCACTGAAAATGATGGACGGGACTAGGAAAGAATGCACAATCATGTTTTCTTCCTCCCAGAGAGAGGGTATAAATCACAAGTTCCTCTATAATCCTCTTACCAAGGCTCCAGAAGGAAAGGGAGGAACTTGTCTTACCTTTAAAATTGGGCTTTTCTTGCATTCAGCATGGTTGTTTCCACTGGGCTTGCAACAGGCTTGAATGCAACCTTGAATTTCTGAGCACAGCAGAGGAAACTCAGGCTGTATTTTTGAGCTGGGGTTATCCACAAGGCTTATACCTGTGCTCTTCTCCATCCATCTTCCTTTCCACTTTGGTCATTGCCAGGCCCGTATTTCAGAAAGAAAACACTTTTTAAACCATCTTACCTCTGATTCTGGGCACCTCCCATTTCCATTTGTTGGGAGCATTTCTCTGCAAATGCAGAGGTCAATGCAGGCATGAGGGCAAGCCAAAGCCCAGGTCAAGATGCAGTGCATCTGAAGGACATGCCACAGCAGTATGCCTTATCACACCTTCCCAACACAGACTGGTTTCTGAGTTAGATGACATTATAAACCAGGTTAGCATCTCCTCAGCATCCATAGTTGGTGAATTTGGAGCTCAGCTCCAGACACAGGCTGGAGCAGCAGCAGAGCCAGAGCAATTTTCAAGAGTGGAAAGAGGCAAATGAAAGAGCACAAGGAAGGTTTTGATATGTAATATGTTTGAATATTTTGAAGGTCTCTATTAAAAACTGTAGTCTCCCTGCTGCAGCAATTGAGTTGAGGAAATAATAGTGGAAATTAAAATGCTTTCACCATTCAACCTCCCACAACCCTGACATTCTTTAGTAGGATATGATTGAAACTGGGCACATCTGCTATCAATAACAAATACAAAAAATGTCCTGCAGCTTCAAGACCTGAAAAACTTACAGTTGGGCTAAAAATGGAGCATAAATATGTATATCTGTAGACTCAATACAAATTTAATAGTTCAGTAATACTCTGTGATTGGGACCACACCATGTTTTGGAGTGCTTTGTCTCTTGGAAAAGCCCAGGAAATGCAGGGAGGTAGAAGGTCAATCTCCACTTGAGATTAAGTACATCTAGCCTCAGGTGACATGCAGGTGCAATAGCAGAGACACTTTCTAGCCACCAAGAAGCACAGCATAAACCAGCAGCTGAGCCCTCACACCTTCAGACACCTTCCCCAGGGCTGGGGTGGCACTGTGTGGAGACACCTGAGCTGTAACCCTGTACTTCTGGATGCAATTTGCTGTGAGAAGTGTGTGTTGATACTGAAGACAACTGAAAATATAACCAGTGCTGGCTTGGCATAGGTCCTTCTGCACCTTGCAATTCAGTGAGCCCCTTGGCTTTGTTTGCCAACAAAAGAAGCCTGTCATACTGGGGACAAGACTGCAACAGGCTGAAAGATAGAGCATATCCAGTCTCTCTGTACACAGCTGTTTGAGCTGAGGCTGTGCTATGAACCAAACGGTGTCACTGATTCATCCCATTCCCACTAAAAAATGTGAGTCATTTGTCTATCCTGGACTGTTCACTGAAGAAAAGTTTATTTTTAACAGGTACTGGTTAAAAATAAATGTATACATCATACAAATGAGTAAAGCACTAAGCCCCAAATTGGTATGAATGTGCCCTGAGAAAAATTAGCTAGCTTGAATGCAGCAGGAAACCTGAGAGCCAGTCCTTCCCTTACACTGGCATAAATCAGGAATAACCCCACTGAGATCAGTTTCTGTTTCTATAAGGAAGTATTTTTAAGGCTCTGATTGAGGCCATGCTCCATTAACCTAGTAGGACAATCCCTTCAGAGGTTTTATTGTTATTATCCAATGTTCACAAAAAGAGAACTCTGACAGCAAGGGTTTCAATGCAGGGTTTGTACCACCTTTACTTTTATAAAAGTCTAATGCAAGAGCTCCTTGTTCAAACTCACAATTAAATAAAATGAGAGAAATGATCATGTACAACCCATCCTCTTTATAGGTCTCAGCAGCTGGGAAAAAGTGTCCCTTGCAGGTGCAGATATCTCTGCACTGACCATAGACTTGGACTAGACACCTGAAGTTTGGCAAGATGAGCAACATCTTAAGTGATCACAGCAGACACAAGAGCTGAACTCTGTTCCTCTCAGCAATAATAAGAGGTTCCATGTGGCTGAAGTGGCTGAGGATTTAAAGACTGTCTAGAAAAGGTTGCTAACAGAGCATTTGGGTAAAAGTCAGTGACATGCAGCAGCACTAACTAATAGTCTTGCCTGGCCTGGAAATAGAACATCAAGGGCGCCTACTCTGCAGCTACTCTGAGCTGTGTTATGGCTTACAACCATCAGGAAAGCTGCACAATATCAGCCACTGGATTTAGTCTGCTCCAACAGAAAACACATTTGTACCACATGGAACCTAGCAATTGCCCTCACTGGGTTTTGTCATGGACACTGTGGTCCTTTTACATCTAAATACATACACGAGCAGAGCAGTGCAGGCACATGTGGTCTCTTACCCCAAAAGTTGACATCCCTAGAAGATGTGCAGCATAAGAAGCATGGAGGGGTGGGAGACAACTGAACGTGTCTGTTTAAAACAAAAGTAAATAATTGGCACATATGTACATTTGGATCACAGAAACAAGGCAGAAGCACCAGTAATTTCCCTTGAACATTTCTAATGAGCAGATGGTATGTGGTAATTTTGTAGTGGGACTTTGAAGTGACCTGCTCTTTCAAAACGTGAGACTGAAACAAACTTTTAAGAGCAGAGCACATCCTTCCTGTTATCTTTCACGTCAGGCAAGCAGGCCACAGAGAGAGATGTGCTCCAATTTCTCACCAAGCGTTAAAAAAGTCCCAGCTGTGTTGTTCTTTGCACTAAGCATTAGTGTGGGGAGCCTTTCAGGGCAGGCACCATCTACTGTTCTGCCTGTGAGCTCTGCCTCCACTCCAGGAACATGGCCTCACAGAACTACCACTCTCAACCTCGTACAATAATGAAGCAACATCAAACTGTGGCAGCGTGGCTGGTGTTTCCTGCAGAACCCAGTCACTTCTGCTTTCCGCCCTGGAGGGCAGGCCTTCCTCTCCTGCACCCACCTTCCCTGCTACTCAGGTGACCCCATTGTCTGCCCCTTCACTCCATAGGCTGCTCCACACACCATGCTAGGAATGGGGGATTTGTTGTTCTGGAGATGGTTGTTCTGGAGACCTGCACATGTAGGTGCAGGCACTCCTGTTACCAACAGAGCTCTGCCCAGGGGAGCAAACTAGATACATGGGAGCTATATGAGAAGAAAGGAGAAGATCTGTGATATGGACAAGGAGAGCCTCACATGCCCCTGGTAGTGGACCAGTCTTCTCTGAACAGGAAAAGGGGCCACAGTTTTGTGCATCCTGGTTAAGCAGTCACCACACATTTAGTTCCTTTTCTCCATGTTGGACAAATGCTTTCCTGCATTTTTCACTCCTAATTCCCCACATTCAGATATCCACATGGGTCATCCAGTCCTTCTCTTACTGCAATACTAGGAGTGAATTTCACCCATAAAGAATATGTCTAGGAAAACATTTTATCAGTCGAAAGCAAACCAACCTCCAGTACACAAGGTGGTCAGTAAAGGCATATGTCCTTGATTTGGAGCAGACCAAAGCATTAATTTGCTGTTGTAATTACTTGATGCAACATTTTGTCCTGAACTGCTTACAAAGAGTAATAGCCAGTAACTACAACTTAAAAGGGGGCAACTTTGGGTGCAGAAAAAAAATGTTCTTTATGAAGCATTTCCTGTGTCCTTCTGAGTGCCTTATCTGATCAGCATCTCTCACTTTTATTTACATTTTATCTTCTTTAAGAACACTTGTGGTATGGACTGAGTCATCAATAAGGGCACAACATGAAAGGAAGGATGAAAAATAAGCTGTCTTAAGAGCACTACTCTGCAGGAAACTTATTAGCATTTATTGTGCGGTATCAGGTTACCAGAGTTGAATGGAAAGAGCAGAGTTTATTTAAGTGGCACAAAACACAGCTCTCTGGAAGTCACATCCAGTATTTTGAAAGTACATGATGGAAAAAGACATAGAAGAAATCCCTTAGATTTTGCAGAAGCAAGTAACAGGTACAAGTTGGGGGTTGAGGGGCAGTGTTAAGGCTCATGAGAGCCTTGAGAAACAACTCTTGGATAAGGGAAATACCATGGAATTAGGGAAGAAGGTGTAATTTACAGTGGGAGAAATCCCAGGGCTATCACATTTATAACCTACTTGCACAAAGTCTACATCTTGTCATTCACCCCCCATCTCCTCCCCCCAAATAAGAAAAAGAGACATACTTAAGAAACAGCTCAATAGATTCCCAAAATTGATTTCTGCATCTGGAAGACTTCTGAGCGTTTTCAATGGCCAAGTCACAAACCTCACTCCCACATTAATAGAAGCTGATTGCTACTGATGTAGACTGCAGGAAAACCTTAGAAGCCTCTTTTTAGGGGTAAAGCAGGATATATATTTACAGTTGACATGCATGTGCTGCCATAAGCAAGTTATACAATTAGAAATTAGGCTAGATTTACAGTTTTGAGCTCCCTTTTGCTTGGATAATGATAAAGCGTGCATGGGTGATATTCGACTCTGAGAAAGCAAAAATACATGCAGAGAGAGGACTTCACCTTGCCGTAGGAGAAGATCTTATTCTTCCCTGACTTTGTTCTCTCTAAGCAGAAGGTCATGATCTGAACTTCCATTATGGCTGTTTAAAAATGCATCAAAGGTTCAATGGATAAAAGAATGTTATTTTCCAAAACCACTGGGACACTTCCTGTCAGTTCACATAATTGAGTATTACAGTATTTAAATTACAAATTGAAGATTATTTTTACAGGTGTCATTTTAAATATAATATGAAATTTCTTGACATTACCTCAGCCATGCTACACAACCCAGCTGCACTTGGACTTGCATGTGTGATGCACATGGCTGAAATTTTGTCATATTACATCATGGGCTACAAAAACACACAGTATAAATAGACGATGTAATATTTGAGAAAGCAAAAACACATAGTGCTGGCCTCAGTTTATAGAACTCCAGATCTAATACGGACGTGGAAATGTAAACTGCTAGAGTTCAGATCAAAAACCTTTAGGAGTTAACGGTCTTGGAGAAGCGCAGAGGAGAGCAGATAGACGGTCCTAGGTTGCCCTCCAGTGGGCTCCCACCCAACCTGCCTCCCACTGCACCATGGCTGAGGAGGAAAACCAGCCCGCAGGATTTCACCAAGCCGAGCAAATGGGACAGCTGTAGCCCATGAAGAAGACACGCTATTCACACTGGCAGATCTGCAGACCGACGGGAAAAACGTTAACTTCATTAAGAAAGATATCTTTAAGAATGCTTTTGGCTTTCTATCCGCAAATTGACGTTAGCGGCTGCAAAGAATTTGCCTTCAACTGTTCTAATTTAATGTGGCTTTCTAAAATGCTATTATCTCCACTCTGTAATTTGTTATTTCATTTTTATGGTTTCCAGCAAACGACATGTCTGGAAAGGAAAAATCCACCTTTTCTTCTTCTCTGTTGTGACTTTCGATTTGCTTTCATTCTGCATGAAAAACTCAGTCCCCATAGAAGAATTCTAAGCAAAACAAGAAAAATAAAGAAAACAAACTGTCAGCAACTTCCTAATGTTGTTAACACAAAAAATGTCAACAATACTCACTAGGTAAATTAAAACTCCTCTGCCCTTTTTCTACTCTCCTCCTAAAGAGGAACATGAAGCTTTTAGTCAATTCCAACCATTATAAGCAGTTCCAGATCCAATACTTGGTGACCACAAGCTAGGCTGAGTGGCTGAGCAATAATTTACAGAAATTGCCAAACTCAGAAGCAAGCGGATGACATTTCATCTGCAGGCCTGTCCACACAGAATAAGACTCTGATAATTGTAAGATTAACTAAGCAATTTTTGGTTTTGCTACTCCTCAAAAAACAAGCATAATTTCAGGGATTCAAGGAATAGATTTGTAATGGAAAAGGCACTAACATACTGTGAATTAACTTTCAGGTGTTAGAATTTCAATGCATATACAGCTANAGTGGCTGAGCAATAATTTACAGAAATTGCCAAACTCAGAAGCAAGCGGATGACATTTCATCTGCAGGCCTGTCCACACAGAATAAGACTCTGATAATTGTAAGATTAACTAAGCAATTTTTGGTTTTGCTACTCCTCAAAAAACAAGCATAATTTCAGGGATTCAAGGAATAGATTTGTAATGGAAAAGGCACTAACATACTGTGTTAGAATTTCAATGCATATACAGCTACTAAAATGAAGGACCATAGCAAAATGACTACCTTTGTCTCTTAAGACAGAGCATTACACATTGGTGATTTCAGTGCAAATATCCTTATTCCCTTCTTTTTTATTTTTTCTTCCTACAAAGAGGCATAAAATGAAAAATAAAAAAAAAAAGTTCTAATTTATCTTCAATTTTTTGTTTGTTTTTGTTTGTTTGGTTTGGGGTTTTGTCTGGTTTTGGGTTTTTTTGGGGGGTTAATACAAGCATTTCAGTAAAATGAAAAAAAAAAATAAATCTTGTAATGGTATTTTCAAGATTTTCAATGATATTTTCAAGAAAAACTGCATGGTTTAGTGCTAGGAAGTTTGGGTTGTCTCCATGAACAAAGTTTACTCTTTAATTNTTTGTTTTGGTTTTTTTGGGGAGGTTAATACAATCATTTCAGTAAAATGAAAAAAAAAATAAATCTTGTAATGGTATTTTCAAGATTTTCAATGATATTTTCAAGAAAAACTGCATGGTTTAGTGCTAGGAAGTTTGGGTTGTCTCCATGAACAAAGTTTACTCTTTAATTGAAGACAGAAATAAAAACTATGTAAAAATAAGAGATCGAAACACTTTCTTGTTGTGAAAGGAATGTAACTCGAGGCTACCCTGGATCTAACCTGGAAAATGAGCACACTGAGATGGGTCTGATATTAGGAAAGTCCAGCTGGCGATATGTGGGGGACACGACCGAGGCCACAGTCTGAAAGAGAATACAACAGGAGAGGGAGCTCTCATCCAGCCTGTCAAGGCAGAAAGGTGATTTCAGGTACTACACGGCAGGTTGAAAAAATAAGCCAGGAACCCCTTAAACAGGTGAAAAGTTTATGTCGTAAAACCGAAGCACCGATTTTCTAGGACTGAAGATTCATTATGGGCAGGTAACCACTGATGTGGTAATTTAGACTTTATGTTTTAACCCAAAACCAAACAAAATTGAAGTGTTTTTTTGGGTTGTTTCAATGGTTCCTAACATTGAATCACTGGAGCTAAGTTTGAGCTCAGTGATGCTTGGCTTGCTCAGGTCTGAAGTTCAAAGTGAAAAATATCAAGGAATGGGAGTTCATATGGATGAAACCCAAAGCAAATGTTTGCAGGAACCTCTGAGAAATGGAAGTGCTGTGTTCACATAGTTCTAATTATAACACTGCATTTGTAGGATTCGTATGAGTTAGGGCCCATGGAAGAACAAAATAAAGGAGAGCTGACTTAAAGAGAAGGCAAAATACCATATGGAATTTGGATTGGAATCTTCTAATGTGAAGGAAATCTCCTGCAGAAAAGTGGGAACTACTTAAAAAACAGCTGGAGAGACCACAAGTGAAAGTCATCCTGGTTATAATCTAAACACAGAAAAGGGCAACAAAGGCCATTTCAGTTATGCAAGGATATAAAGTCTTATACTCTGTGTGCAAAAAAAAAGCCTAATAAGGGGTCTTTAAAATATAAATAGCACTGGGAACTACATAAAAAGTAGACAGAAGCTAGTTAAAATGAGTAAGAGACGAAGGAATTCTAATGAAAGGTAAATTGCAAAGGATACTTCTGTTAATCATAAAAGCTTCTTGCACAGTCCCATGGCAAAGACAAGGGAAGGCAGAAAACCACACTATTTAAAATTATAATGAAAGAGATGGTGCATTAGACCCACTTTTCATGTTGAAATTATATTGCTCTTGATTTAAAGCATAATACAGCTTTCAATATTTTCCATCATGAGAACATTTGTTTTCTGCTCACAATATGAGGGATTTTTCCCATCCCACTGTATCCACGTAGAAAAGGGACAAGCTATCCAGCTACTCATTCAGACACCACAGACAGTTAATAAAAGTAGGCATTAAAGCTAAGCAATGTGAGGCACCTCTCTTGAGGTGCCTGTCTCCCACCTAAAGCTATGGAAAGCTATGAAGTGCCTAATAGTAAGTGTGAGGACATGACCCTGTGTCTTCACAGATGTAGTTTTAATACAGTTACAGATTTTCAAGGAAACAACCTAATGACTTGAAATCAATGAACCTTACTGGTTTACAGAAGCCAGGGGTATCACAGCCTCAGAGTAGCAAATTGCAGTTGAAAAAGTAATGGGAAATTTGTACCCAGATGAAAAAAATAAGAAAAGAAAGAAAAAAAATCTGCTTATAAATGGCATTCTGCCATGGCAAGCTGATGAATTGCATCTGTGAGTCATTTTTCATGGAATGGTAAAGTTACAAGGGGTAAATGGCTTGTTATGCTGCAGACATGCTCAAAGAACATAGCTGGAAAAAGGCTCCTAGATAGTGTCTTTACAGTTGCAGTGGTTAGTTATAGAGGTCTCCCTTATTATTTTCAACTGTTCAGTGTTATGCCTTTCCACATCAATTGCATGGATTTCAAAGCATAACAACATCGTTGCATAGCAAAGACCAACCTTCAGGTCTATCTTCTTACATTTCAGAAGTACAAATATGCATTACATGAAGTGCAACCTACGCGATTTGCAAGAAGGACCTTGCAATGATCTGCTCTGAGACCACCAATAGGGAGAAAAGCATTTGACAACACAGACTGGGGCTTACCCCAATATCTGATGAAAGCCAATTTTTATTAAATTTCTCCATTTCATTTTAGTGTTGTAATTCATAGAATCATAGAATGGTTAGGGTTGGAAAGGACCTTAAGATCATCTAGTTCCAACCCCCCTGCCATAAGCAGGGACACCCCACAGTAAACCATGCCACCCAAGGCTGCATCTAACCTGGCCTTGAACACCGCCAGGGATGGAGCACTCACAACCTCCCTGAGCAACCCATTCCAGTGCCTCACCACCCTAACAGGAAAGAATTTCTTCCTTATAGCCAATCTAAACCTCTCCTGTTTAAGTTTGAACCCGTTATCCCTTGTCCTGTCACTACAGTCCCTAATGAAGAGTCCCTCCCCAGCAGCCCTATAGATCCCCTTCAGATACTGGAAGGCTGCTATGAGATCTCCACGCAGCCTTCTCTTCTCCAGGCTCAACAGCCCCAACTTTCCCAGCCTGTCTTTGTATGGGAGATGCTCCAGTCCCCGATCATCCTCGTGGCCCTCCTCTGGACTTGTTCCAACAGTTCCCTGTCCTTTTTATGCTGAGGACACCAGAACTGCACACAATACTCCAGGTGAGGTCTCATGAGAGCAGAGTAGAGGAGCAGGATCACCTCCTTCGACCTGCTGGTCACGCTCCTTTTGATGCAGCCCAGGATATGGTTGCTTTCCGGGCTGTGTGAGCACAACGAAGCCAGCTCATGTTCATGTTCTCATCGACCACCACCCCCAATTCCTTCTCTGCAGGGCAGCTCTGAATCTCCTCTCTGCCCAACCTGTAACTGCCTGGGATTGCTCCAATCCAGGTGCACTTGTCATGGTTAAACTTCATGAGGTTGGCATCAGCACACCTCACAAGCTTGTCAATTAAATGACTTCAAAAGCAAAATTGCAAAGGGGCTTGACAGCTGCTCCAAAACAGAGTCCATTCTGTGGGAAAGCACTTCAGTAGTTCAGTGAGCAAAAAGCTTTTATTTTGAAGTTGCACCTGTGGAATCCTGGCTTTCAGTGGCACTGTAGGGGCACTTTGCACTTGAGCAGGGATGCCAAGAGTCAGTGTGATAGAGTTGTATGCACAGTGTAGGAGGTGGTACTTTCCTATCATCTGTAGAAAGTGTAATATGGAGGATGCTCAAAATGTTCTCCAACTTAACTGTGGGCCTTTTTTGTGAGGTCTTATTGTTTAGAACTCACAAATTATGAGCAACTGTAGCCATTACTTTCACCAGTGTAGTGAGTCCTGTATCTGTCCTCGTAGCCCAGAAGCAAAAAGTTCATACACTTACATACCTTCTTCACAGGCAACTATGGTCTAAGCTGAGCAGCTCCCTGAAGGCTGAGCAGTGTTCTGGATGGTTCTCCTTAAGAGACAGCCCTTTTGAAATAGTGACATGGCTGAAATAGATTGGCAAAAAAATCTGTTATTTTACATGTTTGGTGTCCATATCAAATAATAATAAATGTTGTTTACTAAGTACTTGCTACCAAAACCCTCAAGGCTTTTGAAAACACATCACAAACAAAAAGATAACAGAGCTGTTTTCACAAAAGCCCTCTTTCATGAACTACTAAGACAAAACTATTAACCTCCTCTGAAACAAGAGTTTTGAGAGCTCCTACTGTGTAAGGTCCACAAGTCCTCTGCGTCTGTGGGAAACTTTCTACTGACATGCAGGTTCCTTTCATAGGGCACAGAGAAGGAAAATGTCCCAGATATACAGGCAACATTTGTGCTAAAAGAAGCAGAATTTGCAGTTCTAATGCCAGGGAAGAAGAAAGGCCAAATTCAGGGCACACCTAAGTCACAACTCAGCTGATGATTTTCTCAAAAGCTGAATATCACTGGAACGAATAAGTCAAATGGGATACGTCAGTGGTGTTTTCAGTCCTGTAGCTACACACTGAAATGCACAGTTTGCAGTAGAAATTCAAGTAAATGATCTTTCAGGTGCAATGTGAATTTTTTTTCCTTTTTTTTTTTTTTTTTTTTTACAGAAGACATTATTGTGGATCTGTCATTATTTCTGTGTTCTTCATTTCACCAGTTACAAAGGGTATGGTCTCCTCAGTACANTAAATTTATTGGTTTTGTGGGTGTAATGTTAATTTTTTTTTTTTTTTTTTTTTTTTTTTTTACAGAAGACTTTTTTGTATTTGTTTTGAATAGCCATTAATCAGAGCAATGGAGAGGAAAGAAATCCACCAGAAATGGAATATCACTTAACAAGCCTGCAATTAGCAGACTAAAGAGTTTGTTATTTTTGTACTTTTTCCCACTGTATGACCTAATGGAACACTATCAAGCATTAACACACCACAGTTCTAGCAAGAGCATTGTGGCCTTTCACAACATGCAGAACCATACTGGAAGTCTCTGTGAATTTAGCTGTTGTAGAGCTAAAATGCACTTGATGTCTTGTCCATCTCAATTTATCATGAATTTTATGTCAAGAGCTCAGTATTGATGAAGACAACTTATGAGCAGTCATGTGCTTGGACATGTTCCAGTGTTTAAGCATAATAGGAATCTTAAGGAATTTAGTTCTATCTTGATATTTGAAGAACAATGCAAATAATATCAAGTTTCAGAACCACAAGAAATGCTTAACACAGAGCCAAAACAGAGAAATGTACAGGTGTTTTTTCCTGATCATTTCCAAAACCACCCTGTCCCTCTACATTTCTAATTTTTGCTCATTTGAGAAAAAAGGGGAAAGGCAAAAGCTTTTTTATTAGCAAAACTAAGACATTGTGCAACAATGCAAAGGGAAGGTCAGAGTTCAAATTCAACATGCTGGATTGCTTGTCTCCCTCAATCCTATTCACTAAATCAGCAACACTGTATTGCTATGATGACAGGAAGAATTTGGAAAGAGAGGAAGGTTGTGCTAGTATCAAAGACAAAAAATAAGTCTATAAAGTGATTGTCAATCTCTTTTCAAAGTCAGAAGAATCTGTCCATTAAAAGAATTAATAACTTCTACCTTCACTGAAAAAGGATGAATTTATCCTTATTATACTGTCAACTATGAATACACATTGTTTGGTTTTGTTTGATTGTAACCCAAAATCTGTGTTAGATAGGAAACTTTTCCCAGCAATAAAATGCTTCTCACATAAAATATCCACTATTACAAGCAAATATTCTCCCTGGATGTTTGCAATTCAAATGATGGCATTATGAGAGCTTTCTACAAAACCAACTACACATTGACTCTTGCCCAGATTACCAAAAGCATTTATGCACTTGGCTTGCATTGAAAATTAGAAGCTTAGATCCCTTTGAGACCCTGAATTCATAATAAAGTCAGATCTAAAAGATAATTCTTACTGAGAAATCAGATCATGTCATGAGATTAAGGCATACTCCTATTGAGAAAATAAATACTATCTCACTGAGAAATTAGCAAAGCAACTTAAACACAAAACAACTGAAATTGTGCAGTTCTTCAAATAATTTTGATTTTTAAAAGCCTTAGCAATCATCAAGCCATAAAACTCAGTAATAGTCTTACCTTGTATGAGTCCTTGAAAATATTAGGCATAGTTTGCAAAAGTGTTTTAGACTTATAGCCAAGCTATGTACTTAGGGTACTTAACATTAATACCCAGTGGAGCTAAAAAGCAGACTAGTGACTCAGAAGGAGTCAAGTTAGGAACTGAGGTTTAGCAGATATAAATGGATTTCTCTGGAGCTTCAGAATGGCTCACCCATGGAATACTGAAATTTATCTCCATCCATGGATCTTAGGTAATGCTACAGCACGTATGGGTGCACCTGGTCCTACGTGGGGAAGACATGGAGATAAGGCCATGGCTGAGTGACCCTTCATTCAAAACTGCAAAATAGGTGTCTCCTTCCCCAGAGAGTTCCTGGTATAGAAGAAACAATGGTGAAAGTGGTCTCATCCTTCTCTCAAAGGTAAGTAACAGACAGCAAAATCTGCAAGACCTGTGTTGGTGGGCTAGAGGCTAGTGCAGCCATTGGTACTACAGGACTATTATTATAGATACATCCTGGAGAGTAAGAGTCACTAGACTGAATGTGGACATCCTGTGACAGGGAACAGAGTCAGAGAAAAGTCTCAAGTATAACAGTTGTACAAGATGTCTAAGAGAGTTAGGTATCTAATGTGCACATATTTACCCAGCTTGGGTGGCCTGAAGGCTGTTTTAAGTGACTTGGCACCTTTGGGAGGAGCACCTAACTCCCTTTGATTTCAATAGTGATAACTGCCTGGGTATTTCTCCTTCAAATCTTGAAGATATTCAGTGTCCAGAAACCAGATCCAGCACACAACCAGACACCTTGGCTGAGGTATACCCCATTCATTGTAAACCCTTTAAAGTTATGTGCCTAGCCTAAACTAGCCACCAACCTCCTTTCTGAAGTCTGTGTGAAGAGATAAATCTGTCCAGGGAGGAATTCACTCCATTTATCCTAGACATTTTTCTTAATTTAATTTCTAAGAAATGGTTTGAGTACTGCTTTGCTGGAGTGTGGCCCTATCTGTTAGTACTGTTTCAGCTCCTGCAGCTCTCAGAATATTGACTCCTGAAAATATATTCAGCTGCTGAATGCAGAGGTGCTTTTGAATCATGAGTACAAGATTTTTTCTCTCTGTCAGAATCTTACTTGTAAATTATCAGCAGAATGAACATATTTTTAACTGTTTTTTTCTTAAAGAGAAATATATTTTTCTGTGATCTGTAAGTATCTATCAAGCTTCTATTGTCAGTGAAAAATTCCTTGACAAAAAACCTAAAGCTTCCATTTTTTAACAATTTTCTTTTTTTCTACAGTAGACAAGAGAAGTTCTAGAAAGTTAGAGCTGCTCTTAACCTCAAGGTTACTGAAAAGCAAATGAATACATACAAAAAAACTGTCTAGGAAAAAAACTGAACTGAAATTGTGGCACAAGGAATAATCCAAGCAGCATTTTCAATACAAACCTTGACAACCCTATGTTGTCTTACAGTACAATGTTTTATATATGCAGCTGATATGCATTCAATGTGTCATATTTTTGGATGTGATAGCAAGAAATTCCAAGAATCGTTCAGCCAAAGGTAACTGTAAGTATAATATGATGTGTGGGTATAAAAACTGAAACTCCTTATTTTGTGAAGCACTTCACAGAAGATTTGAAAAATTCACCTTCCATTAGAGCCAAATTCCAACCTCAGATACACACTTGGGGCTCTCATTAAAGGCACTGGGAGCCAGAAGTACTTTGTCGAGGACAGACTTCAACCGATTTTGGTATTTATCCTCACAGAGCAACTCTACTGAAACCTTGATTAGCCAAATGGAACAGAAACATGAAAGTAGTTTAGATTAACAGGGTTTGGATAAGTAGGAGAGGTTTTAGTGTTTTGTTATGCACTTTAATAGATGTGACCTTAGACCACAAATCAGCAAGGCTCCTGGGCATATGCATAACATTAACCATATGAGTAGTTGAGTGAAGTCAGCAGAAGTGTTTGCGCTCTTGAACACAGGCATATGTGTAAGTACAAGGTAAAACTTGTAACCAGTTTTCAAGACTGGTGGTAATTAAGGACTGTGTATTGCTCTGATTTATTTTTTATTCTAAACACAAGCATAAAGCAAGTCCTCCAAGACAGATACTGCCTATTTACAGACAAGTGACCCATTCATGCCAGCCGAGTAAATGACACTAAACCAACTAACTTTGGGTACAGGTGAGGAAAATCTTAGGCAGCAACAATTTAAAATCTCTGCCAATAGAACTTAGAAAAGAAGCACCAACAGGTCTGGTGGGGTGTGCTGAAATGCCCAGAAGAAATTCATTCTTCTCCTGAACCTCCAGACCAGAGTACTGAATTCACACTGATCTTTACCTCAGTTTCCAGGGAGAATGAGGCTATTGAAGGACCTGTCTATATTCCACCCTCACTCCAATAACTTTTGCACCAAGCTGTTGAGGTCCAGAAAGTTTACAGCAATGCCAAATGCTGTGGTAATGGGACAATAAAGTACCTAGAAGAACTTTGCAATTTATTTAAGTTTACTCACTCTTTTATGCTGAAAACCCCAAACTTGTCTTCCATTAATAACTACCACATTAAAAAACATTAAGGAGTGGTTGTATGTGCTAGAAAAGGCACATGATATCCCTATGAAACCTAAAACAGGGATAACACAGAGCTGTAACAAACTGAACCTTACCCCAGCACTAGCTGGTAGCTTTTCCTTACAATTAATAATAATAATGATGATGATAATAGGAGTAGTAGTTTCCTATTTGAAGACCTGGATTATTTGCACTGACTCTTTAACATGTTTCATGCTTCACAGCAGTGTGCGTAAGAGTTCACTCCTCCCCACACCATGCTGTGGGATAGAGCCACATTCCCCCCTGTACATAGCACTTGGAAGATTGTACTTGGAAGATGAGCCATGAGAGTCTGTCACACTGGCATGAGGCTGAGGTATTACATGATGAAAAATCTTGATCTAGATCTATTCAGCTTCATCTGACCAGTAAGAGGGAAAGATTGAAAACAGAAACAGATCTCCTTGTGGACATTTCCATTTGCTAAAAAAAAGGTATGTGCACAAACCAGCACATCTGAAGCTTGGAGAGATGTCACTTTTTTTCTGTTGTATTACTCCAGTCATACCAATGCTTTATTAGTAATAGTTCTAATAAAGCTTCTGGGAAAAAACAATGCTAAGAATCAGATATTAATCCATTTTGGAAGAATAAACATCTGTGCCTTATGGGGCACATGCATCAAGCTTGGTTCAGCTGCATAACAGCAGGATGGTCAATCTGCCTTTTCAATCTTAACTCCCACTGTGGGGTTATTACTGAGAAGGAACTGATCATTCCTCTATTAAGGGAAAGCAACTCTGTATGTTTTAACAAATATGGAGACACAACAGAAAAAAAAAGTCCTTTTGTTAAATACCCATGAGTTGAAACCCTATATAAGGAGCTTTTATTGAAGCGAAAGCATATCAAGGATATTGGGAGCNTGTATGTTTTAACAAATATGGAGACACAACAGAAAAAAAAGTCCTTTTGTTAAATACCCATGAGTTGAAACCCTATATAAGGACCTTTTATTGAAGCAAAAGCATATCAAGGATATTGGGAGCACTGCAGTGAAAGCAAGTCATCTGGGGGATGTAACAAATTGATGTTGGTAGCAGCAGAACCATCTGTGTGCACACTACATCCCTCACATCCCTTTGCCTTCAGCAGAAACTCAGAATGAAAATACACAGGAAAGCTCCTTGCCTGAGCTAAGACGGACATTGTAAGAAGACAGAATGAGGAAAAAAGTGTTAATGGAGCTATACTAGTGACAAATAGGAGAAGCAGATGACAGTAAGTTCAGGTAATATAAGCTCTCCAAAAAAACAGTGGTATTCAGTCACATGTTTAATTTCTGCACTGCTTTCTTTTCAAGTCATCCTTTTGTCACTGAATTCAAACATCTGTATACCCACCACAAGCTTGTTTCAGGTATAAACCTGACACAGGTCTGCAGCCCTGTGCCACTCACTGGGGAATGAAACAACCATGTCCCTGTGCTTGTCACCTCTTTGCCCTCATCACAGCTCCCATTGGGGTAATTTGCATCACTGATTCTGCTTCAAGTTTTGGGGAGAGCAATAATCAAAGAAGCAAGAATGGAGTCCCTGGAAGTGCTCCCAGAGTGTTGCAACTTCAGTGCTCTGGGGGAAAGGGAGCAGAAGGAGGGAGGCATGAAAAGAACACTAAGCCAGGAACCACTTTTGTGAAAGGCTGGAAAGCAGCTCATTACTATTGTCAAAGAAATGTTTGTGATTATCTACACACAAAGGATTTCATATTTTTCCTTTTATATATCAGACAGCACTTTGTGATGGAAAGCATTGATTGGGAAAGGCACAGAAACTGCTTCTTTCCCCTCCTGGGTTTCTAGATAGGGATCTTGAGCAGTAGCATTTGCAAATTTTATGGGGAATCTTATTATTCCATCTGACCCTCTTTTGCTGCTGATAGCACTTCACAGAAGAGTCATATGTGATTGTAGGAAATCAACCCCATAGACTGCTAATCAAACAGCTCTTGAATTAGATTTTGATACAGCCTCACAGAAGATTAGTCAATTATTGTTCCATAGAATTCTGTGACACAGTCCAAAAGGGAAAGCTTGTTAGCTCAAGCATCTATACATAACACAGCAGATATACAGATATAAATATATATCTCTCTCTCTGTATATATAGAGAGAAATATAATTTAAATAGGGTTTAAAAAAACTGTAGGGATGGCAGAATAATGTTAGAAAAAAATCTCTACCCTGACAGAAAGGTCAGTGAATTTTTATTATACTTGCACAACATGTAAGATCTCAGACCTTCAGGCTACATCTGCAATGTTTTATACATTAAATGTACCCTGGACTGTTTTCTATCTCAGGGGCCAACTGGCATGGTCTGTTTGACATCCATGTTCTCTAAATCTCCTGTCCTCCGAATCAGGATGGTTACATCCAGACTGTCTGCTGGGATTAATCCTGTCCTAATTCCTGAAATGCCTGGGAATTGCTCAGGGTAGTGCCAGTCGGCGTGAGCTGAAAGCATGTCAGAGATTTACTCTGACTAAACACTATAAATGTTAAAGTTCCAGTGTTCAAGGAAAGTTCTTGGCATGGTTTGATTTACTAGTATAGACATACCCAAGGAAAGCCCAAAAATCAGGACCTTACATAACTTTACTGGATACAGCAGTTTCTGAGAAATGAAACATCATAAAGGTCTTGAATCTCACACTGAGAAGTGTGCAGTTTCCCTGGGGATTTTATGATCTTCAGGAGGACAGCTAGTTTCACTTCAGTGAAAAATCCTCCTCAAGTACTTCTGAGGCCCTCAGGATAAAAGTATATAACTATTTTACATAGTACCTTGATTCATGGGTGTAGCACTGCACGCTGCTGACCTTTGATATTGTAATACGTGTAGCTAAACCATAATTCTTAGATTAGCCATCTACTGCCTACACAAATGTACATCTGAGCTCTTTAGTTCTCTCTCAAGGAAGTGCCATCAATTTCATTTTATGGTAAAAAAACTGAAGTAAAGAACACACTAAGCTCTGTGTGCAGGAATTTGGGGGCTTTCCCTCCATGTCACAAGTGATCTGGCACCCTCAAACCCCACGTCCATTTAAGTCTCCAAAATAACCCTGTTACCCTCAAAAGTGTAGTCCACATCACCTGCCAGAGCATGTCAAATTTGGAAACAGAAATGCCAAGTCTCAAGTCCTTAGCTATAGGACATTCTTCCTGCTGTCTTCCTCTCTCGGGAAGATTTTAGAAGGAAACAGATGTCATAAGCAGCTTTCAAGCAAATTTTAAAACATTGTCATTTCTAGTGTTTTTTACAACTGGAGCAACAGCCCAAAGATGACTTCAGACTTTGTAGAAATAAGGTCCTCCACACCAAGCATGAAAATCAGACTCCCGTATGTAGGATAATTTCCAAATGAAGCCTCATCCTGCCACCTCTCATCCATTTCACCCAAGAACACAAAGTACTATTTGCTATTCTCCTTTTCAGCCTGCACAATTATGTTTTTTTTGGCCTGTATCCATAAAGGGGAAATATAACAAAAGAAAAATCAAGGGTGGATTATAGCTCTGAAAAAGATATAATGACAAACACATTGGCATTTTCTCCTTTATTTTTACATTTATTTTGCCAGTTTCACTATAGCATTCTGCTAGGTGACATGCTGGACTTTGTTTAGTACAAAATAGCCAAAACCTATGATGTGCTTCTGCAGTGCTGTACTGCTCCAATAGCACTGCGTGACTTCCTCTCTCCACCCTACTTTGTCATTCCTGATCTTGAGGAGAAATGTCCAAACTTCATAAAAGAGTCTTTGCTAACTGTTAAATGCTCTTTTATAAATTTCTTTTTCTTCTCTTGTCTCCCACACTAAATGAATGTACTTGGAGGTGTGAATATTCCAGTGGGTCACATCCGTTTACAGGGAAACAAAAGACATGAGATGTGGCTGATTTTCTAGGAAAGGTTAGTACATCTTGCCTGGCAGGCTGCTTTTTGTCATGGAAACTAGGACTATAGATTATTCTTCTGCTTCATCTTGCATCACTTGAACATTAAAGTGAGATAACTAAATTGGAGCCTATTTTTCATCTATAACCAACAGATGCAGACAGACACACTCATTGCCTGTATAGGGAGCTGAGGAGTGTGAACCCTTAGGCAAGTTGGTCTTGTGCCTAAAGTTAGATGGAATGAATCCAAGCTGAAGGTCTTTATTTTGCGGTTTGTATTATTTTAATATGATTAAAGCATCCAAGGCACAGGACATGTATTTTTTCCTGACAATGAGAATAAAAGAATGGGAAGACAATGGGATCTTTTGAGATATAAACAGGGGGACATGGAAGTCCTAGTGACACCATACCAAGGTGGTCTACCTTTGATAAAAAGGTAGAAAAGATTTTTAAAAAATAAGGTATGGAAAGAAAGCTGTAAGAGTATTTCAGGGGTCTGACAAGTCCATCTCTATTAAAAGATACAAAAGCTCACTAATGACCTATGCAACACATTTACTGTATATTACTCATAAGCTTTTTGTAGATAAGTTTCTAGTATTGCTACCAACACAAACAGAATTTCTGGGGTTTAGATATTGCAGTTTATTGTAGCTAGATATATTCAAACTATAAAGGAGGTGCTCATATGCAATGGGATGCCTTTAACTCTCCTCAACAGAGTAAACCATGTCCCCACTATAACACATCTGGGCTGGACATCCTTCTCAGACAGATTCTCCAGTTCAACTGGAGATTCCTGCACTTGGTGATGGGACCACCCTGTGAAGGTTTTATCACCTAATTTATTCTGATCAGACAAAAGGTTCATCCTGGCTGTAATTTATGTAAATCTCTGAAAATCCACTTCCCCTATCCCTATCTGCTTTTCTATCAATATCAAGTAAAAAGAAAGATGGGAGTAGTAATGTTGTAATGCAGATGAAACCACATATAAATAAAACCCTATATAAATGAAAATAATAAGCACAATGAATTTCATTCTCTTACTAAATTTCATGATGCATGCCTGGATCCTCCCATCTCTTCTATAAACCATGATGAACTGATCAACAGTGTGATTTTGCTCCTTAAGACAGCCGTAATACTATGACACCATTCATAGTAAACCAACAGAAGATCAATGAATTAAAACCACACAGTAAGGGAGTTTAAGCAGGAAGTTAGCATCTCTCACCCAGGAAACAAAAACTGGCTAGAAGATGCTTCTGAAGATACTGGCCAAAGCATGAGACAACAAAAGTGAGTTGTGCACATACCAAACCAGGTTCAGACAACTGTCCTCACTAACAGATACTGCAATAGGTAATCTCATCTTTACCACTCCCATAGTCACCCTTTTTCCCATAATGTCCCTACACCTGTATCATTTCCTCCTCTAAGTATTGTAGGAGGAGTATTCTTTCAAATTTTCACTTTAGTGAATGATCCCCTTAGACCCCAGGTGACAGCAAGCTGAGAGAGTTGGACTTGTTCAGCCTGGAGAAGAGAAGGTTCCTGGAAAACCTCAGAGCAGCTTCCAGTAGCCCCTTTAGGGGCTGATAAGTAATCTGGAGAGGAACTTTTTGCAAGGGCATGTAGGGATGCAACAAGGGGAAATGGCTTTAGACTGACAGAGGGAAGATTTATATCAGATATTAGGAAGATGCTGGGGAAGGACTCTTCATTAGGGACTGTAGTGACAGGACAAGGGATAACGGGTTCAAACTTAAACAGGAGAGGTTTAGATTGGATATAAGGAAGGAATTCTTTCCTGTTAGGGTGGTGAGATGCTGGAATGGGTTGGCCAGGGAGGTTGTGAGTGCTCCATCCCTGGTGGTGTTCAAGGCCAGATTGGATGAAGCATTGGGTCACATGGTTTAGTGTGAGGTGTCCCTGCTTATGGCAGGGGGGTTGGAACTAGATGATCTTAAGGTCCTTCCCAATCCTAACTATTCTATGATTCTATGATTCTAAGATTGCGATTGAGAGAATTGGAGTTGTTTAGCCTGGAGAAGAGGAGACTCAGAGATGACCTTATCACTCTCTACAACTTCTTGAAAGGAGGTTGTAGACAGGTGGGGGTTGGTCTCTTTCACCAGGCAGCAACGGACAGAACGAGAGAACACAGTCTCAAACTGCGCCAAGGAAGGTACAGGCTGGATATTAGGAAGAAGTTTTTCACAGAAAGAATAATAAAATATTGGAAAGGTCTGCCCAGAGAGGTGGTGGAGTCACCATCCCTGGATGTGTTCAAAAAGAGACTGGATATGGCACTTGGTGACATAGTTTAGTCAAGATGTAGGGCATGGGTTGGACTTGATGATCTTAGAGATCTTTCTGGACTGCCTTTTTTTTGCTGTGTGAAGTTCTCAACATATATCTGGTAGGTTGAAGTCGCCTACAAGAACAAGGGCTGAAGATCCAGAAACATTCTCCAGTTGCTTATAAAACAAGTTGTCCACTTCTTCTTTCTGGTTGGGCGGATGATAACAGACCCCCAATAAGATATCAGCCTTGCCGGCCTTCCCGTTGATTCTTACCCATATGCATTCAACTTCATCATCATTAGTTTCAATACCTATAATATCTAAGACCTCCCTAATATAAAGGGTCACCCCTTCACCTCTTCTCCCTTTTCTGTCTCTTCTGAAGAGCTTGTAGACATCCTGCACAGTGGTCCAGCTATTAGACTCATCCCACCACGTTTCTGTGATGATGACTACATCATAGCTATGTTGTAGTACCATGACTTCCAGATCTCCTTGTTTGTTGCCCAAGCTCCGTGCATTAGTATACATGCACCTCAGCCAGTCCACCAATTTCACCACCAACCCAGGCCGATTACCCTTGGATCTGCTTCCAGGCAACCCATCTGCATCCTCTTCCCCCTTCAAACTTATTTTAAAGCCCTTTCAATGAATTCTGCCAGTTCATGAGCAAAAATTCTTCCTATGCAACCTATCTGCACCTATAGATGCAACCTATCTGCAGCAGGCCAGGTGCCGTAAAGGTTGTCCCATGGTCAGAGAACCCAATGTTCTGCTGACGACACCAACCCTTGAGCCATTTGTTGATAATGTAGGCTCTCCTGTTCCTTTCATTGAATTTTTCTGCCACCAAAGGGACTGAGGAAAAGACCACTTGGGCTCCTGCCCTATCAACCACTTGACCCAGCTCCCTAAAGTCCCTTTTAATTGCCCTAACACTCCTCCTTTCAATCTCATCACTGCCAGCCTGGAGTATCATCAGTGGATAATAATCAGAGGGCTGAATCAGCCCAGGAATTCTCTTGGTGATCTCCCGTATCAAGGCCCCACGGAGGCAGCAGACTCGCGGACTTGGGAATGGGTTCCCAAGGAAGTTGTGAATGCTTCATCCCTGGCGGTGTTCAAGGCTGGGTTGGACAGACCATTGGGTGATATGGTTTAGAGTGTGGTGTCCCTACCCATGGCAGTGGAGTTGGAACTAGATGATCTTAAACTCCTTTCCGACCCTAACTATTCTATGATTCTATGAAGAAGCTCTTCCCTGTGAGGGTGGTGAGGCACTGGCAGAGGTCACCCAGAGAAGCTGTGGCTGCCCCATCTCTTGCAGTGTTCAAAGCCAGGTTGGATGGGGTTTTGAGCAATCTGGTCTAGTGGAAGGTGTCCCTGCCCATGGCAGGGGGTTGGAACTGGGTGATCTTTAAGGTCCCTTCCTACACAAACCACTCATTGATTTTGTGTTTTTATGACCCCCTTGGAATACATCAACCAACTATTAAGCATTAACTGAAGATGTGCTTGCATTAAAGCTTTAGTGATATACACAGCAAGAAGGTAAAGAATGACCAGAAGCTATGGCAAGACTAGTTTGGAAATTATTTTGACTTGGAGCAAACTTTGGAGCACACTGTAAAGCACCTTCACCATGCGTTATTATTCATTGGCTGCTGAAATATCATGATTCACTTAAATTATAAGTATATTCATTTGCTGGAGTTTGTATGTGTCAAGACCACCTGGTTCATAGGGATAAACAATCCTTTTACATAGTGTATAGATCTACCAGGGCAATTTATCTTTACATTTTGCTCATGTTTGTTGATTCTTTAGAATCAGTACTGAAAGTGGAATGAGAAAAAGTGAGCTCTATTTCTCTTTTTATTCCAGGAAACCTGTCAAAGCAAGAAAACAACTGTTCCAAAGGAATTTTCCACATATATATATGTATTTTTTATTTACTAATTCAAATAGAAGACAATATAAACCCTGTTCTTATGGCTTTAAAATTAGATGTATGAAAAAGAAATTCAATACAAGTGCTGATAAAACCAGGACTTTCCAGATTAAAAACTCCTTTGGTCTCTCCATCATTAGATATCCTTTTATTTTGAAGGATTTTTTTGTAACTCTGATCCTGCTATGTCCTTGAAATTCTCTCCCCAATTAAAGAATCAACAATGGTGAAAAACTGTGCTAGGAGAAAAGGTTCTTTTATTAGAATAAGTCATCAGTTCAGCATGGTGGAATTTTCATTTCATAACATCATGTAACTCTTGATGTCTTTGGTACTTAATGCAAGGCAGTTGTGCCAGTGGGTTCCTGGAAGTTAAGAAGATCAATGATACAGATTTCAGCACCAGAGTGTAATCTGATTAAAGCAGCTATAATAAAAGTAGAACAATCAAACAACTAAGTGAGTGGATTATGATATTTCTCAAACAGTTTTGTACCTCTCTAAAAAGTGTATCATGACAAAGAATTATAAAGAAAAGAATGTTTGAAGGCATGGATCAGAAGCTAAAAGACAGAATGAAATGCGTGTGAATGCATCTGAAACAGGTTTTTACAGGCAAAACTTATCTCTGATTATCAGATAAATCATTTATGTCTAAGGGAAATATAGCGAACAAAACTATTTAGTTTTCACAAAATAATAAAAAAAACCCAAACAAACCAACAAACAGAGCCACACTGAGAACTGTTATTTACAAGAGAAATAATAAAGATTACCACAATTTTTACCTGTTTATTTGAAAAGAAGATTATATCTTGGGGAGGGGGAGCTGTCGGTCTTATTCTTCCACTGAGCATCCTCAAGGATAAGTCTTAATAACTGTTTTTATTTCCATTAGTCATTAACTACCTGAAAGCTGTCTCAGAGCTGCAGGTGACAGAGCTGAGGATTTGATCATCGCAAATTTTCATAAGAGGTGATTCTGAGCAATAGGGGAAAAAGGATGAAAGATAGCAGCAGTAATTTTAAGTCACACATGGGCAAGGATGCTGCTCTTGGGTGCTCATGTTAACTGTCTAAACTGAGATTCTGAATCAGCCTGGGAGGCTGCAGCTTCTCTTCACTTTATAAAAACCTTGTAGACCCAAGATTATAGTTTCTAGACCTTAGACACAACTTAAAGCCATCCATATGACTATAGCTAAAGGAGCTGTGCAACAAAATCACTCTCTTGAAGTTGTAGGCCCATTGGTTGGAAAAGATTAATACGAAAAAGATCTAGATAAACTGTTAACTGGCAATATTGAAGAGCTAGGATGTAGATGAGGAGGTATTTCATGCAAGAATAGGGACACATAAACACCACTGTCAAAAGCAGCATCAGGACAATGTTTACTGTACTATATTGTATAGTCTACATTTCCGCTGACCCAAAACCATAGTTTGAGTTCTTGACAGTTGACTTATGACTGGAGAAGAGAGGAAAGAAAAGTCATTAGGACATTAAGAGGAAAAGAAGAACACATCTTATGAGATGAAATTAAAACACTTAGTTTGTTTAGTCTAGCAAGTAGAGTCTGAGAATGGTGCATTCTATAAATACATGAAAAGAGTAAGCCCAGAGAGAAATAAGTCCTATTTAACCTGAAAGCCAGATTTAGCACAAGAATTAATTAACAACAAATACATGACATTTGGCAAGTAGAAGAAGGTTTGTAACTGGATTGGGGTTCTGTGACAGTCTTCAGTAGCAAGAAACCCAGGTAATTTGAGGATGAAGCTTAATCCACTTAAGAAAGGTCAGCTAAACTGTTAGGGGACAAGGGATCAGGAGCCAGGAGTTTCTTCAGGCCTATTTCTTTGTTTCCCCTCTACCTAAATCAGAAGTGGTTTCTCTAGAATTCTTTAAGCATGAAGACAAACTAGTGGTTGAAGAAGAAACAGCCAGTATTGTTTATTGGGTTGTTCAAATAATAATGAGTGACCTTTACAGAGGGCTACCATGTAAGCTTCATACCTGTAGCAAAGACTACTGTGTAAGCTTCATACCTTTAGTAAAATATACCAAAATTCTGGTTTTCAGAATATAATTGTGTTCTTTCTCTTTTATATATATGAAGTATCTGGCAGAAAACATGTTGAGAAACAGGATACCAGACTAGATAGGCCACTACATTAATAGAATTTTGCCTATATGTTGTGCTGCATTCTTATATTTCCAAAGGTTATACAGCTGAAATATATTATCTTAGTCTTGGATTCTTCACTCTTTCTGTTGTGATTTTCTCTGACATAAACCATAGCAAAAGAGCCTACATGATTTCAACACTAGGAGATTGCAAAGTAAACCATTTTTACATACCATGTCTGGTAACACTTTAAAATAATAGCCCAGTTAATTAATGATGAACTGCAGTGAATGTTCTTATACCAGTACATATGACATTCCTATTAGTGCCAAATGAGTTCATCATGATTAATATTATTACAGTACATACCAGTGGAATTCATAAAGGCCATTATGCTGAATGGTTACCCAGCACCAAAAAAGCAGTCCTCCAGCCAACAGCCCACACTCAGTAAGGAAAATGAACAAAGTTCTATTCTAAGACTTGTGGAGTTGCATTATGATCAGCTTGGTATGAGATAGAGGCCTTTAAAGGAGATCTTCAGAGGAACCTTCTGGTTTAGGAATTCATTCACAGCCAAGGGTGGTGGCTAATGGGCTTAAAATCCAACTAAATTAGGTAGTGCAGTGCTTGACTTCTTATTAGTGCAGGTAAAGCCTATGGAGTTGTGCATGCTCATCCTCTTTAGACAATGGTTATTTTTTATCGTGATGTAAAAGATTAAGTATGCCTGACTGAGATCAGAGGTCACCACAGGACCTGTGTGAAGAAGGGTGCTTAGTCCCATTGCCCTCTTTTTCCATCAGTTGCATGGCAGGGATCAGCAACATTGCCTCCCTGGGACTTCTAAGGACAGTTCTTAATGCCCAGATCTTGCAACACAAGCAGAGCCACAGAGACAGTATCTCCATCTATAAACTCAATAGGATGAGTGCATGGAGCAGACATTCATTCATAGTACTAACCACTGGCAGCACTCCCTGGCATAATTTGGTCTGTGCCAGCTAAGATTCTCCTAGACACCTCAACAGCATGGTTCAGGGATTAGCATAGCCAGGAACCATTCCTCACAGGCAGTTTGGATGTAGCCATTCTGTTTTGGAGTAAGATCAGCAAGTTTAAGTGTATGCACACAAGACATATGACAGCACATGAACATAGTGCCAGAGAATGCACCATGATTCATTTCTCTACCTCCAGTAGAAACAGTCAAAGAAGCTGTGCCTCCTAAGATCCATATCAACATCAGCTCACCACAGCTGCAGAGAGTACTTTTGGCTTTCTCACACTCATGGGAAATTGAAACTCATGGTAGAAACTGAAGACAACTTCTGGGAGTGGAAATATGGGACAGTACCAGTGCAGTCTTGTGCAGAATGTCCTACACTATCAAATGTTTAACCGTCAATTTAGCTTTAAGCTTGTGAGTAGCTCCAGTGTGATCTGTAGCTCTAATCATGCTGATTATGAACACATGCTTAAATACATAAGTTTTCATAAAGTTTCTCTTTAGTCTTCTCTGCTGTTCCTCTTTTTTCAGGCTGAATCAAGCCTTCAGTTTCTCTATGCCCTGCAGAATTTTCTTGCAGGCTTAGATACAATAGTGAGGGTTTAACTCATAAGAAATAATTTGCTTTTTAGCTTAGCAAGCAGGAACTCTCAGGAAAGACTCCTTAAATTCTTAAACCTCAAAACCAGTATTCCTTATATGAGACCACATATCACCAGTTTTAGGACCTCCTACATTAAGGCTTATTGAAAACACCCTGTGTTGTCTTTAACATCCTGTTAATCTCCAATGACATAGCATCATAAAATGAGGTGTCTCAGGTCAGGAGAACCAACATGACTTAATGCTTTATATGTCAAAACCAGCCAGTAACTTGCAACCAAAAATGAATCCACAAACCATACAGTTGGCCATGTTTACTTCCAAGGAGGCATTTTGGAATATGGATGTGAACATAAAATCTGGATACTTTTGGTGCTGCTGGAGAAGGTAGCTGGAAGAGGGTGACAGCTAGGGATCTAAATTCTCATCTTGATTCAGTCATTTATTCATTCTAGCCCATATGTGGCTCAGTTTTCCCAAGGGCAAAGCATGAGTGATTAGTTTCCATTTAAGTAAAGATCACACGGATGATCATGCAAATGCATTATTTTTAGGATATAGAGCAATGGTGGAGTCACAGAATTTTTCAAGCTAGAAGAATAATAAAAAACAAGCAAACACAAAGGAGGGGCATACATTGTCACTCAGCTCTGGATTAAGCTCTGAATCCAGCTGTGTGGCTGGTGACACTGCCTACTAAGAAACTTGGCCCAGATTTCCCATTTTAAGTCCCTCTTCAGTGTCACTTAAACACAGTTCAACTGTTTTGACAGCTTCTTATACACCACAGGTGTCCAACACAAAATTCCTTTAATTTTCAGCTAACATGGTTAGCAATTCTGGAAAATGAAAATAAGGGAAAAGTGCCTGGCAACTCAGTTTCAATATTCTTTCTTTCATTTAAGAAACTTGAAATGTGGCATAAAAGAGAGCTTTGTATATTAGGTGTATGACTTTGCCCTATCAGAGAAACAGAAACGGTCCAATAGTAAATTTCAGCAAATAGTCTGCATTTGGCCTCACTTTTAATACAACCATCTTGTAAGTCTCCGTACTCCATGACCANTTCAATATTCTTTCTTTCATTTAAGAAACTTGAAATGTGGCATAAAAGAGAGCTTTGTATATTAGGTGTATGACTTTGCCCTATCAAAGAAACAGAAACGGTCCAATAGTAAATTTCAGCAAATAGTCTGCATTTGGCCTCACTTCTAATAAGTCTCCGTACTCCATGACCACCTGAATCTTCTCATAACTCCTAGATAGAAGAAGTGAGGTCAGATGGGCCTTTTTTCTCACCAACATGGCCATTCTTAGATTTTTATTTTATGTGTCCTGCAAAACATTTTAGCCCTATGTCTGTTACAGAAGGCAAGCTATGTATTCCAAGCTTTATCTAGGCAGTTGCTGTTAGCATAGTCTTCATTCTATGAGTGACCAAATGAGTTTCATATCTGATCCATTTACTGAGGGCTCAGAACTGTTAATAAGGACAACAAGACTTGCATTTTGAACATATACTGTCATATACAAGGCTGAAATTTGCAATAGATCAAACTCAGGGTATCTTGAATCAGGCGTTAGATTTTGGCATATAATGTTAATGCTCAAAGCTTTTGTGATAGTACTGCCCTGTACCTAGTAGGGGCATGGGGAAGATTATTAGCTCATGAAGTTTGGTCATATGAAGCCTCAGATTTTAGAGTTGTGGACAAGACAGAAAATACCATGAGGAAATTAATAGTTCTGACTTCATGGTTTGAATTTAACCACCCTGTGTCAGTAACATTCATTCCCTCCCCTAAAAGTAGTAAAGGTCCCACTGAAACAAAACACACTGGACCATGCAATTAGTAGCTGTATCGTATGCACATGAGATTTTAATTCACATTGCATGGACAAGCAATTTCTGAACACTTGAGTACTTGATATTACAACCTGAATAATATCTTTTTAATATAACTTTGGGCAGTTAATTTGCATTTAAAGACTCTGGAGCATTTCAGGAAAATGATGGATTGGCACATTGTTCAGGCTTTTCCTTTGATGAGAAGGATTTTATTTTCTAGTACATACAGACTTAATATGGCACTAGCATTTATTCTCCATTTTTCCATACTTACACCTTCATGTCAAGCCTCTTTTCAATTTATTTTCAGAGGCAAGCAGCCTGAAGTTCAACCAGAGCAAGCTTTATAAAAAAATTATGGAAAGCAGAAATTAATTCTGACACATCTGATCAGCAATTTGTGGCATCATTCATCCCAAACTCCCCAGACAACTGCAACCAGCAAAAGATTATAACCATTTATAAGTACAATATTCAACTGGAAGTAATTTTCTATCTTCCCCAGATCCTCTGCTCCTCACCCCCAAAATATAAAGTGTTTTACACGGTAACATCTTTAATCTTTTCTTTTGTCTCCCTAGCACACAACACAGATGGGCTGTGATAGGAAAACCTGGCCACAGTCCACTTCTCTCCTAAAGAATGAGAAACAAAAAATTATTGAAACTAACCTAACCTGCTCAATGTGCAAGTTTCAAAAGAAGAGAACACAAACTACTAACCTTTCAATTTTTTTGGCCAGTTTTGTTTGTGTGTTATTTTTACTTGTGCTATTGACATTATAATAATTTAGGGCCCTGAAACAGATTGGAATGGCTTCAGGCTAGTCACTGTGGGAGAGAGGCTGCCGTCCACTCAAAGAAATGTGATACACTATAGTCCACCCCAAGGCATTTTGTAATCACATTCACATTATGGAAGGGGGGGGGTGGGCAGGTAAGAGCAGTGGATGAGGAGGGGAGGGTAAGCAGAGGTACTGCAGAGGAAAGGTACCTGTTTCTTTCCCTTTAGGTTAAATAGATGGAGGGTGACAAACTGGATATAGCTATATACTGCTGAAGTCTAAAATCAAGTGGGATTCACAGTGTCTTCGCAATATTTCGTAAAGAAGGATATGTGATGAAATTATGGCTTAAAACAAGTAAATCAAACACTTGGCAACAATGAGTAAAATTTCAGAAAGTGCATGGTTCCTGATGAGTATAAAAATGTAAATTGGTTTTATCTACATTTATATTTATCTACACTCTAATAAAAGCCTCCTTTTACACTGAGCTACTCCTTTCCTCTTGATAGAGAGCACAGCAACTATCATTCCTTGGCAGATCTTAGAGAAGTTCTGGTGTCAATAAAGTCTTGCTAAATTGAGTTGAGTTCAGATGATAAATGTCTCATTCTTTTGTATCCCAGTTCCGTTATCAATCAGGCAGAAGTACAGTTGGCAAATAACTTATCCTAGGTTAAACCGCCAACTTCCCCAGCTCCTTTCACCTCAGAAGAGAGGGCATGGTAATTTGAGTGAACTTACCCAAAACCACTGGGATACCTGGTTACTACATGCAACTTCCAAGTCTTAATGTGGCTTATGTAGCATAGACCAGTTGTACAAACATGCTAGTAAGATTTAAAACATATTCTATTTTGAATACCACAGTTTCCTTAAGGGCAGTTTAAGGCAGCATATTTTTCAGATTTCCTGTGTGTTGCATGCCACTGTGATGTAATCCATCGAGATGCTCCAAACTGTGACAGACATTTTCAAATGTGAAAAATATGTTTCCAAAAAACAAGGTTACTATAACATCAGACTTCAACAACCAAGAAAAGTGGGCTGACAGGCTTGAACTGCATTTTATGCTATCTCAAACCTCTAATGGCATGTAACTCTGTAATCTGTGCATTATAAGAATTATACCAACAAGAGACACATGAAGATTTGTTTGAAGAGATCATACTTTTTAAAAAAACAGTGACCACTATCTGAATTGACACCTTCTGAAAAGTCATTTATCAGTAGGAATACATCTAAAATTGAAGCAATAATCCATTCAGCCTTAGCAGGACTTTAGCTAGTGCACTGGTTTGGAGCATTCTGTGGAAACAGAAGCCTATTGAAAAGGAGAGGACTAAGCAAAGGTCAAGGAGCCATCACCTACAAACGGAAGATTTCCAGAACTATCAGCACAGGTAAGTTTAAAAAATTAACAACTTATGATATTGGAAAGTTTTGCAAAGTATTGCATAGAGGACAGTAGTACTCAGCTATCCTTGTCTTCAAGAATGAAAAGTGATGGACTCTAACTGCAGGGAGGAAGATTCACATCAGGTATTATGGAAAATTCCCTGTTAGGGATAATGAAACACTGGAATAGATTTTCTAGGGAAGCTACAGAATCTCTGGAGGATTTTAAGAGCAGATTAGGTAAACATGTGGCAGGAATGACATAAGTTTAGAACCATAGAATCATAGAATAGTTAGGGTGGGAAAGGACCTTAAGATCATCTAGTTCCAGCCCCCCTGTCATAAGCAGGGACACCTCAAACTACACCATGTCACCCAAGGCTCTGTCCAACCTGGCCTTGAACACCACCAGGGATGGAGCACTCACAACCTCCCTGGCCAACCCATTCCAGCATCTCACCACCCTAACAGAAAAGAATTTCTTCCTTATAGCCAATCTAAACCTCTCCTGTTTAAGTTTGAACCCGTTATCCCTTGTCCTGTCACTACAGTCCCTAATGAAGAGTTCCTCCCCAGCAGCCCTATAGGCCCCCTTCAGATAATGGAAGGCTGCTATGAGGTCTCCACACGGCCTTCTCTTCTCCAGGCTAAACAGCCCCAACTTTCTCAACCTGTCTTCATACAGGAGGTGCTCCAGTCCCCTGATCATCCTTGTGACTCTCCTCTGGACTTGTTCCAACAGTTCCATGTCCTTTTTATGTTGAGGACACCAGAACTAACTGCACACAATACTCCAAGTCAGGTCTCACAAGAGCAGAGTAGAAGGGCAGGATCACCTCCTTCGACCTGCTGGTCACGCTCCTTTTCATGCAGCCCAGGATATGGTTGGCTTTGTGGCCTGTGAGTACACACAGTCAGCTCATGTTCATGTTCTCATTGACTACCACCCCCAAGTCCTTCTCCACAGGGCTGCTGTGAATCTGAATTGGGCAAAGAGCCCAACCTGCAGCTGTGCCTGGGATTGCTCTAACCCAGGTGTAGGACCTTGCACTTGTCATGGTTAAACTTCATGAGGTTGGCATCAGCCCACCTCACAAGCGTGTCAGGGTCCCTCTGGATGGCATTCCTTCCCTCCAGCGTATCCACTGAACCACACAGCTTGGTGTCATCGGCAAACTCACTGGGGGCGCACTCAATCCCAATGTCCATGTCAGCGACAAAGATGTTGAACAAGACCGGTCCCAACACTGATCCCTGAGGGACCTTAAGTGATTTTTCCCTGAGTCGCATGACAAAATGACCCCTGGATGTCTGCCCCATACAGCTTTATTTTCAATGAATCTGTATTGTTGAGACCGGCAGCAGAAGGCATCCAAAATACCTGGTTTAAAATAACACTGCTCTTTATGCAAAATCTGGCCACAATGTCTTCATTTCAGATTTGACTGCCTTTTTGGGTTGCAAAGCTAATTGAAGGGGCAACTTGACTACGGTACATAAAAATGTATGTGGCAGAGAAACCCAGCAAGTTTTAAAGGACTAGTTTAACATAGTAATTACATAAGAAGAGTCAACAGTTGCATACAACAGGCAGATGTTTTCAAAGTAGAAGAATAGCACATCTGACTAAAAGTATGAGTGAATTATCACTGAAATTAGCTACCTAGGAAGTGATGGATTACTCCTTCTCAAAGACATTGATCCAAAACTGAATCTTTTCCAGAAGCTAAACTGTAGTCATAGAAATTATCGGATTCTCTACAGAAAAAAATAAGTTAAAAAACTGTGGCTGTGTTTTATAAAAGATCAGCTCTTTGTCATGTAAATAACTCTTTTCGTCTTTCTCTCCTAGAACTGTATTCTTTTTTGAAATTATTCATATTCTATAACCAAGTAATCTCTCTCTTACATAATCAAACAATGATTTTCTGATCTAATTTTTTCTTCTTTTTCAAAACATATCTTTTCTATCTAAGATATTCAAAATGCTCACAAGTAAAATTCTGAGAACACTAAGGTTTTCCTAATTCTTTGGAGTTTTGGATGGGAAGAATATACCATTTTCTGTTTTTATAACTGCCTATTACTAGAATTAGCTTACATTTCAGAACAATGAGCAATTTTAAAGAATAAAATCAGCCTTTAAAGTTTCAAAAATGTTAATATGAATTATATCAACATCTTCAAAATACTGTTCTGAAGATTCTGCCAAATAAAAAAAAAATCACTTAAGTGAAAGAAAAATTAACGGAGCTTTGATTCACAAAGCAGCTTTTTCCAATAAAAAAACTATTGTTGAATGTTCCCATCCCATTTTAACATTTTTTTTTTAAATAAAATAAACCACTCTTTTACTTCAGTTCTGTCACTAGAAAGCTTTTTCTCCAGCATTTTTCTGGCTAGGATTGCTTTGTTGTTTTTTTTTTTTAAATCACCAACTAATCATATTTCTTTTCAGAAACAATAGGGTGATACTAAGCAGAAGAGAACAAAAAGAAAAAAATACCTTCCGACCTCCGACTCAGTTAGGCAAATTATTTCTTATTGGACCAGATGATCTGGATTACCCTGTGTAATCATCATAAGAAATCACTGCAACAGTATTTGTGCCTTTCACAAATGTTGGCAGCGATAGATCCACACTTATTTCCACAGCACTGAGGGAAAATTCACATGGCTTTTGAGCCAGAAGCCACCATTCTGGAGCTCTACTGAAAGCACTTCTATTTATTGAAGTTACCCACTGACAAGTCTTTTAAGATTTTGTCAGGTGGATCATAATAGACTCAGAGTTCACCTTGTTGAAATCATGTAGTGCTTTAGTTAGAATAATAGTTGGCACAGATCAAAACACTCTGTAACACATAGTCTGTGCTGATACCAAAATCAGTTTAATTTGTCATCTCAAAAAGTACAACCCATGTTATTTCCCTTTGTTCAGACTTTGATTATATTCATGTGAATATTAATTTCTTATCAATTGAATCCTGCATCAGGCTGCCCATTATTTGACTGGAAGGTAAACCGTGTCATGTAAACCAGCCTACAACTGTCAGTCAACTCACTCCTGCTATTTGATTGCTGGCACAATATTGCAATTCTTCCTCTGTTCTGGAGGTTCCCCAAGATTTCAGGACTTATTAAAAATGAACATCTGTGAAACAGAGATGTCTTCAGCCAACTCTTTCAGATTCTTAAGTGCAAGTTATCCAAGACAGATGATATAAAAATATTTATCCCTAGCAAATCTCCATTGTTTTCCTTTGTTACTGATGAGCTAGGAAGGTGGTAAAGTATGTCACAGTATATATTTTCAGATGGAGATGAAAATCCTTATTACTTCTGTCTTTTTTACTTCATCACTGTCAGTTTTGTCTGGCTCCTCTAGCATTAAGCCTATCTCTACCCAAAGGTTTCTTCTGTTCTTTGTAGCCTTATTGCTATACTGTCACCAAGATTCTATAATAGGTGTAATTTCTCTTAACAATGAGGTTTACTTCCCCTTAACAATTTCACAATTTCTATTTTATACAGGTTGTATTCAATTTTCTCTCTTTTTTCCTATATATCAGTTATTTGGGGATGATTACAGCCTTGTTTCTCCACTAGACCAGAATTTATTTTAGCAAATTACATCCTCTGAACATGGAATCAGAAACTACTAACCAAGCTAGCAGAGAAACTCTGTGTTTTGATTCAGATTTTTCCATCTCCAATTTTCTTTTGAAGAAAATTTATTCATCACTTCTCCCTAACTTCAACAAATGAGCTAGTTGTTAGGACTGTTCTATTTTAATATATTAAGTTACATAATACTAGCAATCAGATTGTGATCATCAGACCCATAAGCACTAAATGCTGCTGCACAGTGTTTATTTCATCTATATCCATCAGAACAACATCCAGCATAAAATTTCTCATTGTCAAACCCAGTATGTTTTGTGTTACAAAACCATCATCTATCATCCATCATTTTTAAAAGCTTTCCTATCCTCTGCACGAAGCAGAGCTTCCATCATTGGATCCTGGACTCAAGTCTCTCATGACAATTATTCTTTCGATATATTAAAGGCAGGTGTTGCTATGGCTGGATTCAGTGGGCTGTAACTAACTCACATTAGTGCACAGTCCTGCCCTTTGTTAATTAGTTTGTAGATTCATAGGCATTCAAGACTGCACATTTCAGGTCTCCCTGTAGCCTCCCAGATTTCAAAATTTCAACTCACTACATTCAAATTTTTTACTATTTACATTTTTTTCTATATTTTCCATTTAGTCCTATAGAAAGCTTTAAGCACAGAAAAAGGGAGATGGCTTTCTTGAATTAATGAGAAACATACATGGAAATTAATCTGTAACTATGAAAAGATATATTTTACACCTGTAAATTATTTACTTGTAATATATTTCCATTTAGAAATTTGGAGACCTTAAAGGACTATTAAGATTCTCCCTCCAACCTGCTGAATAACAGAGGCTGTTAAAACCCACTGCCTGTTCCTCTTTGGATCAAGTTTGTTCCAGACTGAAATATTTTAAAGGGACTGATGATCCTAGTATTGGTAATGAACACTTTGCACCAACTTATCTCCATTCTGACATGAAAGATTAGATGACATCATTCAAACTTAAACAGGAGAGGTTTAGATTGGCTATAAGGAAGAAATTCTTTCCTGTTAGGGTGGTGAGGCACTGGAATGGGTTGGCCAGGGAGGTTGTGAGTGCTCCATCCCTGGTGGTGTTCAAGGCCAGGTTGGATGAAGCCTTGGGTGACACGGGTTAGTGTGAGGTGCCCCTGCTTATGGCAGGGGGGTTGGAACTAGATGATCTTAAGGTCCTTTCCAACCCTAACTATTCTATGATTCTATGCTGTGAAAGCTTGGCATTCTTTCTTTAAAATTGTGTCAGCCAAAAGCCAACCTGATTATTGTATTCCAGAGTTACCCCCTTTAAGGACCTTCTGTAACTTGCTTATATTAAAGGTATCTGTCTTCTGTCCATGATTCTAAGGGTGAACTCTAAATTCTACCTGTGTTGTGCTGAGGATTTTATTCTCTAATACTATGATGATGGACAATAAAGGAGTTTGTTTGTAAATGAGTAATAGCATCAAATTAAATGTAACCTGTGTCAATACGTTTTCATTAAATCCTTTTAGTGTTTCTCAACTGGAATTATCATAATTCACATGAATATTATTTTAGCCATAATATAATTGTACAGCAAGAGCCTTGGATCCCTAGATTCGATAGAACTTTTATTTTTTTAAATGCTATGGATTTGTACATTGGAACAGCATACATATTTGACAGCCTCTTAATTAAAAAAGCCTGCAAGGCTCCATCATTTCACAAGCTAAGGAACAATTTTCATAATTATAATTACACAGAAGCATGCACATAAATTTGGCAATCCCCATCTAAGCAACTAGCTCAAACTAAACTTAAATTGTTAATACTCCTTTGCATTGAACCAAGCCAAAGGGAGCTGTGAAACCTGATTTTGCTCATAAAGCTGATTATCTGAGATAACACCCACTAAACTGCCAGCTTTTGTTGCAGCTACAAGGTTCATTAAGGGCAAGAACATACATAAAAATATCTCTTTTTTCCTGTTGAAAATTGTTATACCCACACTGCTGATAATGTATCCAGACACTTTAAGCCCAAGTTAGTACCACTGATGAAGCATCAAGAAGTGGTCTTGCTTTTGTGATAACAAGCAATGGGTCTGAACCAACCACCATCAGCTGGAGCAATGTGAAGTTGTTCATGTCATGAACACATGCCTGACTTGTGCTGGCCAAGGACAAGGAAAGGAGACTACATGCCAATTCCACATCTGAAAGCACCAACTATGCTGATGTGATGGGCCCAGATACGTTGGCTTGAGAGTGAGACTGCACTACAAGTTCAGCAAAAAACATCCAGAGCACCCCAGGGAGTCTGGCTGCAGTTATCCTGTTATGGGACCGAATCCAAACCCTAATGCTATCCACACTTGTGCTGTGGGTAGAAGTACTCACTCCCTGCCCACTATTCCCTGCTAGAATAGGTCAAGTCAAAACCTAAATATTTGCAAAGCTCCAAAGCCCTGTAAAGCTGCAAAGCTTTGGTGTAAATTAAGAACTTTAAACTGATGCTTCTGTATAACAACATGAGGCAGAAACCTTTGGTAGTTTGAGCCTCTGGTTTAGCACCAATTTGTGTTACTTCCATCATCTCTATGGTATCAGTGCAATGTGAAAGCCTCTAGTACTCAGAGGTCACAAGATATGCAGGTACAAGGCTATCACAGTATGACAAATATGTGTTTCACCCTGAAAAATAACATTTCCATTTCCTTTCTCACCCATGCAAGGAGTCTGACTTGGCTCTCTTAGTCCCTAAATTTCTAGTGAACTGAAAAAAAAAAAAAAAAA
>NDXB01010795.1:2456-13453 GCA_002631895.1 Agapornis roseicollis | reverse complement strand
GGCTCTTTTATACCCAAAATTTTTAGAAAAATAAAAAAAAAAAAAAAAAAAGTTAAATTTTCAGAAAAATATCACAGCTCTCATTTGTACCCTGCAAACAGAGGAAATCAAGGTCATGGAGCACTGCCAAATGACATTTTTTCCTTTTTCACAGTTAGAATGGGTTTCAGAATGGATCTTGGAAGGAAAAAGCTACCAATGAACCAAACTGATGCCAAAACTCATATATCAAAATGAAAGATCCTAAGCTACAGTGTATGAACTTTACTACCACAGAGGATGCTCCAGCCAGATTCTCTCTATAATAGGACAATCCTAGATGCTTTTCTGATGCATATCCATCATGCACCAAGTCCACTCCTTTGCTTTGCATTGTCCTCCTTCTGGAGCAGGCAGAACATCTTTCAAGCAGTTAATTCATATTAAAAAAAATAAAAAATAAAAAAAAATGAAAAAACACCCAAAACCCCAAACACTCACACAAATAAAAAAAACCCAAACAATACTTGTGCATGTTGTTTAGTTTTATGGTTGCAAGATGTCATGGAGACTGTTTCTAACATCTGAGTTCTCAGCAGACACTGCATAGTGTAAGTAAGCATTGATGAAACTGAGATTTTATTAGAGTACTGGCGCTGGAATATTTCTTTCAGTAAATAACGTATTTTAATGATCTGTATGATTTTCCATACCTGGAATAATTGCACAATACCACTGTTAAAATTGGACAGTGCACTTTTTGAAGCAGATTGTCAAGGGATTTTTTTGACTTGAAGCAATCAAGTCAATCAAGAAAAGAGTTATTTCAATATCCTGAAACACTAGCCATTATCAATAGCTCAGCCAGACCTCACTGATCCTTAAAGCATTCCCCAAAGACTTAGTCATTCTGCAAATATCTCTCTCTACTCTCAGACATGCAGTTCTAGTCAGTGGGGTCAGCACTTCTAGGCTAGCAAGAAGTCATCATGTTGGTTACCATGAAGCTGTACTGTAAAAAGACTGGAGTGGAATAAAAAGAAAAACTATCATATGTTCACCTATCATGAACACGCAGTGGTGTCATGGGAACACATAGCTGGATGCAGCTGGCACTCCATGACCTATCCAAGACTCTCCTGCATTTCACTGGGGCTGTTTTGAATGATACATGGATCAAGATCTGTTTGAAGGTCTGTAAAATTCACAAGAATCTTTCAAAACAAGCCATGTATCTGAAATGCAGCAGCAGCCTTCTAATCTTACACGACCTAGCTGAGTGATTTCTGCTCATAGTGATTTAACTAAATTCAGGGAAAATGCAGATTGTGTTTTCTGTAGCAGGTTTATGGGGATTGCAGAAATAAGCCTTCCAAAACTGTATAAAACAATTCTGAAATCTGTTTCTAGTGAATTAATGTACCTCACTGCATGAAAGACACATTTTAGAAGTTCATGAAGACAGAACTCATTGCAATGCACTGTTGGCTGACCTTCATATGCTTCTTCTATTCTGTGCCCCAAAAGGCATTATATGCATGTAATTTCCAATCTGGGAACAATTTGAGTTGTAATTAGGCAAATCTCAGAAGGTTCCGCCACTGATTTGTTCATTTTTTCAATATTATTCTATAAGACACACCAAAAACACTACATTAGGTTCAAGCAGGAGACAATTAAGAAAACTTTAATCCTGTTACAAGGGTATGTAAACATATCATCACTTCATAATGGTGTTATTATACTTTACATATTGGGCAGATGGGTCCTATTGGTGTTCTGGCATTTAGTATTGCACATGCTGTCTTCAAATATGACTTGCCATAGTAATAGATACATTACCCATTGTTGGACACATAGGATGATAGTATTCTGCTAGAAACTGATTTAGCAAATATGGATCTGTCAAAAGAAGTAGTGACAAAGTTAAGAGATTGGGACAACTTTAGTAAGCTTTTTGCTATAATGAAAAAAGTCAACAGATTGATATTATGTTGAGAATATTGACACTAGATACTTTTTATTTTAGAAATCCTTTTCATGATGAGATGAAAGTGTCATTTGCCTTCTCTAATATGCAATAAGTTTTCATTTTCTTCTCAGGTTTTCAATTTGTACACTACTTCTATACCATTCATATACATTCGGAGTAGGTATAAAAAATATGTCCATGTCCTTAAACACATCAACACCTCTATGTGTGCATATGTGTGTGTAAGGTAAGGGATATATAAGGTACAACACTATATGCACTAGTTGAAGATTAGTTGAAAGTCAGAACTTAGCATACTGGTTAACATTGTTGAATTTAAGTTAAACATATTGTGAAGCCTTACAGTATTTACTGGCATCCATTACTGTATAATGTTTTATCTATTCTTTAAACTCAAAAAGACAATTTCTTCTTCAAATGATATTTAAGAAAATCACCCTAAAGCAATTTCAACGTTCAGGAATAAAAAAATAATTAAAAAACAAAACAAAACAAAAAACAATCTAATTGAGTAAATATTACGTTCTTCTGTCAGATGATGTAATATCATAAACCTAGAGAGAATCTTTCACCTTTACTTGAATTCCAAAGTGATTAATCTCTCAAGGCATTTATTCTAACAGAAAAGTATTAGAAATCAGCTTACTTAAAAAAATATGTGGAGGAATTTAGTATCAACTCCAAATTTATGCTCGACTTGACGTAACTTTAACATTAGTTTGTATTGACTGCTGTGCTTATGGTCTTCATTTTGCAAAATGAGGAAAAAGATTTATCTGGGTCTGTGGACTGCTGAAGATGACTAAAGTGCAGAATAACTGGGGAAACAAATCTTGATGCCACTCCTGGTATTTCTTTCCTGCTGTCAATAACCAGAGGTGTAAGGACTTCTTAAGCCAAAGATTATTTCTTCATGTTCATAGACTCTCAGTACCTTTTTTTTTCCATGAATTCATCTAATTGCTTGCTGAAATTCACATAAACTTTCAGGATTATAAGTGCTGCAGTTTAACTATGCACTGTTTATTTTGAAATTGCCACCCCACAACCTTCTCAAAAGCCCCTTCATATTTTCTTTATGATAAACAGTGAGTAATTATTCCCTGTTCACTAAAATCATGCCACTTCTGAGTCCTAACATGTCTTCTACTTTCCTCAATCATCCAGCACAGTAAATAAGCAAACCTGTGTGCTAAGAGAACATTGAAGTCTTAAAGCTAGCATTCAATGACTGCATAATTAGATCATCTTTTAAAGTGAAAAGTATTTACACCTTTTCTCTGGAAGAAGTCTGTATTTTTCTAGGTTGTTGTCCAAAAGGATATGCCTCCTTTCTTGGGGCTGTGCTCAACAAACTTCTGAGCAAAGTGATAGCAAGAACAAATAACACCACAGCATGGTTAGAATTCAAAGAGTATAAGGCAAACCCCAATTCATTTTGCAGCACATATGTGTATGTGACAAGCATCAAAAACACTTTTAGAAAGAGAACAGGTTATGCAGATTTAGCAGGTGAAACCTTCTCTGTTGCAGGCATCCTTCAGGCATAAACCAGCCAGTGATTTAAACAAACCACTTTGCTCCTCAGCAAAGGGAATCACATCACATCGCTGGTATTTGGGCACCACTAGTTGAAATGTGTCTGTTTTTCCAGCTGAATCTGTCAAAGTCAATGCAATAGTAGCATTCAGAGACCAGAGACAGCATAAAATGGTGAAAACAAAAGAACATGTTCTCCTTACCAACCAAAACAAAACACAAACAAATAAACAAAACCTGTTACTGGTTAGGCTGATGCATGATTCACAGCTTAAAAAAAGAAAAAAGATTTAGTTCCATTTTCATTGCTGAACTCTGACATGGACTGTCATGTACAATTACACTCTGCAGATGTTTGACAGAGCATTACTTCTTTCTGCAAAAAGACGACACTTGCTATCTCTACCAGCCAGCCTTTAAAAGGGCTTTGTGTCTTCTCACTTTTTTGTTCTTTTTAATATACAGCTCCAACTAAAATGTTTTTAAGAGAAAAGTCTTCCGTTGTATTGATATATTTGCAGATGGGCTTAGGCTATACCCTTGACAGAAGCAGACAGAGTATGGAAGTGATTAAACTTTTCAGTCTTACTCAGGTTTGTGGCAGAACGTAATGTTTAATTACCAGCTTTGAAGAGCAGAAGCAGAAGGGAAAACTGTTATTCCCTGAACTGCTTGGGACCAGGGCCTCATGAGTGTCATGGAAAAGATGTGCTATGAATTAAGGGCAGCAAATCACGGTTGCCTTCTTTGGGCTCTGCTTCAAGTTAGTTGATGTGAGCAGGGAATGCAGATGTGTGGTATGAGCTCTCCTTGGGAAGATATCTGCTGGGGGTCACCCATGCACCCCTGCAGCCCAGCCTGCTCCTCTCTGCTGCCTCAATATCCACAGTGTGTCCCCCCTACAAGAACACACAGGATTCCCCGCACGAGTTCTCACATACACTGACAGAAGAGAAAACTTAAAGGTCAGTCAGATGAGTAGGGAATACTGATGGGAAGAAGGACAAGGTCTGGTAACCCAGACTGAAGCTTGCCCAGAGACTACCATCCAGCACAAGATGATGTGGGAAGGAAAGGGAATGCTTAGAAGCACCATCCAAAGTTTCAAACCTTGCCTTTCAGGTGGCAGACTTGGAGGTTCACTTTGCAAAAAAAAAGGGAGAGAATCAGAGTCTTTGTTTTATTTTATTGCAGCGTGAAAGCACAAAATGGCCCTTATCTTTATAGACCCCCATCAAGTCCAATAGATGTCACAGTCCAAAACCAAGGCCATCATCTGCTCCCAACACTCCACTGTTGTCACGGAAGATAAAAATGGGTAAATCAGAGATATCTCTGTGACTGTCCCATTTAATGTTCAGATTTCTAGTAGCTGAATGGACCTTATAGTCATGTTGGCCACCCCATACCATGGCTAGACCTCCAAAGCTGTCAGAGTTACACAGTGTTCGAGTTTAATGACAAAACTAACACAGCAATGTCCTAGTTATTAGAGTATTTTGATCAATATAAATGTTCTTCCACTGACAGACCCAGGCACCTGCAGAAGCTCTGTTTTCTCAGGCAAAAGTAGTGAAGCCATTTGTTTTTTTTTCAAATAACTGAGTATAAAACTGTTGTGTTATGTATGCATAGGGCTCGGACAACAGAGGCATATACTGGAAAGAAATCTTCATTAGGTTTACACAGAGTATGAGATTAACAATTGGAGAGGACAACGAAGTTGTAATACTAAAGTGCTATTCGTTTCATCTTCAAAGAATTAACAATTACCTGGACTGCCACAATGAACATAAGAGTAGTCCTTCAGCATGTATTGTGTTCAGCTCAGCAGTGTGTTCCATCAATGGGATATTAGATCAACTCCATTTAAATTACTGAGGTCACTGGCAGAAGAGAGCACCTACAGTAAAACTCAGAAATTAATAAGTATTGAACTTTCAGATATATTTATAAGAATATTGCCAATATATTAATTTGTAAAGGTTGCCTAAAATTTCAGATCTTCTAGATCTACCTTATCAAAGATGTAGACTCTCACATATTGTTTCTTATTTTCTGCAGCTTTCTTAATTTTCATTTGCTTTGAGTTCCTCTGACCTCTAAATTCCTCTGCCTTGTTCTCTGCTTAATAAAAATGTAATTTTAAAGAATTGACCTTTTAAATCATATTATCAGTGGCTGGCTTGGTCTTATATCATCTGCTCTTTGCATCACAGTGGAAGAAACAAGAGCCTTGCAGTTGCAGGAGGCTCATAGATGCAATGACTACATCCTACCAATAAACCAGTCAGCTCCAGGCCCTGTTCTCTGGCCCTGGGAGCAGAAGCATGCTGTCATAACATGGCCACATGCATTTATTAAACCCTCCTAGCCTGTAAAATAGGGAGCCTGTATCCAAACTGTCTTTTTGATGGTCCCTGGTCCAGTCTAACTCCTGAACGTGGACCAGGAATAGTATTAAAGGCTTTCCATAAACCCAAGCCAAAACCATGCCAAGGACAGCTCTAACAATTTAATGACAGAAGCATTATTCAGGGCCAAGGCAAGATCTCTGGCACTGCTAATTTATTAATATAGACACTGCAAAGAGAGATGGCTCATTGCCCAAGAAAAAGGTGATTCTTAGCCATACCCTGCAGCCTACACTAACACAAATAGCTCCTTAAGGGCCATGAAGGCTCCCCTGGGAACGTTGTATTGAGAACCTGGGGATTCCTCTGCCTTCAGCATGCTGCACCCTTAATCCCACCTCAAATATGTTGTCATACACTCACATCACAACCTTGCTATTGACCCTTTTTATTTCTTGGTCAGACCAGCTGCTGCTCCCCCTTTCCTCCGTGGTGCCCCTCAGACCATGTCATTAACTGTAGTGCTCTTTCCGAATCTCTGAGCCTACAAATTTAGGCTAACAGAGACCTAGCACTATGCAAAAATTAACAAGGCTAAGCATATTCACAGTATGTGGGCACGTATCCCACTGATGCCAAGAAGAACTACAGGAAAATAACCAAAGAAAGAATTCAGTGCAACAAGATTTGGATCTGCAGCATACTCTATTATGGCAACATCATGAGATTATGTTACTAACAGTGCCTGAAATATCTGCTGCTGAAAGACAGATTCATATTAACAGCTTGTGCCATTTGTTGGGAGCTTTGTGATAAAAACAACTATCCTATTGCTAGAAGTTTTATGCTTTATAAAGGCTATGTGTCATGCAGCAGTCTTGTATCATCAGTAGGAGAGATTGAAATGATACTTCGTGGCCTCAGAGAGGATAGTCTATCACTTAAACTCGAAAAGGTACAAAATCCCAGCTTTTCACAATGTAGTATCTACTTTTCTGACTTCATTCTCTTGTCTTCCCCTGTCTGCTGTTGACACTTGTCTTTTACCAGCTCAGAAGGCCACTCTTGATAGATTCAGATCAACAAATCTGTCATTGCTGTCACTTAAAATGTCACAAGTCTTGCCAAGTGCCTGACATATCTTCATAGCCCCCCACCACTCATACCACCTATGTGCTATCACCCCTTGTGCTAACATAACATCTTGACTTGAGCCCTACAGCCCAACTCATACACAGGTAAATCAGAGGGCCAGTAACTCATTTGGGGCAACTCTTTATAGAGACCAATGAACATGACTCTCCAATCCAGTTAGCAGACCATTTGTGTGGATGAAAAGGTAAGTTCTGGGTCCTGTTCACTACTTGTGAACATCAGCACAAACCACTGCAATAGCCCATGAAAGATCAGGATGTACCCATCACCTGCTTTCTCTCTCCTTTTTTAGTCTTTTCTTGCTGAATACAGCATTTTTATTACCCTTATTAGGATATCCTTATTAGGAATCTCAAAAACAGGAAAAAGTCTGACTTTCCCCTCTTTTTGCCCTTTTCCAAGCACCCTAGTGGGCAGGACATTTTCAAGGCATGGAATTGAGGGATCATCTCTGAAGGAAGAGATCATGAAACCCCAGTCACCCATCACTCATAAATAAGGAGCAATAGGCAGCACCACTTTTATTGTATATTTTTAGTTGAACTAATCATAAGCTGCTTTGTGGCAGCTTATGGCCACACAGTTTTGAGCATGACTAAGAGAACAAGTATGTCCCCATTCTGTATTGGATTTGGCTAGAGAATCCAGGCTGGTCTTCCCTGGGCTACTCTGGTACTTGTAGCATGAGAAATATAGGTGAATATGAGCTTTACATTCAAAAGTCAGGTCAGGTACCTACCCACAGACAATAGAGATCCATCTATTTCAGAAGTGGCTTAGAACCTCACACTTTTAAACTCATCTCTATACTTTCTGACAAGACTCATCCTACATGCCCAAAGTCTTTGGTAGTTCTGGACAAATTTATATAGAAAGGTTAACAGATCATTTAAAGTTAAAGTAATGCTCTGGTGAGGAACTGGATATTTACCTAACAAAATCTTTCAGACAAGCCTAATTTTGGATACTGCAATCTTTCCTCATGTTAAAGAAAATCTTTGTCTCTTCTACTAAGACTTACCATAATGACATTTATTTTTATAGTAATAAATAATAATTCTCTCCTCAATTCTAAATTATTTTGGTTTTTATTCTAACAGTTTGCTTACAGGATTATTGGCTTGGGGTTTTTTCACCCAGAAAATCACTTTTCCAAGAACTATCTTCTCCATTAGAACAGGGCAGATCTAAATCCTAAATCACTGTACTAACTCCAGTTGGTTTTGGATCATGAACTAGTGCTCTTACAGCTGTCTGTTCAGGGAGACAATCTACTGAGATAAGTGCTTTCAAACTGACTGTCTTCCCAATGACTGAAAAGAAGTGCCCAGTAATTTTCTTCAGAACTTGCAAAAAGCTACCATTAGCAATAGAAAGCAGTAAGATAGAGCACTTGTCCAGAGCAAACCAGAACTGCATAATCCCTAAAACTTGCTCAGTTCCATTAACCTGGTCAGATACTTTCCCATTCTTTCGTTTGGACACATCACAGAACCTCAGTTCTGATTGTTGGTCTTTACCATGCCACAGCTCTGTGCCATGCACGATTTCACGGTTCTTTTCCAGTAATTAACATAATACCAAAGGGCAAGGAGGGGTTGTGGCTGAAAATTAATGCTATAGAAAAGGCCCATTAATCATGGCTTTCTGCAAGCCAAATTAATTACAGAAAGTAGTGCTGATAACATAGCAGAAATTAACTACAGAAAGCTGCTGAAAATACAGCCTAAGCTTTTGGAATTACTGCCTTAAAAAGGTTTTAAAAGAACAAAACAATTCTTTTGCTTATAGGAAACAACTTGTCAACTTTTTTTCTACACAGTTTTAGAAACAGATCAGCCCAACAATATCTTGGTGGGTTTTAGATTCTGTTTATTGGTTTCTAACCAGGATCTAATCTGTGAAGGAAAAAAAATGCTTTAATTTCTGATGTAATTCTGTTGCCTACAGATGGGCATTTATTAATAAATATCAACTGCTAGACATACAAAGCTAGAAGAGGTGAAAAAAAACTTTCCCAGTGTAATTAACTGCACTATTCAGTTAAAATCACAATGTCCTTAACATTTGACAGCAGTATTTTTGAATTATGGAAAACTCCACCTTTAGGGTTTCATACTAAAAAAAATGTTATATACTTTTGACCATAATTCAGAAGTTACTGAATTTAGTGGAAAGACTTGGACTTTGGATCATGTTGCAACTTTTCCCAGGAGAAGTATCTCTCTTCCTGAGGTGGAAGAAAACAACCACCATTTATAAAATTCACTTATAGAGTAGGCATAAAGCAGGTCTTCTCATCTCTAAAAAGAAACAATGTGAGACACAAAGGATCTTTAGTTTGCCATATCATGCTTCCAAGAATATCATATAGTAACTAAATAAACCAAATCACTTCATCAAGTGGAAGATATAAGCAAATTAATAGTTCCAAGGACTTTATGTAGGATTCATCTCCCATAACTCACATGTCTGAGATTTAGATGTTTAAGCCTGAACTAATCCCTAAGTTCCCTTTAGGGTTGAAGAAAGAAGCAGCTAGTTATCCTGTTTCAGGGTTATATGCTGGAGTCAATCAGGGCTATGTGCTGGAGATGCTGAATTCTTCATCTGAGAGCTGAAGGTGAATATTTCCATTTTCAGATACAACTTTAGGTCTTTTCAGCTGGGCTCACTGTAAGAGTGAGCACTCAGATGAATAAACCATACATGAATATATCAGTTGAAAGACAACAGATCTGTGGTTTTCATCAGCAGGAAGCTCTGAATTACTGCAAATTCTAAAATGCCGACTTGGATGCTCCCTATTTTTATAGACTACTTGGGGGGGAAACTATGAAGGAAAAGGGAAAAAAAATGAGAAAATTAATGATTTCTATGGAGCATTTTCATTTTTGGAGTGAAACACACTAAAAATCAATTCTTCACTGAAATTAATTTCTGTGTTTCTTCAACACTTCAGACAGGTTAACTTGAAGCTAATTTCTTCAGTGGGTTTAAACATTTTTTATAAAATTTCCTCATATTTAGAAAACTTTTGTGACGTGAAAGTTTCTGAAATCCAACCTAGGTAGTCTTCGTGTGAGTATGTGCAAGAGAAAGAGGGAAAGACAGTCAGTCCATCTGCCTTATCAAAAATTGTGCAAGATTCAAATCATGCCTCTACAAGGGAGGCAAAAACAGATGTTTTAGCCCACAAAAACCTTTTCATAAAATGCTTGAGGTTTTGTTCTACTTCCAATGCAAAAAGAAAAAAAGAATAGTCACATTTTGATATTTTTGGGGATAAGCAGAATCCACAATCCACAATCCAAAAGGCTATTTTTAGACTGAATAGTTCTGGTTATACCACAGGCACTTAGATCGTCACAACTACAGTGATGGTTAATGGTGGAGACAACTGACTGTCACTGGAACCAATACATCATATAAAACACTTTTTGCCTGGGGTTATCAAATCCAAACAGTGAAAGGGAGAAGAGGAAGGAGGAAACAGCCTGGCAGAGTCCATCATAGTTCACCCAGTGCAAATGCAGAACAGCTCTCCTGCCCTTGGAAACATTCCTCTGGATTTACACTGGAGTAAATTAGAGAAGAATTCACTGCAATAATATAAAACTGTTTACAGTTTTAATAGGATAAAAGGTTAAAAATACAAAGGCAACAGTGAAGCATCTTTTTCACATTACCAATGTTTTCAAAACTTTATCAGACTCAAACTTAATTTTTAAATATAGGTCAGAATCAGAACCAGGATCCAAGTTCGCCAACCCGCCCACGTTTTGTAATTTCTACTACAAAGAAGGCTAAGTTTATTAAATCAAAGTTCATAGAACTGGAATCTATAAACACAAACTTACATATCCTTGTTGTTGTTCACTATTGATTTGTTTTTTGATGATTTAAAAACACCACAAGGCAAAACAGTGTCTAAAAAGAAATACTGGGAAAACAAAAAAAAAAAAACAGAAAAGGAG
>NDXB01010793.1:41227-76264 GCA_002631895.1 Agapornis roseicollis | reverse complement strand
CCCATGGCAGGGGTGTTGGAGCCAGATGATCTTTAAGGTCCCTTCCAACCCAAACCAATCTGTGAAGACAATCAGAAGAGATGAAATACTATGAGCTGAACCCAAGAAAAGAAAAAAAAAAAAAAAAAAAAAAAAAAGAAAGAAAAAAAATAAATCATAGTTCTCTCATTCTGATAACTTCAGGGATTTACACTGATTTCCGTTACCAGATGTTGAAGTGCATAAAAAATAAACATGAATAAATATATAATAAGTAATATATAGATATGCACAGATGACTAAAACTACCTAAACTGTTGATCAATAAAGCTAGCTGGGGTGAAAAACTGAAGTCAGTATTTGGCGGGTAGGTTGAGCTCTCTTTAATTAACCAGTCAAATGAGTCTTTTTCTTATCTAACCACAAAGGATACCAGAGGGAAGAGTCTGGTTGTCTACATCAGTCATGTAACTTTGGCACTGCAATCATACAGTTGCATAATTCAGACTTCCTGGAGATACATCTGCACAGATTTGCATAGATATTCTGTGTTCTGTCTGTCTATACTTGGAGCCAGCTCTCATCTGGAATCCTAGTAATCTAATTTTCATGAACCTGAACTCTCAAGTTCCTCATCCTAAGAGTAGTTTATAAGCTCAAGTTTATGTTCCTGAGACTCTCAGCATATAATGTAGAAATTACTGTGCCTTATTTAGATGTTGTCTTGTTAGCTGATACCTTATGCTTCTTTAATGTGCTCTGTCTGCTTTGAATCATGGGCCTTCATACTGTTGCAGCACTGGTCCTGTCCTACCAAAGCTGAGTGCCTTTGCCACTCTACTTCCAGAATCAGACTCTCTCTTGCTTCTTTTTCACCTCATGTTACTTACATGCCCAACTGTAAGACTGCCGTATTTCAACTGCCTTCTTTCAAATAACCTTAAAGGCTTGCAGAAAACCACCTACGAGGATAGTCGAAGTTCTGAGAGTAGAACTCGGGAGTGATCTCACTTCATTCCCAGCTCCGTTCCTTCCTCATGTGAAAGAAAACTGAGTTATGCAAGCTCAACTTCTTTCAGATATGTTATACCTTAGAACATCTACAGAAGGGGCTGCAGCTATTTATGTGGTGGCTGGCTCCACGACTATAAGCAAAGAATTTTTTTCTCCACTTCTCAATTTCTGGTGTCAATGCAGGAAAGACCTTGCTCAGCTAAATGGATGGTTGTGTCTGCCACTTGCAACATTTGGTGTCTGGTGGCAGTATGTAATCTAAGTGATACCATCTAAAACAAAACAGTGCATGCAGAAAGAATGAATGGAAATTGTTTCACTATATCAACCAAGTCTCATTCATTTTCATTGTACTTAGGAATGGCTGCCTTCTCACGAGTTGGTGTCTTCTTATTTTCTGCCTCTTCTGGGGGACTTCCTTCTGAAGAAATAACTTTTTCCAGACTCCTGAAGGAGAGAGGTTATGCAACTGCTTTAATAGGTAAAATTGCATAAATATACAGAATTATTTTTCATTCATTGCAATTGAAAGAACATCAGCTTTCCATATAGGCTATTAAGGATCTGCATTAAGGTTTTTTCCCCCACAGCATAATGAATTTATTTTTCTGGCACAGAGTTGATCACATCCCCATGCATACGTGAAGCACTAATCAGGTAAGTATGTCTAATTCACTTCTGCAGTCATAGTCTCATTGTGCAAGGTACTGAAGAAACATGATGAACAAGTTGAAAATTAGTCAAGCTCTTGGAAAGTTTTCAGTGCAAATAGGAGTTTGATTACAACAGAGAGACAATAAGGGACCAATTGCAGGGTACAAGCACAGTGGTGGCATTCATTTCACCAATTTTCAAATATCCATAAAGTAGATGATGTAGTATGTGCACTAACCGTCTGGATTCAATTCTTATTCATCTGACAAAAATGGGCATTTCTAGGAAATTTGTCTCATCCTGTGGTAGATATCTAATATAAAAATGTGTTTCTCTCTCATTATAAACATAGTTCAGAGAACTGCAGCGTAAATATCCAGTGATGAGTAAAAGGAATACCATTAGATGAATAATAAATTGAATTGGAATTAGTATCATCAAGGTATAGCATTTAAATAATGTCAGGAGGCTTTTTCCTAATTTGGCCATGGACTTATTTTGCACTGCTTGCATTTTAGAATATTTTTGTGAAATACAACTTTTATTACATAATGTATTTCTGTAAAGGAATTGCCAGGAAATAGTTGTTTAGAGAGCATCATACCAGAATGTTACTCCATTAATTTAGATGATTGATGTACCTAATTTTACCCAATTTGATTTCAAATTTAATAGAAGCTTGCAATTTTGGGAGTAACTTTTGTTTAAAAAAATCAGCATATTTAGCATGACTAGCAATTCATACCNTGTAAAGGAATTGCCAGGAAATAGTTGTTTAGAGAGCATCATACCAGAATGTTACTCCATTAATTTAGATGATTGATGTACCTAATTTTACCCAATTTGATTTCAAATTTAATAGAAGCTTGCAATTTTGGGAGTAACTTTTGTTTAAAAGCATGACTAGCAATTCATACCGCTGTTTAAAAATATCTGTATGATGTAAGATAGCCAGTATTGATGTTTGTAGCTAAAAATCCTACATAGCAATACCACAATCTGAGAAAGTACAAACTACCTTGATGCTTTGACAGAGTCAAAATATAAACCCTGAAAATCTTAGCAGAAGTACATTTAGTGCAGGTGTATTTGAATTATAGTGTAAAACAGCCATTCATAATTTGTCATGTTCATCATGGAGTTAATTCCTATTGCTCTATATTCAATTAAAAACTGCAAGGAAGTAATTTTTCTGTTTGCAAAAAGCACTGTATTGCAACTCATTTTCTGGGGCTGACCTAGTTAATGTTCTTTTTTTAACTACTTTCACTGCAACATGACAGCTTGCCACTTAGATCTCCAGAATTTATCTCCATGATGCTTAATGAACAGTTCTTCCAAGTGGCCTGAATGATAGCTGTGAAACCATAAGATGTAATATTAACATATCCTTGGAGTATAATGAAGGCTTCTAAAAATCAAGAAGTGCATTAAAATTAAGGATAAAGCATGTGTAAATGACAAAAAGAAAAATTATGTAGATTTGAAGACGAGATAGGCAGACTCTGATTCTCACCCAGGCCATTTTCTGTCTCTGCTGGTATTCTTATCACATCATGTTTGGTCTAGGTCAGGGAGTCTTTGCTTGGTTCAGTCTAACTCAGCAGTTCTGAAACAATTAATTGTCAAATCCTGCACCACTGAAGGATTGGCATAAGGGTAATTTGAAGCCTTTCAGTTCCTCAAGCCTGCACTGTCAGTTCCTTTTTTTTTTTTTCTTCTCCTAAGTTTCTCTCCCCTTTACTTTACTTTCATTTCTTCTTTTTAATTTTCTCCATGTCTCTGCATATATACTTTCTTTTGCTAGGTACATCCTAAGGTATATTTTAGCTATGAATCTATTTTATGTATACACTTTACCTCATTGTTTTTCCCCTGTGACACAAAGAAGGTGACATCCAATAGATCTGGCAGGAAGAGACACAGTCAGAAGATCTGTAACAAAATCAAGTTTTCTCAAAAAAGGTAGATGCATTGCGTATGTAATATTTCACCAGTTAAGGATCTCAGAGATTAGCAAGAACTGTTGATGTTTGTTTTATAGGAAATAGCTATTTATAATGCAAGCATTCTACTGAAAGTAGATGGATATTATTTTAACTACTACTAAACTCAATTACTGTCAGCTTTTCCTCACTACTGTTATCCAGCGTGTTGTCCAGCATCCAGAGAACTTTAAAGTCCACCTATGTAGCTTTTCTCCAAAGCTTAAAATACTAATGTATAAACTGAAACTTGTATCTTTCCTCCAGAATGAGGTGTTGTAATATTTGTAGTGGACACATCACAGTAGTGATGTGTCCAATACAAAATTGGCAGAATCTATGAATCACAATTAATAGAACAGTTTAAAAACTGACTATATTAACAATATATGCTTAATACTTATTATTGCTGTGTACTTCATGTATATATATTACTTTGAGCACATAAAATATTTCTTTTTGGATCTTGCTCTGCATCTTGCATCTTACCATTTATCTGAAGAGCAGAACTATGTCATTATATACAACTCAGTCTTCATAATGCTTCCCTTTCAACTGTCTGAAGGAAAAGTAGAGGGGAAACATTGATTTTTTGCAGCTTCTCCAGCATTCTGGGTTCTGAAAAACTGAGTTCCAAATGAAGTTTCTTGGTTGAATAGGACTTGCCTCTCCTTTCCATGTGCCTTTCATTGCATTGCTCTTGCTCTGCAAAAGCTGTATTTGTGGCCAAAGGAGAGAAAAAAGATTTCAAACTATTAGGTGCAAATAATTTACAATTAACAGCATAAATCTCACTCAAAAGCTTGCTGGGATCTGCTTAAATGTGTGTGATGCTTGTCTGAAGTGTCCATGCTATGAAGCTTCACTTGGCAAGGGGGTGAGAGAGTTTTGCACTGCTCTCAGGTTCACAAGGGCCCCAGAGTGTAAAGCACATTACAATAATCTGTTGAAACACTAGCTCAAGGCAGCAGTTATTGTCACAAGGACTGAAGCAAAACATGTATTGTGGGCCCAGTCATCACTTGCTTTTTCAGAGTAGCACAGCATCTATCAAAACCCTCTACCTCATCAGCCCTTTGAGAATGGAAATTGTGTTTTTCCATCACAGCTGTGGATATAATTCGAACCACTGCTTCTGTGCTTTTCCCAGCTAACCTGCTGTCTGCTTTGTTTGGCTTAAGTTGCTTCTCTTTTTTTGAGACCCAAGTTCATCTTGACATTGAACAATTTGTTGTGCTTTTGAAATAACAGGTCCTATATTTTCCCCTGTCCTAATTTGTTGTTGCAAGATTCTTCTGTCTAGCTTGCAGTGTCTAGTTTTATTGAGATCTAGTTTAAACAAACATCTTTGCATCATAATAAATGGCTTTCAAAGTATGCTTAAGTTGATATGGTTTATTTTTTTTATTTTTTTACTGAATTATAAGTGATTTGAGATTAAGAAATAACAGAGAAAAAAAACCCAAACTTTAAGATCATTTATACTTGTGGTTATAAATCTCTAACTTTATTTCCATTACCTAACTTAATAAGAATTGTTACATCCTAACCTTGCTACAGATCTGACTTTATAAATATTCTGTAAAGACAGTCATGTAAACCTAAGAGAAAACGCTGAAACTGTTATTTTCCAAAATCTGCATCTTTTCTTGCTGGGAATGAAATTCAGAGTTGCAGCCTTGGCTAGCCTTTTATGGCACTGTTCTAACATCTGAAAATCCTGTAGGGTGGCCTGCGTTTCTGGTTTTGTAATCAGTCACAAAAATGTTCACTGGACCACATCAAAAGTAGTGATGAGAGCCATTCTGACTACAGAAAGCAGATTTCCTCCTCAGGTGAGGAGGTATTCTGACAGTTAAGAAGGAAAATTTCTGATGGGGTGAGAAAGCTATGAGCACCTGCATTTCACTGGCACATAGGAGGACCTGAAAATGCTTTTATAGCTGCATCTGTAACCTACTGAAGGCATTTCTAACCTAAGACCATCAAGAGATACATGAGGAGAAGTGGAGTCAATTAAACACTCAGGTTCAAGGTTTCTGTTGTGTTTTAATTCACCTTTGCTGTGAAAGGGAAATAATGACTTTGATCCCATTTGCAAGGCACTATCTCAAAAAATCAGAACTGATCCCCATCTTCACCCTCTTTGGTACTGCAGTATCTGCATTTGTCTTTGCCAAAGGAAGAAGTGCAGGATCGGTGTGCAGCTCTCTAGATCCCTGAGATGCTCAGGACTGCCTGTGTCAGGACTTTTTCTTACAGACGTGTAAAAGCTGGGATGGTGCAGGAAAGGCAAAAATTCTATTTGTCCTTTTTTCCTTTTATGTACTTTCTGCCACCTGTATCCTGAAGTCTCTAGAACAAAAGATTTCAAATGTCTTTGGGCTAGGTTATGGGGATGAGCACTTACTGGGCTTGTGGGGAGTTTTGTTTATTTCTTTAAAGATCATGATCCCTAAAATATGCTGGTCGTGTCTACACATTTGATTCAGAAAAAATAAATAAAATTTGACCCAGCAGTACATATTGCCATCTCTTTTGTCAAGGCTGATATGTTTGTCAAATATTCAACATACTTCCTTGCTGAGACCAAAAAGCATATAGCTGTAGCCATCATTTATGTCAATAGGCTTAACTAAATTTGATTTTCTTTTTTAATTGTACATTTGGATTTAATGCTACCAAACAATTAGGTCTGTGGGACTAAGTGACACATAAGTATGTGATGAAGGGACGTACCCAAGTCATAGATTGAATTACCTAGATATTTGTTGTCATTAGCATGAAATAGATTATGCTACTGTAATACAAATCAGACTGTCAGTGTTCTTCTGTCAGTCAGTGTCCAACATTACTGCAGAAATACAATGATTTCCTAGTGAGACAAAATGCTGTGAAAGATAGTATTTGACAGTAATTTCCTTTTTACTATTATTTCTTCTGTTATTTTCATATATGTACACACCCATATACATAAATATATATAATATATATTTTATATATAAAATAATTTTCCTCACTATATATATGTATATTGTCCATTTCAGACACCTTGCAATCATTTAAATAATAAATTTCATTTTCACTATTCTTGTTTTATCTCCTGTTTGTCTGTCTGTTACTGTTTTGTTTTATTTGCTTGTTTGGTTTGGTTTGGTTTGGTTTGTTTTTTTCACCTAGTTAAAGGTGAATGATTTACCAGCAAAATTTTGGAAATTATATTTCGTTACTACATATTGTCTTTTCTTAAATAAGCAGTAGCTGTAACAGTTTTCTTATGACTGCTTAACTATATATGTACAAGGGCTTCATTTTCAAAGTTAGCTATCTGTTAGGCTATATTGCTCTTCAGTGACCTGCTAGCCCACTCAGAATTTAGTGGTTTCCACCAGAACCTGTGCCAAACTGTTTCTCACTAAAATGAAGAGGTAGACATGGGACGAAGTCTTTCATGAAGCCATAAAGAAAGATTAGATAGAAGATAGAAAATAGAGATCCTCACAATAAATGCTTAGGGGCAGGGAAAATATTACATAATGACAGTTTCATGTTTGGAATAGGGAACATTATAAGTTTGATGATTTAACTACAAAAGTACTCCCTGTCCTCTTTTTTGTAGGAAAGTGGCATCTTGGGATGAACTGTGAAAGAAGCAATGACTTCTGCCACCACCCCCTCAGTCATGGATTTCATTACTTTTATGGGCTTATCGTGACCAACTTGAGAGATTGCAAACCTGGCCAAGGCAGCGTATTTTTAAAAGGGGTTCAGAAATCCCTTGTTATCCCACTCCAAATCACTGGAATCACCTTGGTCTCTTTGGCAGTAGTGCATTACATTGGTCTTCTCAGAGTACCTTTCCGAGCACTGGCTTACTGCTTTTTAATAGCCACCATTTCACTTGTGGTTTTGATTTTCTTCTTTTATCATTTTCGACACTTGAACTGCTTTTTAATGAGGGACCATCAGATTATCCAGCAACCACTCTCTTATGAGAACCTTACTCAGAGACTCACAAAGGAAGCTGTGCAGTTTATAGAAAGGTAGGTTTCTAATTGTGTTATAATTTAATGGTGTCATTTCACAATGATGATGCTTCTGAAGAAGTAGAAAAGAAAAAAGTGAGCTGGTGGGCATAAGAAGTATGTCATTACCTACTATCATCACTTTTTTCCCTTCAAAAGATGGCTGCAGTTAATCTTTTTAGTGAAAGGGACTGATTTTTTTTCTAATGAGTATATAATTATATCTATAAAAATTAAAAACTTATGTTTACATGTTTCATATATTTCTGTAAAAAAAATCTAACATTTTTAGGGCTTTCATTCTTGAGAATTTCATGTAACTTGAGATATGAAGAATCTTTCATGGTGTGACTTAATTATGCAAAAGCAAAATACATAGTCATAATCCATTACTTTTCTGGAATGGGAAACTGTTCTTCATCATTGGTTTGATGCATCCGTTAAATGGCATTCATAAGGCCAAGTTTTTAAGATACTGTCTTTTAAATGCCTCACTTTTATGGCGGTTTCATTTTGAGAAGATTTGATTTACAGAAGTTAGGAAATAAATGGGGTTTTGACAGCAATGATTTTTCCAATAGCCATCACATTGGGTTACATAAACATTGGATGTACAAAATAATCCTAAGGCATTCTTCATTTTTTAAATATTAACTACTTTGGTGTAATTATTACCACAGATTTCTCAATGAGATCAAATCATAAAAGTGTACATTTATAGATTGTGAAATATAAATTGATATATTTGGAGAAAAAATATTTCATCCATTTAAATTCTTGAAAAATATTCCAGAGTATTGGTCACTTTTTAAACAGGTTGCACCATTTCTAGAAATAGTTAATCAAAAGTAAAAATATGTTCTAAAATATACAAATTCTCTTAATGGCTATTCTGAAAAGCATGTACCAGTTTGTTACTGTGAATACATTTGCATGGTGCTATTGCTGAATGAAAACTTATACCAAAGAATTGGAGCCTATCTTTTCTAGACTTAGTGTGGCATTCATCAAGACTTTTAGCAAGAAAAAAAAGTTCATCTAAGATCTTGATCTCATACTGCAATTTTATGTCATTTCTATCTATATAAATATTTGATGTGGCCATCTGTAGTCATCATACCAAATAAAATGTTTCTTATATCAAATTTCTTTAAGTGAGTAATCCTTTCCAACAGCAACATTCTCATGAGTATTTATAAATAACCTAAAACATCTTTATTTCCTCTTGGCAATGGTGATAAATATAAAGATGCCTTCTCATCTATGTTCTAATTAATTTAACAGTGAAGTACTTTGTTTACTATAAACACACGCCCCTTCTAAAATTGTTAAAAGGTTATTTGCTCAGTGACCAAGTGTTTGATGATTTCAAAAGACTCTTGAGTACATTAACTATATGTCAGGTAATTCTTTCATGATTTACAAGTGTGCAGTGTGCCTGTAGTGATTCATAATGGTTTTGATACATCTGAGTGTTTCATTGATTTCAATGCAATGACAATAAAATGGTAGCTCCAAAACAGGTGAGTTGAAGATTGGAAATCAATGCTAGAACGCTAGTAACTCTTTAAAATTTATTACTATTTATAATGTGGAAAATGTTTTTGCATAGGTTAGTGTTTAGAACTGGCAAAACAATTTCTCATCTAAGTCAGCATAGCTTTGTTGACGCAGCTGAAGGTAAGTGACTTTATGTCAGGGGGGCACTTGGCTTCAGTTCTCAGTGTAGTTCCCAGACAAAAAAGATGTTAAATTGAAGTCAAGGTTAATATTACATATTCATAATTTACAATAAACTTTATTACAGGAGTGCTGCAATTATAATGGGAATTATAACCCAAACAATTCAGAGTCAGTGTTAAATTAAAGAATATCCAAGCACATTAAGGTGTTGAGAAGCAATTAGGGCACTTGAGCAATCTTAATTGTGCCCTGTTCACATTGTATATGATCATAAAACTTGTTCCTGGTGATAAGAGTAGTCAAATTAATATGGAGAAAAGAAGGCTTATGGGGGACCTTATCACTCTCTGCAACTATCTGGAAGGAGGTTATAATGGGTGTTGGTCTCTTCTCCCCGTAAGAAGTGATAGCACAAGAGGAAATGGCCTTAAGTTGCACCAGGAAAGGTTTAAATTGGATATTAAGAAAAAAATCGCCAAAAGGGTTGTCAAGAATTATAACAGGCTGCCCAGGGAAATGGGCAGCCTGTCACATTGCTGGAGGTATGAGTCACAATTCCTGGAGGTAATTAAAAGAGATGTCAGTGTGGTACTTAGGGACATGGTTTAGTGATGGAGTTGACAGTGTTAAGTTTATGGTGAAACTCGATCTAGAATTTTTTTTCCAATTTAAATGATTCTATGATTCTGTATAATCATTAGATTTTGTATTTTTAAAGTCTGCTATAATTTTTTCATAGCATATAGCTGCGTGCAGTTATACTTGGTCTGTTGGTTTTTTTTTTTTGAGAAGTGATATTGTATTTGTTCTTCCTTAGTCTTGTGTATGAATATTATCATTTGCTCCTAGGTAAACAGAAAGAGAGTAAATACAGCATTTAATGCTCAGGAATGGCACAGGAGAAGTACATATATATTTAAAAGTGTCAGATCTAAGTGTCAAAAACCAGATACTAATTTACTTGCTCACCCTAATTGTAAGTGGGCATGTCAGCTCAGTGTATGTTAATTCTCACTACTTTTTCCCAAGAGCAAGTGTGTGTACATCTTGTAAACCTCTCTAGAACACTCTCTAGACATTACAGCATATTTGAAAGTCAAGTGGATGCTAATTATTCAATATGGTTGTCACTCAGACATCTTCGGCATATCTTTTAATGACATGCTGCACAGACAATCCAAATTTGGACAATTTCAGAGGTCCATTTCTAGCATATGAGAAATTAACAACACAAAAGTACCACTCTATGATTCAGAATACTTCTCTGACAAATCATATAGGAGATCACAAGTAATAATATATAAAAAAAAATTCCAAATGAAATCTCACTTCTGGAAAGCAGTCTTTGCATGTAAACTTGTATATGTTCAAAATCTAAGTTGAAGATGAAGTTGAATGATTTTAATTCCTTTTTTTCAGTTATAGATTGGATAACTGTGATATTCAAAATTCTGTGATGGAAGTCAATAATTTTTTAATTTTCCTTCTATCCATTCTATTTCAGTCATTGAAACACCGTTAGAGCATGCATTCTAATTTCTGCTCTACCAGATTATGGTTTAGATTTTTTCCATGTATAACTAGGTCTTAAAATACAGCAGTTAGCATGTTGTACTGGAGTTAGAGTTCTGAAATCAAGTGTTTTTATGAATCCTACAAGAATATTCTTATTAGTTTACAACAAAATACAAATTATAGAGAATTGTTTGTTTTTCTGCATATACACATGATGCATATGTGCATATATATTAGAAAAGGGTAGTAACTTATAAGCCATAACAATTCTGCTTGATCTTCATCTGTTTATCTCGGATTTCTGCTTTTTCTTTTTGATCAAAAAGCTAACAGGAAGAAGCTGTGAATTCATATACTTTAGGACCATCTGGAAATGAAAGATTTAAGTAATTTAAGATTTAAGGACCTGACTTGTTCTGTGATGAGTGACAGACTGCATCAGAAATGGAACACTTCTAAAAAGCAGTAGATCCATAAACTGGGCTCCAAGGCTTTGAAGGGGAAAAGGATTTAGTAACAAGTATAATTTTTAGTAAATGAGAAATTTCTTTTTTTTGGTTGATTTTTTTTTCCCCCCACATGTTTAAGCGAATATACTCTTTGAAGGGGAAAAAAAAAAAAAGCTTATCTAGAAGGGAGATAAAAACATATATGAATTATGTGTCAACCATTTAGAGGAAGAAAGATTTGTGAAATCAGAGATGTCAAAAGTAACTTGTCTGTTTGCATGTTAGAATTGTTTCACTGCTGTAGATATAGTAGTAACACATCCTACTGTCTTCTAGAAAGAGTCAGGTTTAATAAGTTTCTACAATTTTTTCCCTTTCTCATTCCATTTTCAACATCTTTTTTGGTTTTGATAAGTTACCCCTGAGTGATCTAGAGTTATTTTTTCAGATTAGGAAAATTTTAAAAATATGAGATCTGTGTTTTAAGGTGTGTCATATCTGTGAATTACCTGGAATTTATATGACTTTGGGGATTTTGGAAACAATTGTTAACACAATTATAACACAGCACATCATTTGCTCAACTCAAGGAAAGCCAAATATATCTGCTTTCATAGTCAGCTGTTGTGAATTGTAGTAGCTTCACTGATACAGGGGTGTAATGTCTAAAAAGTTAAAATTACCTACTTTATGACAGAATGTTAGGATAATTAATTAGAATGTTAGGACAATTTTAGGATAGTTAAAAAAATGTTCAGAAAGATCAGATTTGTACATCATATTAAAGGCTAATTTAGAATTTATTGTGAAAAAGTAAATTGAATTGCCTTTATGGCATATCCATATCTTGTTTCAAGTCCAGAATCATACTTAAAGTATCAGTTTGATTTGCGAGTGCAGGAAAACAAATTCAGAGCCCCACCTGTTGCTCTGCTGCTGAAGTCTTCGATTATTAGATTAACAGCAATGAACAGAAAAGCAAACAAAATTACCTAAGGAGTTTCAATACAGCAAGCATCTAGAGCAAAATTGCAGGAAAAAAGTTAAAGAGCCATTTGTGAAGCACAACATCAGATTGGTTGTACCTTGCTCTCTCACCCACTTTAAAGCTGCGGTTTACATCTCAAACCTGAGCTGAATCCTTAAGTAATGTAAAAGTCCACACTAAGAAAGGCCTAGTACTCTACAATGCACGGGAGTCACCAGCAATGTGATGTTTTTAGATGTTTTTGAGATCAGTTAAATGCACATGAAAGAATGCCTTATGTCATATATATATAATCTCTTTGGCTACTCAGTAAATTGAAAAGACTGTGTGATTCATGTTATGATAAAAAAGATTACTATATTTGAGTAAGTGAATCTCTGATCTTTTGAAACTGAAGTTCCCTGTGTTAGAACTGTGTAAAAGATAGTGGCAAAACATTTTTGAAGGTGCTGTTTACTGAAGTGGTTCAGGAGTTAAGCTGTTATTGTCAAATTTCTCTCCTGCCTACTAGCTGATTGTTATTCCATTTTCAAGGTCACAGTAAAGGTAGACAGCTACGATTCTACTCAAAGAGTTTTGCCAGGAGATAAATAGCTGCCTGTGATCTTTTATAAGATATTAATAGTTGAGACACTTCTCCACTTGACAGCGAACTGTCAATCAGATCCTGTCAATTTGAGTTGCAAAGAAGAGAATGATGAAGTGCCCTTCCATATCAATCCTTGATTAGATGGCTTTTCATGAAAGTTAGATCTTTGTTTCAGTTCCATTTAAAAAAAGAAAAGAAAACCAACAAAAAAAAACCCCAAAAACATAGAACCCCACAAACCAAACCTGAATTATTATCTCTTCAGAATAGCATTTACAATGGAGGCTTCAGATACTCTTAGCAATACAGGTATACATTTACAGTTATACGATATCTCTGTGATCACAGAACAAGGCAGTTGCGTGGAAAGTAAATTGTGACTATGCCATTGTAAGTATAAAGTAAATTTTTGTGGTGTTTTATTCCAGACTTTTTATATTACTCTCAATTCAGTGAACTGTGCTCAATTAATGTACATATTAAATATTAAACTTACTTACATTTCATTTTACTTGAAGGGCTGATATTTCAAGTCGTCTTAATTGACTCAGAAGTCTCATGTTATTTGATGTAACATGTATGAGCTCTCCAATAGCAACACAACTTCATAGAAAGTGTACATTTTATGAAAAATATTGCAATTTTTTTTCTTTTTTTGAATCTGTACTGTATAATAGTGAGAAAATACAGGATATGTACACAAATATTTGAAGGGAATTATTTTTGTTTCCATTTTCCACATGCAATTTGTTTATCCTGTCACTTACATTTTTTAAAAAAACGGAAAATTTATATGAAAAAAAAGGTACCAGTCAGAAACACATTTATCGAGTAATCTGGATCAAATTTTCCCATTTTGTGCTTATGTACTGCTGTGTATGTAAGTAAAAAAGAAAGCTTTTACCATGCAGCTTGTATGAAAACAGATCCAACCAAGGAGAGAGGAAAAATGGATCATAAATATACTAGATTATATCTAGTTATTTTGCTGAAGAATAAACTATTGATATCAGATTAATACCTTTTATTAAAATACTTTGTTTTCAGGTTCTAAAGGTTAGAATTTTTTTTTCTTTCATTTTAAAGAAACAGTTTGTGTGTGCATGTCTGTATTGTTCCTTCCCTCTTTAAAGGGCGGATGAATCAACTCCATATGGAAATATATAGTCTCCCTTTGATGTTGATGTGAATCACAGGTATTAACCACCACAGACTGGTGAGAGAAAATATGGTAAATAAAGCCAAAAATCCTCTGTAATTTACTGTGTGCTTTAACGTGAAATCCAGACAAGTTTTCTGGGTAGTGCTTTTGTGATTCAACTGATATTTACAATATGCATAATGCTCTACAAATGCTGTTAGAGCATATAGCAGTAAATTTGGCTAGTGCCTCACAATTTTAAGCGAAGTTCTATGAATAATGCATAAGTAAAAGTTCCTACTTGAGCTGTGCTTTCACAGCCTGCTGGAATTGATCATAAATATCATGTTGACAGATGACATGAACAAAATTTACAGAGTTTATTTACTGTACTTTTTTCTTTTGTATCAGTTTAGGATATAGACTGAAGACAATGGAGACTGTTAATTACTGTGAGAGGAAAAATCTTTGTATTAGTACGAATGCTGAGATTACATATTCTTTGGTGCAACATACTAATAGTGTTGTGTATTGTTATTCATTTGAGAATACACAGAGAGAGCATTAGATGACAAGAGATTTAGTCCAGGATAAAGGAGGAGGAAAAGTTTAACATTGTTATGATATTACGGTATGTCTGACCCTGGTTGTCATGCAGTCTAGTTATCAACTTCCAACTAGTTATGACTTTGTGAGGAAGGTAATTGTGTTCCTTGTATATATGCATACGTAGTTCGGAAGGTATGTTTTTTGAACGGCAGTTATATTTGGGCTTTAAATATGTACTTGTGAAATGAAGAGGGGTGCTTACAGCCAGAAACTATGTTCCTGGCTTTAAACAACTCTTTCAATATATATAGCAAACAGCAATTAGTTCGGTTTTGTCATCTATTGCTTTCAATTCAGTATTCAGCGTGTGTGCCGCTGTGTGTGCATGCATGTGTGTGCATGTGTGTGCATGTGTGTGCATGTGTGTGTGTGTGAGTGTGCATGTGTGTGTGCATGTGTGTGTGTGTATGTTCAGGGTTACCTTGTAATCAGTTACAGTATTAATTTTCATCCTCTTTTTTTTTTTTTTCNAAGGACTGGAAGCACATCCAGAAGTTTTAAGCGGTGTAAGTAACAAAGGACTCAACCTGTTGGAGGTGAATGAGCTTTGCATTGTGTTACCAATAAGTTTAAGCAAGTTGGATTTTTTGGGTTTTTTTTTTCTTCCTCTTTTTTTTTTTTTTCCTATTTTTTTTTTTGGTTTGGTAGAAATTTTGCTATAAAATATACTGTTTGGGGTTTGTTTTGTTTCTTTTCTTTTTCTTTTTTGTTTTTCAGGAACACTGATGCACAATTTCTTCTTGTCTTGTCTTATCTTCATGTCCATACTGCTCTATATGCTTCAAAAAATTTCCGAGGAAAGAGCAAACATGGTTTATATGGGGATGCAGTGGAAGAAATGGACTGGAGTGTAGGTATGTTACATGTCCTTCTAATAGCAGCGGAGTGAATTCATGGAAGACTTATATTCACCAAATGTAGGCTTCTGTGGTTTGGTGTCTACAGTATATCTGAGATACTTGTCTTTTATACTTAGAGGAAAGAAACAGTTTAAAAGGCACAATAATTTCACCTCTTGTAATATCTACTTTATGACCAAATTTATTGTTTCCTACAAATGTCTTCTCTGTTCTTTGATTATGAATGTAGCCTGTATAGTATAGTCTCAGCAGAGGTACAGACACCATAACCGTGGACGTTTGAAGCAGAATAGTTAAATCCAACTCCGTGAGCTTCTGGGTGCTATTTGACTTCTGTATGTTGTCTTCATAAAACAATATACTAATTTGAAAAGTGAACACATTATATTGACACCAAAACATTTTCAAATACAGTGACTACATTATGCAGTGCTGCTAAAAATAATTTGCTAATTATTTTAATGAGTTTTGTGAATTAATGAAATCACTCAGGTGTGGTCCACTTCTGTTCATGAAGAATAGTCAGCACCAAACAATTTGCCCTTCAGAGCCTTCCATTGTCTTTGAGGCTGGAGAGCAGTTGATCATTACATCTTTCAACAGGCTTTCTGTACAACAACTAACAGTTCATATTTGAAAATAGATAGATTGGAGCATAGCAGCACTAGGAGCTAAAGATGATCTTACATTCCTCTTTCCCGTATACCTCAAGTCAATTCTGTTCTTAGTACAACTCAGTGCAAATTGGCTTTCTCCAAGAGCATGTTGCTTCCTTATTAAGTTGCTATAAACAGATACTTAGTTTTGGTGCATACATATTTTTAAACTATGCAAGCATGTGCACTTAAACATCATGTAAATTTTTTTTGCACATTTTGCATCAAGAATTCTAGTTGCAGAAGCTGAGGGACAAAAGGCAGCATAGCACATTTAGTGATTTGTAATGTATTTAGTGCACTATTTGGAAAATCGGGAAAACCCTTGTGATACAGGAGGAAGGGTTTTCATGTGACAGATAACAGAAAAAATATCCTCTTTTTTTAAATCAGGTTTTGTAAAGAGAAAGTGGCTTTCATTCCAGTTGTATCACAACTTGAGTCATTATCACTTTTGTAGTGGCCACCAGCATTTGGTCAATCAAGTGCTCACATTAGGTAAAAGTATACGTGTGTTGTCATTTCTGTTTGCATCTGCATTGTAGTAAGCTACTGAGCATTAGCTGGTCTTACTATCTGTGATTGATTTTACTATTTGTTTTTCTGTTCTATGATATTTAGCTTATTCCAACCTAATTAGTCATTTGCTGCTGCCATTATATTTTTCTCCCTCCTCCAAGAGAGTGGCTCCGGGGCTTAAACAGCAAGTTGGAAACTAGGGCATCTGACATGCTGCTTTTTTTGGCTATTTAATGATGCAGAGGTGGTAACAGATTTAAAAACACTGCTCTCTTCCAGAATGACCACAGGCTCTTAGGAGATATGTCAAACAAACCAGTTTTTGTAAGACAGAAGCATATTATTAAAAAAGCCTGGGATGAATCAGAGATACAAATTTAAAGGTGCTAACAGGAATTTTAAACAAACTCGGGGGAGATAAATGAGTTTCCTCTTGCACTGTCCTTTACAATTCATTGCAGGACCATCAGGGGCAATAGAGGTAGCTTAATCAGGAAACAGATCCTCAGCTGTCACTTACTAGTATACAGGCATCAAATCTTGTTTCAGTTGGGGGTCTGGTTATGTCAGTTGGTTTTGCTTATGTCTTGTAAGATTCCTCTGTTGACACATGGCATACTTGCTCCAGGAGGTAGAAAATGTATTCAGTTCCATTCTTACTCTCTCCTCTGATATTAGAATGGTGAAAAAAGTTATGGCTGGCATTTCCAAAGGAGTCTGAAGGAATAATATAACTTCTTTTCTTTTTTAAAACTTTTTTTCATTTGAAGGGAGTGCTTATTTTCATTAACCTCCACTGAAAATTCCGGTGCATCAGCTGTATCAGACAAAGTAGATTTATTCACTGTATTGATGATGTCAGTAGCCAGTACTTTCTTGGAATGCCTCTGAAGATGTAACAGTAGAAAAGTTAAACAAAATTTTCTGAAAAAGCTAAAAAAGATAAAACTTCACAAAGGAAGGTTTTATTATCCACTAGACAGAAATTAGTATTTATGCATAGATGAACATAACTTGCAAAAGCAATAAGAACAAAGTAGCCCAGATGTAACAACATGATGCAAAACCTTATAATAAAAGACAATACAAGCATAAGAAATAAAAATAAGTGTATGGAAAACTGTGTTATAGCACAATATCATAAATGTTTGGTAGGAAAAGAAAAAAAAACTTTTACTCTGTTCGGAAAGAAGCTTAAAATGTGTTATCCAATGGTTAGAAAATGTAGAATCCCTTGTGGATGACTAAACCAAAAAAAGATAAAATAGAAGTTACAAGTAGAAGTTTATACTGTCAGTGATGAAAAAGTTATATCAAGATTGGACCATGAAATGCAAATGAAATATTGTTCCTGATTTGAAGGTCGGCTAGAATCAGAAAAAATATTTTAGTTGCCATTTACAAGAGAAGAAGCAACAGTCTTTCTATTAGGACAGATAAGTCCACAATGAATGAGAATTCTAGATAAAAAACAATTCTATTTTCATTTGTTTATTTATTGGGAATCAGTTACCAATTATTCAATTATAAGACAATCCCCATGCTAGGAAGGGAAATACTTGTAAAACACATGAATAAAATACTGCTTTGAATATTTTTTATTTGTGACTTATTGAACCAATACTGAAACATGTGATTACAGTCCATGTCAAAAATGTGGAATACTAAGTCTCTGGGTACGCTTTGGGACCATATATGTGTACTGTGTTTGCATACCAATGTGTGTATAACAGAATTTAATGTTTAAAGCATTCACAGTTATAGTGTCACTGCATGTGACATGCCTTAGAGAGTTATTCTCTGGCTAATAACATTAATTTTCTTTCAATGCAGGCTGAACACCTTATTAATTCTATTAATTATAATTCATATGAGAGCAGATAAAATAATCCTACAGTCCAAAAATGGCAAAAGAAATGATGAATGTGTGAATGAATTCAATATTACAATTTTCTTCCTTCCTTTCCTTCTTTCCTTCCTTCATTCCTAATTGAGTATAGGAAGAGAAATGAATATGTTCAGAAATTGTTTTTGATGTGAATTGCATTACACTAATCCAAAAAATATCACTGCAAAGAGTTTTGGAGCCCCCTGTAGACTTGCACACAAGCTGTGTGAAGACACACTTATTCAACATCCTTTTTTCCGAATGTTCGTGTATCGTTCTGCTGACAATAGAAAAACTACGTATCATTTCTTAGTCCTTTGTAGAACAATCACAACTGAATAGTTTAAGTGTAAAAAAGTCTCACAAATGGTAGTCTAGCATATGGTTGTCTGGATATATTTATTATGTAGATGTCTTACAAGCTCCAAAATCTGCCTCTCTGCAATGATCTTCTGACCTGTCTTAAGATCAAGTTATGCCAAGAAACTATTACCTGATGTTAGTAACATATACTATAACTGATGTTAGTAAATTAGAAGAAAAGGAGCAAAAATAAATCCCAATGCATCTTGCTTGTAACTGGTGTTTAAAATATTTAGAAAAGTTTGGTAGAGTTTTATATGAAAAGAGTAGTTCCGTATCTCCCCATTAGAAGATGTATATGGAGCTAGTGAACAGTGTCTAGCAAAGGGTCACAGATGATTAAGGAACTGAAGCATCTCTTCTATGAGGAAAAGCTGAGACAGCTGGGACTAGAGCTCTGTTCATCCAGGAGAAGAGAAGGCTGGTGTAGGATCTTATTAATGTGTATGAATACTTGAAGAGAGGACGCAAAGAATATGGGTCCAGGCTCTTCTTGCTGGTGCCAAACTGAAACACAGGAGGTTCCCTCTGAAAATCAGGAAAACTTTTTTTTACTCTGAGAGTGACCAGTCACTGGCACAAGTTGCCCAGAGAGGTGGCAGGGTCTCCACTGTAGATATTCAGAGGCCATCTGGGCATGGACCTGGGCTCCAAGTGGCCCTGCTTGAGCAGGTTGTGTTGGAAAAAGTCCAGAGGTCCCTTCCAACCTTAACCACTCTGTGATTATGTGAGATGCTAGAGAAAAGAAAAAAAGCTATTCACTGAAGTAAATTCATACTTTGAAGGAAAATCAGAGATAACTATTAGAAGACAGTCCAGAGTAACCAAGGAACTCTTCACTGAAGCAAACAGAAGCAAGAATACTCTCATGATACTCTTGTCCTCTACTCCACTCTGATGAGACCCCACAAGTAGTACTGCATCCTGCTCTGGGGTCGCCAGCAGAAGAGACATTCACTTGTTTGAGCAGGTCCAGAGGTGGGCCATGAAAACTGTAGAGGTATGGAACAATTCTGCTCCAGGGACACCTTATTTCTGCCTCTAAGTATAGGGAGGGGTCTAATAAGAAAGACGTAGAGACTTGTTACCAAGGTCTGTATTGGCAGGACAAGGGGCAACAGTTTTAAACAGCAAGAAAATAGTTTTGGATTTGGAAGAATTCATTTACAATGAGAGTGGTGAGACCCTGGAACAGGTTGCCCAGAGAAATTGTGGATGCCCCATCCCTGGAAGTGTCCAAGGTCAGATTGGATGGTGCTTTCAGCAGCCTGGCCTACTGACAGATGTACTTTCCCATGGCAGGGCAGTTGGACTAGATGATCTTCAAAGGTCCCTTTCAACCCAGACCATGCTGTGATTCTGTGTTACTATAGCGGTGACATTTTGAAGATACCAATGATACCTTAAAAAGGTTTTACTTACAAGGAAATGCAGTACCTAACTTCTTTAAACTGAAAATATTTACATAATTAAGATCTTTGGTATCTCAATAAATTTAACCTTACCTGAGGAACATTTATGACTCTTCAAAACATTTGTGATGGTCTACTATAGAACTGTCTGGGTTGATGTGTGTCCTATAATGAAATACAGCAAAGCAGAACTAAAGCATACTTCATTGAAAAAGGCCAGCTAGGATAAAATCTTGTAGGACTAACTGAAAATCATACCACTTTTCACACTGTTTTTCTTTGATTCAGCTTTTATTATGCTTAGGAATTGTCTATAAACTTATTTTCACACAGTGTTTTCAAGGAGGAAGGGGAGAGCAAAAACTCTGCCAAGTCAACTCCAGACATTTGTGAAAGCATCTAATTCACTTTTTCCATGATTAGATTACCCAGCATTGTAAAAGAGATTGTATCAATATAAATATGCAGAATTACACCATGCCTCTTAATTTGTACCGTGGCTGATAGTAAGATGATAAAAGCCAAATGCTTATATGACTATTATCTGATAAGTATCTGCACACCTGAATAAAGTATGCATGATGTTTGTGGATTGATCACATCCTCTGCTTTTAATTTTTATTCAACTATGGAATGATGCGAATCAACAGTCTAAGTAGAAACCATTCCAATTAAATTTAAACCATTTTTATCGACCCCTGTAGCTTTTTTCTGTTTAATAGATGTACCACTGCTTTCCTAATAGATGGAAAGAATGTTTTCAGAAGCAAACGAAAGCTACTTTTGGAAAATTGTAATAGAGGCATAAAATTGCACTATGCCCACAAGACTCAGTAAAGTTCTTGCTCTGATGAAGGTATTGTAGTTTAAGGTATTCACAAAACAAAAAGAAGTATCTAAATCTTACAGCCAAGGAATTGTTGAGGTTCTGAAGCACGTTAGAGTTACCCAATTTTTCAGGTTTTGTAAGCTTGCATAATAGCATGTGATCTTTCTTCAATTTCATAGTAAAAGTATTTTCTTTATCATATTAAAATAATTATTTTAACCTTTCAAGTCTATAAGCTCTTAAACTTGACTTATTAGTTTTAATTACAAAGCAATTAAAATATGCTTTTAGTATTTATTTCAAGTCATCCTGCCCATGAAATTGTATTCTTAGATGTTGGGGGTTTTGTGTTTGTTTGGTTGGTTTTTGTTTCATGTTCTTTCCTATATTGAGCAATAACTATTGTCCTTCTGTGAAACAGCATTGGTGAGTTTCATCTGAAATCTACATTTCTTCTTTTACAAATAATTGCAAATGGCTGGTACTGTGAATTCTTACATCTTTATTTCACTTTACTGTGTGTTTTTTTTTTCCTTTCAACTTCTATTTAGAATCCTACACTATTTGAACCAATCTAAATATGTACCACAAATTTTCTGAGAATTTTGAATTATGCTGAAAGTAATCATTAAGAATATGAAAGAAAAAAAAAGAATAAATTTGTATTGCTTTGAGGAGAAAAAAAAATGAATAAGCTATCCTTATTTTTTTCTTATTTTCACTTTTTTCAGAAAAAAATCTTGTACACAGAGATAAGCCTGATTTATAATGGTTTTTCACCTGATGTAGTCATTTGTAACAGTGCAAAGCTGATACAAAATATAAGCACACAGAATAATGCCACATTATCAGAAATTGGAGATAAGCAGGCTCAGATTGTTTTATCCAGCTGTTCTGAATGTGACATAAACTTAGCTGAGCCAGGTGTTGTTATCATGGGAAGTATTCAGCCAGCATCTCTGAGGAAGAAGGTATTCAGCCAATACAGGTACTCTCTGACTTGAACAGAATTTTCCCACACTTTTCTGCTTTTACTCTAAGAGACTGTTTCTTCAGCTAAGGCAGTAGTTAAGCTCTTGAAGCACATTCAGGTTTTAGGTGAGATTTGGGAAAATCATCAGTAAAGGTGCACATTGAGGATATTTGTGATTCTGCCTTTTATGATGTGGATGCTTTCAAACTACCATCTCCACTAAGACCCAAACTTATTTCATATGTCACTAAGCAGCAATGACTTTCAGTCACTACTGAACAGGACTGAATTTAAGAGGTAACTAAGTGATGAAAGACTTCCATTTCCACGATGATAAGCCTCCTGAGCTACCTAATCCTTCTTAAGTACAGTTCCTTTTTTCTTTATTACATCTTTATATACAGCAAAGCTCCTTCTTAGAACATTAGGTGTGCTGTTGCAAAGCACATCTTAAGCAGCCATTCTCATAGCATTTTTTTAATCAATCAAGTTTAAATAATGACTTAATAATGTGCACTCCATGGTGGAAAACTTCAGTGTAATGCAGTCTGTGGTAGTAGTGCTGTGTTGTTCAAAATTTGCTGCCAGCTGCTAAGCAGATTACATTTGCATCTGATATTGCAGGAGTTAAATTGTCAGAGCAAGATGTGTTAGTGCATTGTGCATTTTACTGTACAGAAATGTAATCATATACTTCCAAAGTTTTAAAGGCTTTCTATTAGTTATGAACTCGTAAAAATGTTGTCTAATACAAAAATTGTGAAATGACATCTGTCGTTGTGATCAAAATGTTCTAATCATTGAAAAAATTAGCATTGTTTTTGGTACAAGCTAATCTCCATTACCAGGATAGACAAAGCTTGTCTTAGATCTGGTAAAGATAGAAGAATCATAGAATAGTTAGGATTAGAAAGGACCTTAAGATCATCCAGTTCCAACCCCCTCTGCCATGGGCAGGAACACCTCACTCTAAACTGTGTCACCCAAGGCTCTGTTCATCCTTTCCTTAAACATTGCCAGTAATGGAGCATTTACCACTTCTTTAGGCAACCTGTTCCAGTGCCTCACCACTATCACAGCAAAGAACTTCTTCTTTATATCTAATCTGAACTCCCCCTGGTTTAAGTTTGAACCTGTTACCCTTTGTCCTGTCACTACAGTCCCTGATAAAGAGTCCCTCTCCAGCATCCCAATGACTCTCAAAGTGAGAGGATAGGAAGTTTTGTAATGAAGTGTTCTACCAACATTTTCCCCTAAAATTTAATTTCACAACTAAATGGTATGGTTGAATTATTGCTCTTTGCTTCAGGTAGATGAGGAGTGGGATTAAGAACACAATAAAGATTTAAGCCAAAATTGACCAGCAAGAATGCAATGATTTCTATGTATGCTTGGGCCAAGGTTGCAATGAGGAAACTGGGCTAACTGTATCAAAATGATAGCTAATCTTCGAAATACAGGCTAGGAAAGCAGTTTAAAGGAAGCTGCTAATGACTGCACTGGTGGAGTACTTCTGCATAGCAAACTTGTTCACACAGATACTGTGTTTCTGTTAAGAGGAATTACATTTGCCCTGTCCCAAAGTCACCAGGAATTTAGTAAGCCAGTCACCTAGAAGAAGGGATCAGGATGACACACTTTGCTCTCTTTGGCCAAAATGTCCCTGTTGTGAATCTGAAACCTTCAGCACTGTCTTATGGATATAATTTTGCCATCCTTTTTCTTCGACACTTGGACACTGAAAGCAGTATCTGTGTAGGTATTTCTAGAGCTTGTAATCATGGTTTTAATAAAGGATACAACTAAGCTAATAGGTGAGAGATGTTACTGGTAGAAGTTAAATCCCTATGAAAGAAGATTAAACATGAACAGAGGAGCAGATGAACTAAAGATATTTAAACCTTCCCTCCCACACCCCTTCCTTGTACCTTCAGATCGTTTTGTAGTGAATTACCCAGTACCTTAGTATAACTGATGCAGTCTATGAATTCTTACAAACACACAGAAGGCACAGTGAGCATTGTAAGGCTATGAAGTCAGGTACTGTAAGACAGGAAAAATCAGTCTTCCCATGTTTGTGTTTTATGGTACAGCTTTTAAGTATATGTGTACATGGCATTTCTTTTCCCATTGGAACCCTGTCTCGTCATCACAGAATGCCTTCTTAATTAGCAGCTACTCAACAGTAGGTGTGTTCCTCATTGTTAAATATGAATTCTCATGTTTTATTTAACACACACTATTGAAGTTCAGTGTTGAAGACAGATTTATTTGACACCACTCATCTTTTCTGTGGCACTTCTTCACTAGACTATATAACATATTTGCAAATACGCACCTTCACAAAGTTTCTGTGAGGCAGGCGAATCTTAATTGGTTTCCCAGATGAGAAACTAAGACGCAGAGGTGGTGTTCAGATTTGCCTACTGAGGTATAGCTTTGCTGCCAGTCACCCACTAATCCATCTTTGGACCTATACTATAGCATTAGGATTCTAATTCAGCTGAAATGGAGGTGGAGAAGAGGGGAAAGCAAGCCATTTGTCTTTCCAGGTCTTGATCCATGTTGGAGTTTGGAAATGGTTAGAAGTGCACCTGGGCTCAGGAACTCCAGTTGTTTTCTGGTCTTCACCAATATGTGAAGCACAATGATATGAACAGTTTCTGTGATGATACAGGAAAGTCTTCCAACCTTTTGCCATTTATTCATACTTGTCTGCATTGCTTTTAACTGTAAAAAAAAACCTAGAATTGATCATGTGTGTTTCAGTTTCAATGATGATACTGAGAATTCTAGGGGTCCTTTTTAAATCATCCCTGCTGTTTCTTGGAGACAGACATGAAACTTTTTCACACTTCTTCTGAAATGTATGTTAATTTTTTTTGAGACCATCCTATTTCAAAGAGGGGAACTAATTCTCAGTGAAAACAGTAATCATACAATAAAGCTTATGACACTATTGATTATGTTGTAAACTATTGTTCATTGCCAGGCTGGTTCCTGTTAGTGAATATCCATGCAGAAATTTTACTCTGCTGAATCACAAGGCTCAAATTCCATTTGGTAATAAGCTCTTATTGACGAGGTTGGTAGAACTGCCTTTTTATTGACTGTGGCTGGGTTTTTTTTCAGTGGTGTGTCTTACTGCTGAAACAACTTCACTATATAATAGGCAGGCTGGTAATATTACTGAAGATCATTATTCTCCTAGAAATCAGTTCTGTATTTTACATTACAGAAAACATTTTATCATTTTTGGTGTAATAACGAAGTACAACAATGAGATAAATAACGAAGTTTTTAAGTTTAGGGAAAGCACTGGGATAAGGATGCTGTGGTTAGTGAAAGGCAGGCTGGTAAAGTGATAAATTTGCACTTCTCCAGCTTTTTTCCTCACTACTTGGTTGTAAAATATGGCAATTTTGTTTGAGTTTAGGGTGCTGTTTCAGAAAAACTAATACTGAATCTTCATTATGCTTTCCTACCTGTGATTTTTATTAACGTTGCTGTCTTTTTTTCCTTTTTTTCCCATACTTTATTTACTATACCCAGGGTATTTGTTACTATTGTGAATGCTTTCTTTTTTGTTTTCTCTTGGTTTACCTCTTTTTAAATCATTCCCTCTCCTACCCCTGGAAGTTTAATTGTAACATTTCATCAGAAAGAGCACATTGTCCTAACCCTGAGAACATCCAGCAGATTTTAGGTTACAGTACTAAGGTCAACATCCAAAGGAGCACGTGACCCCTAAAGTCTGAGTTGCTTGACTGAGATGATGAAAGAGAGACTCTAGGATAATAAAAGCCCTTAGACCAGCATGAAGTTAAATTCCACAGCTTCAGTCTATCTTGCAGCTTGCTGCTACCACAAGAAGGGAGTCAGACTACCTTTCCCCTCCTTCCCTCCTTCTTCCTAGCCAGCTTCCAGGTAAAGCACAAAGGAGGAGAAGAGGAGAAGCATCTTCCTTTTTCAGCAGGTGCCCTTTAGCAAACTACTAGATGGACTCATGTCACACTCAGTTTGCCTAAAATTGTGTGATTAACTTCAGCCTTTGTATGCTTCAGTTTACATGCTTTTAAAGTAGTACTGCAGTTTCTGTGTTGAGGGTAAAGATTTTAGGGTTTTCAGGCTTTTGTATTTCAGTGGATGAGATATTCATGGCTTAGAAATAGATTTTATGTGCACTTCTGAATCAGACTGGAATTTTAAAACAAAGCAGACAAACAAGAAATAATACAATGTAAATGTGCTTTAAAGAATGGGCTACCCCTGAAAAGTAATATGAATTTTGTATTCCTGCAAACCCAAAGATAACTTAATGCCAGATGTTTGAAATGAATGAGCAGCTCAGGATGTCTCAGCATTTCTACCAAAGTCATGGAAGGTAATGTTTTTGGCAGTGTGAAAAGTATAGCCATGTTTATAGAATATGGCTATATGAAAGGCAACAAGGTGCTTCTAGTCTAGAGTACAGCTGATTATTGTAGAGCAAAACAGCAAAGCACACATTAAACAAGTAATACGTGAATATTTTTTTTCTTTACTTACTATTGGAAAAGATATAATTTATCTGTTCAGTTCTGTATATGAAAAACTGGACATGACCTGGCAATGTGCACTTGCAGCCCAGAAAAAATCCCCACTGTACCCTGGGCTGCATCAATAGGAGTATATTCTATAGATTGAGGGAGATGATCCTGCCCCTCTGCTCTGGTGAGACCCCACCTGCAGTACTGCATCCAGCTCTGGGGAGGCCCACCACAAGAGGGATGTGGGCCATTGGAATGAATTCCAGAGGGGGACCATGAAGATGATCAGAGGGCTGGAGCACCTCCCGTATGAAGACAGGCTGAGAGAGCTGTAGTTGTTTACCTGGGGAAGAGAAGGCTTCAGGGACACTTTATTTCTCTCTTACAGTGTATGAAGGGGTCTTATAAGGAAGACAGAGTGATATTTGTTACCAGGGCCTGTATTGACAGGACAAGGAGCAACAGGGTAGGTTTAGATAGGACATAATGAAAAAAAAAAATAAAATTACTGTGTGATACTGGGAAGACATTGTTTTCTGTGAGTGTGGTGAGACTCTGGATCAGGTAGTAGTGACAGATGTACCTTCCCATGTTGGGGGTTTGGACTAGACAATCTTTGAGGATCCCTTTCAACCCAGCTTCAGGAAAGAGTGATGTAAGTTCCTTTGTATCAACCACAGCACATCCTACAGGGTGAAGTTTGAACATCTTAGCACAGTGTTATGGGCAGAGTGCAGCTATAATGGCTTTTATTACAGTCTTATTTTAATAAGGCACAAAATTGGCAGTTGTCCTTAAAAGAATCCCTAAAAGATTTATATGGGATATAACCTAAATATTCTTACCTATAGAGCTGAGGTAGTCAAGCTTCATATCCCAAATTTCTCAGTCTATTCACACTTCAGCTTACATGTGATTCTGCTGTAGTTGGTCAAGTAGTTGTTGCAATAGCTCCCTGTTCATAAAAGCAGATGGCTGAGTTAAAGACAGCTCAGCTTTGAGGATTTTCTTGGCAAAAAGGTGCTAGAGAATAATATCACATTTCTTTCTCAGAATACAAACTTATTTTCTGATGTGGTATTTACTTACTTCCTTGGTCTATTACCTTTAGGAATACATGTTAAGATAGTAGAAAATAACTGTTTTAAATAGGAGACACTATGTAATAATATACACAATCAGGAAATGTCTGCAAATGCTCTATCTTACTGTTGTCCTACTTATTTAATCTCAATAATGACACAGTCCATAGCTGAATATAGCTAGCCATGCTTTTCCAGTGCCTTTGAGAGCAAAAATGTATTTGCTGTTCTATACTTACTTTTCTCTGTATGTGATACCTAAGTACCATGGTTAGAGGTTCAGAAAGAACTAGCTGTGTCCCTGCCTATCTATCTATATATTCCTATAAGTAAGAAACTTGCTGTCTGGAGTATTTTATTAGTTATTTACCATCTGTGCTTAGGAAAGTTTACCTTAGCAATAACTCCTCTCTTCCCCAAATGCTATATATTTGCAGTTAGATTAATTTGTTCATGTATCTATGTCAGTATTTCAGCTTATCTGTGGTGTTTCTATGTGAATGATCCTTCCTCATCTCATATTTATCCTTCAGTTGTATCTTAAACCCCACATAGTACTGGGATCCTTGTACGCAAAGCAGAGCCTTTCCAGAAATCTGTCTTGCCTTGCCACAGGAAAGTCACATAGGTCCATTTTTGTAACTCCATTTTACAAACCAGATGAGACATAACATTCATATTGTTGAACCTCTATAAAGATAAATAACAATATTAGTAATTTCACATCACATATTTCTTTATTAATAAGTAAGAATTAGGTAGAGAAAAGACAGAGAGAAAAAAAAGAAATGGCCTGATGATTTCAGGGCCCTCCATGATTTCATGCCCCTACCATGTCTTGGGGCAACAAATACATCTTGGTCTATGGCAGAGATCTCAAGTATTTTCAAACTAATTTAAAGTGAGTGACATGTTTTATTTTCGTAGGCCTTGGACCAGAAAGAGGCAGATTTTTTTTATTATTATTATTATTTTTTTATTTTGTTTTGTTTTATTTTTATTGTTCTGCTACTGAATACTCCTCTGAAACTTCAACAAAAGCTCTTCCTGAATAAGCTGGGAGTACTTTTACAAGAGCCCTTAGGCAAATTAAGGAATCAAAGTCCCATTTTATAAGGTAGTGAGCAATATTTTCAGCTAGTCATCTATGATCAGTGAGAATGACCTAAAAAAATATTTGCCTTCCCTTCTGAAAGGATCCTCTGGAATTTAAATAAACATAGATACTGTCATATTGAACTCATACACACACATACAGGGAACAGGAAAAAAATGAAAGAAGAATTGAAAAAAAAAACCCAACCAAACAGCAAAACCTGAATCATAATGGAAGATCTGTGACCTTCAATCTGTTTGGGTTTTTTACTTAATTTAGAATGTCATCTAGACAAGGCAGATTGGAGTTTGTATTCATTAGTGGAAAACTCCCTTGAGGACAATTACCAGTCAAGCTTGCTTTCTTCTTGGAATTAACAGTGTCTGTACAGAGAATCATTCACAGGTAGCATGGTTTGGAGATGGTGATTGCTTAGTAGGCTTTAAGTGTCTTAGGCACGAAAGCCACTGAGTTGCCCCAAAGCAATTAGAGAAGTAGATGAATTAGTAAATGTGAATGATAGTGGTCCTGTCCAGGCTAAGAAAGGGGCATCTTGTGTTTTGGGGTGAGTTAATGCACAGCTGCTTTCATGTAAGATTAGCTTTATACAACTCAAACCAGAAAGCCAGGAAATTAAAATAATTAAGATTTTCTGAGGACTATTAATTTGGTCTTGATAAAAGTCCTCTTAACTTATGGTATATGATTACACCAAATTTTTAAAACCTACTCCCAAATTCAGAAAAGGTTACAAGGTTTGGCTGCTGAAAGACAAGAAATGCTTAGGCTCTAATGTCAATCAATTTCATCACAGTTCCAATTTTATTTAACAAAAAATATAAAAACGAAACATACACACTGGCAAATACTATATAATTTTCAGAAAAATGCAGAGGATTAAAAAGTGGGGTTAAATTACTTTCCCTTTTTTAAATTCTTCATAATTCTTCATACTTTAATCTGGCAAAAAGTTGGCATTATACGTCTGGATCTAAGAGCATATGCATATTCAGTTTAAAACCGAGTCTGACATGAATAGATGTTTAAACCTTTGAAGATATGGAGAAGGGTTTCTTTTATCACTCCATAATTATTGAATCAATCACCATCACCTTGTATTGGAATCACCAAATAAATGAAGCCTTAACTTCACCTGACAGTCTAATTCAAAAGTGAACAGCATCCTTCAGTTGTCTTTACAGTTTGTCTAGGTCCTACCTAGAGAAATCCCTTCCAAAATTTGGAAGAAAACATGGGATACCTCACAGTGGGGAACTAGACAGTGTGATTTACATTATACATCTTAGTTGCATGTGTGAAATGGCATCTTGTTCTCAGATGTGTGCAGAATGTACATTCAAATTTCCTCAAAAAGTTATCACAGCTGTCATGCAAAATGCAAATGCAATGGACCCTTCTAAAATGCATGACCATCTCTCATATTTTAGAATTTTTAGCAGTGTAAAAAATTAAGGTTTGCATTAGAAATACATAGCCTTATGTTCAACAGATGTAGGGTCTAAAACTGAATTTCAAGCAATACATATATTAGCTAATTTAAACACTAATAATGAGATAGCCACTGAATAGTTATACTTTTGACCTTTAATGATCTATTATTAGTGTTGTAGTATTGATGTAATATGAAAAACTTTTCCATCCTGCATTGTCTATATTGCAGCTATACTTACAGGTCTTCACAACTTTCCTAATCACATCTTAACTCTGTGCTTCATTATCCACATGCATTTATAAATATCTAAAGTATCATTTCAACTTTAACATTTACAAGCTAAATTGAACCCTATATGAATAAGAAAAATAAGATATATGGTACTTATCTCTAGGAAAAACTTATGCATAATTACATGTCAAAATTTGGTTGATTTATTCATAGCTGCTAAGCAGTGCATACCTAATCTGCTGTGCACTATGCTGAAAATTTTTCCTGAGGTTTGAAAGACACATTATACTTACAAGACTGTATAAACAGTCACAAGTCAATTACAACTTTACAATTAGATGGCAATCCAAAGCCAAACAGAAAACAAATTCACAAGCTGACCCTACACCAAAGTTGCTCTGCTTTTTTAAAAGACTACAGTTCTCAAAGCACTGACTTTCCTTGCCTCACCCTGAGTCAAGGGGAATCCAATAGAAAAATGTTCAATGTCCTGCAGACCTATCTGGACCTAACAATTGCATAATTTGCATGGTAATGGTAGGTAGGTAAATTTAGGGCAATTGTCTCACCTTACTTTATTGTGAAAAGAATTCAGATTTCTTGGGGCCAAATTCATTAATCTTAAGATAGATGAGCTGTGTATGAAAATGCTTCTTTTACTTTACTGATCTTAAAAAATCTTTATAGTAACTATATCAGATGGAGATGAGTAGACTGTTTGTAGATCCCACCCCCTATGTATCTACAATGTGCACAAGTGGAGCTTGATTGTGCTAGCACCAGAGTTTCAGTGTAGTGTTCATCAGTCCTGCCATGTTTTGAACTTCCAACAGTGGCAGGTCTGAACTATTCGAAGCTGGAGAGAGACTGTCAGCACATTAACAGAGACAGGAAATCCACTTCAGACCATCTCTACTGTGGTCCTGTAGACCAAATGCCCATCAGCAGTGTGAATGCCTTATGTGCATTCCTGGAGTCCATCCTCGAGTTTAGTTTAATTTGAAAGGAATCCAGGTCGCAAAATCCAAGAGGGCTTTGCTATGCAAACAAAAATATATTAATTGTCCCTGACTTTACTGGGTTTACTGTAAATATGCACTCCTGATCTGAATTAAAACACTAGTATAGATGTGCTTTTTTCAGAAGCAGGTATTATTTGTATAGCAGAATGTCCTGTTGACACCATAGATCCCACTAACATGTCATAGGAAGAACTGAGCACATTTGAAACTCCAGTTTTGTACTTTGGAGACTTCTTTGTATGGGCTGATTCTGTAACATAACTTTAAAAATAATACTAGCACAATAAAACTGATTCAAGACTTTCCACTGAATCTACACTCCACTTTCTTCCTGCAGGAATTATTGTACATTTTGTAATTAGTTATGCATTTGTTTTCTGTTTTAGTACAAGCAGTTATACTAACTAGTATTCCCCTCACCTTTGATGTTCATATACTAATACTTCCCCTATGCAGAATCACTCGTCTTCCAGATAATGTGCTGTAACATCAACCTATTGCTTCACCCCAGAATATCCACTTTATGATAGCTGTGTTCTAGCTCTGAATGTTAAACAAGTTGCATGCAGGGTTTATGTGCTATTCACCATATGTGCAGCCACTTCTTGTGTTGCTGTCAATGGTTTTATTATTTTCCATCTTTACCTCAAGTGTTGATCTCAATGACTAGGTCTGAAAGTGATAATTACTTCCTCTCTGCAGAGACAAACTGATTTGCATATTTATCAAGGGGAAACTGGATAGTTCTGAATATACCACAGAAACATTTGCATATTTATAACCTGAAATGTAAAAAAAACCCTAAAATTAAGATAGGGATATCTTGGTCTTAGTTACTAAGCTTGTTTTTATATGAAGGTTTTAGTCTGTGTATTTTGTAATCAGATCAGTGCATTAAAGAGTGAAGTATTTTTTTTCATCATGCAAAATCAGCATAGAGATTAAAATGACTGTTAGCTTCTGCATGACAGTGTGCAGAAGTTGCAACATTAAGTTCTTATAAGGTGAAAATCTTAGCCTTTGATCCCTAAAGAGTTGATGAACTGTGGGATTGCCTTCATTAAGTCTTGTAGCAGGAAGAGGGTCCCAAGAGGTTTACTGTATAGTGTTATATAGTTGGAGAGAAATGTGGGCTTCCAGATACTTACGCACGTAAGGTTAATTTGTAGGAGTTTATGCATGTACTGAAAGTACTCCTGAGTTGCCACTCACAGAGATGACCCCCTTCAGCTGATTACATTAGTTGTGATTCTGATTAATGATTCTACTCAAAACCAAACATTAGTATCAGTACGGAATTCAGAAAACACAAATAAAAATAACTAAAGAAAACTAAACAACAGCAACAAAACCTACAACAAACTGCCGCTTCTAGGTAGAGATGTGATGGCTGATCTTCCCAGATCACTCTTTGTCCAGTAAGTGTATTAAGATTACTGGAAGCTTCTAGATGGAACAGAGGGGTTTAAGTCTGTTGGAGTAGGGGAAAAAAAATTGTATTTACAAGAATTCCCTTTATCATCAATTGTCTTGTTCTGAGACAGATCCTTAAGCCTCCTTCTGAATGTGATTCTTTCTGCAAATCTGGCAATTCATAATTTTAGAAGACTGAATTATTTCAAATTAACACAAATAACATGTCTGCCCTATTGACTTCAAACGGCAGTAAACTAATTTATTAATTGAATGCATTTGTTTATGCACTTGCTTGACTAAACCTTTGGGCAGTTTTCCAAATCACTAACACATTTGTAAACACAGTATTGTTTTTAACTTAATCCTACAGTCTCTGTGAAATCTACAGAAATAATGAAAGTGGAGAGTTAAAAAAGTTAAAATGTTATAAGAAAACAGTAGAGGATATATTTTGCCTACTTTGTAGTATTTGCTTCAAAAATCGATGTAATATTGCATGTGAAAGGTATCTGTTCACAGAGGTCCATAATGCATTCTTTGCATTTTTTCTTCTATACTGGTTACCATTTAGAAATGCCAATAAGTGAATGTGTTGCTTGTGTTAACAATGGCCACATAATTCAAATGCACTTTCATGGGGCTTATCTCTTAGTAGCACATGCTATATTGCTTATTTATAGTTTTCATTCTAGAAGGTGGCAGTGTTCAAGATGAAAATAAAAATGGAAGTTTTGCTTCATTTCTGTGAGTGCATTTGTGATTGCCATTCTCTGACAATAGTGTCATTTGAATTACGACTATTAGTCCAATAGAACTGCAAAATGTTGTTGCTAAAATAAACTGTAAATTTAGCATTTGTTAATTGATGCTAATGTAACCAATCTGTTTTTTGTGTTTAAAAATCCAAATAAAGAAAATGGAAGTTTTACCACTGAGTTAGACAAGGTTTGGATGAGACTTTCTGCATTTTATTGGTTTTGTTAGTTGTTTTTTTTTTTTTATTATTTTTTTTTGTTTGTTTTTTGAATGGTTTGGTGGGTTTTTTTGTTTGTTTGTTTGCTTTCTTGGTTTTTTTCTGAAATGGTAACATTCGAGTGCCAGAATTTATCTTTATTTCAGGCCAAGTCAAGCTAATCAACCTTGCTTCCAGAGTTAAAAAAAAAAAAAGTGTAATTATAACGATGACTGCTTTATTTAATTATTTGTGATAGTGAGACATTTTTCATTGCGTTTCTTTTTTCCTGAAATTATTAGGAAATCAAAAAATCCATTATTGAGTGTCAACAGATGTCTCTGATCACCAGAGATTATTTAATGTGATGTACTGACTGGAATTCTCATTTTATTTTCATTTTGTTTTATATATAGGGTGAATTGTAAAATCCCTTCTCATCAAGAAAAAATGCATGTAAATAAAAATACATTTGTGCCTGCCATTACTCATATATTTGTTTGTGCAATCCCATTTATTATTATAATCTTAGAGTCATAAAATCATAGATTGTTAGTTGTTGAAAGGGAATTCAGGAGGTCATGTGTTTGAATATCCACACATAATGCCCTAATTTATCCACATACTCTACTTTTCTACAATCACTGCAGCTTTTCCAAAGGATATTGTAATTACTTAGCAAGTACATTCTCCAGACAACCTCAGAGGCCAATTGGAAATTGCCTTTTTGTTTTCTGGCACTACTGCAGCAAGTGAGTGGCTTGTCAAATGGATCTGCATGATTTTCCCTCAGCCCACCAACTTTAAAATGTCAGCCTTTGTAACAGATTTTTCTCAGCTTTGTTGGTAAATTTCAACTCCCACAAGGTTTCAAAATTTACATAAACAAACTTTCCTGCTCTTACATTTCTTCTTTGCTCTTAGTTTACAGACAAGACCAACAGGTATCGCTTTCTTAACTGCTGATGTTCCTTTATTAATCACCCAGTCAATTGAGCTGATGAGAAATGAAGACAGTCAGCCTTTTTAAAAAGGCAGTTTTAGAATGCTATAACATTCAAAGACATGTGGAAATAGTAGCAATAAGGTAAAAGTAACTACTCTTATCCAGAAAAAAAAAAAAAA
>NDXB01010793.1:11428-41119 GCA_002631895.1 Agapornis roseicollis | reverse complement strand
AGAAAAAAAAAAAAATAAAAAAAAAAAAGAAAAAAAAAAAAAAAAAAAAAAAAAAAAAAACTAAAAAAAAAAAAAAAAAAAAAAAAAAAAAAAGAGTATAGCAACAGAAATGTGATCTGAAAATCTTTAAAGACTCTATATTTCAAAGTTCTTATCTCAGCCTCCTTGACACAATAATTGGGCATCAGCTGATGAATTAATGTTTAGTCGACAGGTGAGCAAATCAAAATGAACACTGAAATTGGACCGGTCTTGGATGTTTAAGTAAAAAGAGTAAAGATAAAATGGTTGTGAAGACAGAATTATCTTTATATGCTCTAAGATCCCTAAAGGACAAGGTTAAAGCTCATTTGCAGGCTGATGTGAAGAAGTATATTCTTAAACCTTGGTCATTTTCCAGGGCCAATAATTTTAAATTCCATATGTAATTCACTGGAGCAAGTTACAAAGAGCAGTTTCATTCTCCTTCATACAGAAACCCCCTTTAAAGAACTCAGTCTAATTAGGTTTGAAAGTAATTTATGTGTCCTGCAAGGCTCTCCACAGTGCCAGTATGAGGAGTCCTTTGTGAAAAAGAAGCATAAGCCCATATGGCTTAGAGTTACAGAACACATCCATGTGGATTCCTCTTTTAAAATGTGCATGTGTATGTATTAATTTGCACATTTTGAGTTTAGTTGATGCTTATTCTTATATCATGAGAAATTAGTAGATTTGATAACAAAATATGGGGCCTTCAGGGGTACTCTATACATTAACTTACTTTTTTTCTTAGAATGTCTTATTCTAACATTCACACTGAGATTTTTTGCCATACTGCCGCTATAGGTTGCTAAGCAGCAAAGCTTTACCCCAAACTATTAGCTCTATTCTGCATGCTGAGTCTCTCATATATCCTCAGCAGTTTGAATCTTCTTGCTGAGGGGTTTCCTTGATTGAGAGCAACTGCTTCCAAAGGTCACTGGCTCCCTGTGGATCAGCCTTTTTCTCTGATGCGCACAAATCCTCTTATTTTATGCTTCAAGTAACCCTGCAGCAATTGAACCATGGTCCTGATTGCAACAAGGTTTGTGCAATTGTCCCCTACTGTATGCTGCATGAGGCTAATCGCTATGTATAACAATATTTATATGGAAAGTGATCTTAAAAAGGCATAAGGACAAAAATATTTGTATGTGCCAAGGCTAATGAAAAAGCTAGTCAAAGACATAAAAGCTGTTCTCTTTTTTTTTATTTTTTTTTTATTTTTTCTTTTCCCTAGGGCAGATTCTGGATGTGCTGGACAAATACAATCTGAGTGATAAAACTCTCGTATACTTTACGTCTGATCAAGGGGCTCATCTGGAAGAAATCTCCAGTTCTGGAGAAGTCCATGGAGGATACAATGGCATATATAAAGGTGAACCTTCTCTGGTGATTCTTAAAATCTCTGTCAGAAACTATAATCTCCTTGTTTTCACCCCAAAACTTTAACATACTCTATGGCCAAGATCAAAACTCGATTCCCTAATAGTAAATGTCTCATGACTGTCATTCTAAATTTCAAATGTAGGTAGTAAATATAAGGGATTTACTTGTCAAATACCGGAGTACATATTCAGCCAGAGCTTTGTGGAGTTTTAACACTAGCAAATATACTCCTGAGCTGGGCAGAGGTACAGCTTTGGAAGGATATCAGTTCATAGTACTTACTATAATACCCAGATAGCAGAATAGAATGGAAAAAAGGTGGTTTGTGAGCCACGAGGGATCATAATTAGGAGTTAAATATCTTGGAGTGAGTGGGATCACAGAAACAGAAGATACAGAGAAGAAGGGAGAACAGAGTCCATTATATTCATTATAGGAAAAGTAGAAAAGGAAAGTTAAGTTAAAAAAAAAAAAGAAAAAAATTCAGAGTTGGATTGAGTTTGGGATGGGCAAGTTCAACAATAGCCAGAAGAGGACAAGATTTCAAGCATAAAATACTGAGAGAGTTTTTGTGCATAACACACTGAATTGAGGACTGATTTAGAAATTGAGAGACTTTAGTTAAAAGGGCAGAGTTTAGTTGTATTGTTTTAGTGTAGGTCTTGAGGAGATTAGTATACCAAAATCTATTTATTCTGTGGAGACTTAATATACATTTACAGTCTACCTTATTGTAGTGTACTTTCTGTTGGTGATACCACACAGCAATAGTGAAAAGAATTGCTTTTGTTGCAATATGGTGATTTGTAAAACAGAAAAATTACACCTTAGCGAATAACCTTCCTCAGTTTTTCTATTCCTATATCCCTGGTATGGTGATGCCCTTCAGTTAGCAGGAATGTACTATATCATTGAATACGTTTGAGAGCATGGTTCCAACATGGCAATGAAAATAATTATTGTCAGCAATTTTTTTTCTTTTTCTTTTTTATTTTTTTAAAGCAGACAAGAAGAGATAATAGAATGAGAGAATGAAGGATGTGGAGATGGAAAAATTCTGCTTGGTAGCATGGCTATAACATTCAGTCACAGACTGGTCATAATCAAAGATTATGATTATTCAGTCACAGACTGCTCATAGACCACATTAGCAAATAGGAAATGTTCCTTCTGACAAACTACAGAAAAGTTTTCCAGTGTCCAGATAGTAGACACACAGCATTAGGAACATGCATGTCAACATGTTGTTAATAATCTCATTGAATCAGTGTAGGAATGCTTGTTTTAATTATTTTTATGTAAATGTGATGAATATTCTTGTTGTTTTACCAGAGATAAAATTATTTTCACTCTTTCACTAAGAAGTGGCTATGTTCAGCTAGTTTTTCTTCTCTCCTCTTTGCTGAACTTCATGAGGTTCCTTTAGGCTCATTTCTCCAGCCTGTCAAGGTCCCTCTGGATAGCAGCACAACCACCAATGGATCAGCCATTCCGCTTAGTTATGTAACATCTGAAAAACTGTAAAAAGGAAGAAAAATAGACATATACAGTAAACAATAACAATATAGTTTGGTTTTCAAGTGAGAAGACTCTACAGTTTTTAGTCAGTAGGTATCTGCCTGAGAAATGGCCCTTATGCTTTAAAAGAGCTGTGTGTGAAGGAAATGCTACACGAGCAAAATGAGCAACACCAGTCATCAGGATCCTAACTATCAGATGGGTCCCCTTCAGCTAACACCAGAGTGAAATGTATCTTGACTGTTAGCACATAGGCTTTACATAGTGATTTAAGTAATTAAGAAACCATATGGTTACATATCTGTAGCTGTAGGCACAGCCTGAGGGGTTTTAGAAGCTCTAAAAACTACTTGCCTTCTAGAATGCCAGACATAACATACAGGATAAATGATGAGGCAGAACTAAAAAAGACAAAGACACTGGGGAATATGTCTTCCTTAGGAACTTGATGATTGAATGGAGCATTTCCTATCAAGCATTGCAAAATTTTGTATTCATACTTGCAGAATGCAGAGTAATTTGAAATAAATCTGAATTAATAAAAAAAATCTGACTGATACAGTTATTTGGGGAGTGATTTTTAATATTAATTGCAGTTGCAACCTATGCTATGCTGGCAAACATTGTACTATACTATGGGATAGAAAATAATCACTAGATAAGAAACAAAAAAAAATACTGCATAAGAGACATTCTTAATAAAATAGTAATAAATTAAAAGACCAATGCAGTCATTTGAATATACTTTTAATTTTTAAAAATACGATGAATTCTGCTTTATCTTCCACTCTTTACATCTCCATATCTGTCCTCAATTTATCAAGTATATTATGGATCATCTTTCATAGAATCATAGAATAGTTAGGGTTGGAAAGGACCTTAAGATCATCTAGTTCCAACCCCCCTGCCATGGGCAAGGACACCTCACACTAAATCTTCAAAAGTAGAAGTGATCAATCAATTTCATAATTAGCAAGACTTTATTCATATTATTGTCATGTACAATAAGCAGTGTTAGTGGTCTGTAGGTCTGTACATCTCTGCAAGATCTAATGGACATCAGACCCGTGAGGCCTTAGGTCTCCAGCACTGATAAAGCAATATGCCAAAAAACAGAAATCTGAAGTTTTATCTTTATGCTGCTTGCGCTTCATGTGTGCAAGTGCTAGGAGTTTGCATCATCTGATAAGAAGTTTACAAAGCTGTGAGATATGCATATTCTTTTTAGTTCTACCAGAGATTGTCTCTGCTAGACAACCTCCACTACTTATCTTTTTGCACATGAGCACTGCATGATTGTGAATATGAATCAAGACACTTGACCCTCTTGTCTGAGCTGGAGCAGTATGCTCAGCAATAATTGATTCTGCCCTAACATCAAAAGCTCTCAACAGATCTCCACAATTCAAACTCACTAATTTGTCTTGATATCCAGCCAAATGGGCACCAATAATAAATTTTAAGAGGAGTTTGAGAGTTAGGCTAATGCTGCAGGACTGAATGCAAAATGGGGAAATTGCTTTTGAAGGTTTTATTACTTTGGGTTCTGACTGCAAGTCACCATAAATTTGTATAGACCTTGAAATTAGAAACCAGAGCTAACATAGTGTTTAACTACTTGCTGTCATTTACATTTACAGTCTCTCTCTTCAATATCCTTTCCAGAAGACATTATATAGTAATATTGCAGTGATGGATCAAAATCATGGCCTATGTTTTCAATGGCCTTCTTCTGACAATTATCAGGATACTTCCTTGGAGGAAGGCGCAGGAGCTGTGTAGTAAATAAAGGTCCCTAAGAAGATATTTTCCTAATCCCAGATAGTATAACCTTGGTTTAAGTTGTGAAACCTGTCAATTTAGATTCTACAAAGAACTTTAGCATTAGTTACATAAATGCTAGGAGGATGAAAGACCACTTTGAGTCTTTCTAAATTCTTAGTATAGCCTAAATCATTTGGCAATGAAAGCACAGTGCTTTCATTTACTGTTTTGAAATGGGACTGTTGCAAATTTAATTGAACATCTTGAAGTTTAACACTGTTTCCTCTTTGATATAGGATAAAGGAGGGAAAAATTATAACTTCCCCAGCTTACCTTTCTTTTATATACTTTTATTATGCCTCTTTCTCTTTAATACCTCATTCAGAGAAGAATTGTCTCTCCAGTCTCTCTCTTTAGTCTTAACTGATGAGGGTTTTTTTGTCCCTAATTTCTCATTATTTTCTTCTTTTAACTCTTTCTAATTGCACAATATATTCTTTCAAAATTGTTTTCTTCTGAATTTGATCAACGTGTCATACATGGAATTTTCAATTCCGCAACTTACTTCCCTTCCAAAATAGAAGTAAATATATTAAAATAGCAAGGGATGTAACACAGAGTATCATCAAGGTACCTTAATATTAACTTTTTTCATAGTGTCACAGGCTGCTTCTTTTATCTATTTGTTTCCTGCCTGTTAAATTTTGATTCATGACAACCTTTTGTCTCCTAACCCATGATTTATGTTCCTGAAGCTGTTTCTGAAGGTCCTTCTCAAACATCTTTCAAAGGCTGAAATTTGGATACAGCCTCTAAACCAAAAAATAGTAGCTATTTCAGTCAGATTTTTTTTCCCAATAACTCAAGACTTTCTTACCTGAACTCCTGAAGAACTCCTGGGTACATATGTGATAATGCATTTTTCCTGGTTACTCAGTATTTTGGTCAGTGATCAGAGAAAGAAACCTAGTAGTTCCTGTGGACTTAGTGGTCCTTTGAGTCATTTGGGCCAGTTATTTTCTTTGGAAACTTCAAGTCTGTGATTCGTTTTTCTTTTTAAATCTTAGTTTCCTGTCTATCTCTTTATATTTCACATCAGGTAACTGAATGATTTTTAATATATTGTCACATAAGTCATATTGGATGTATAATTTATAACATCTAAGTTGTTTATAGCATAAAAGTTATGACTTTTAACATATAAATTAGAGTAGTTCTCACCCCGTTCAAATTAACATTTGCAGATCAAAATACAGCAACTATTGTGTTTAACTGAAGTCTCTTAAAACTTTCTAAGGTATTTTTCCAAGATCTTTTGTTTGTTTGTTTGTTGTTTTTTTTTTTGTTTTGTTTTGTTTTTTTGTTTTCTGTGATATCTCTCTGTTAAAAGGTATGGAAATTTGGGGTATTGTTTTGAATGTGATACGCAGGAAACCTGCACTGACTTCTTATGTATTTTTCACTCACTTTCTCATTATTATGACATCTGCAATTTAAGCATGTCCATTTGAGCTAGTCATCTGAGCTTTCCTTTACGAACTAGCTACCTATGGTTAGTTTTCCAAAATACTTTAGATCTCTGTTTTAGGATATGATGAATAGAATATTTGCTCAATTGAATAAACACACTGTTTAAGATGATCTTAAGGATGCCATTATATTCTTCTTTGGTGCCCTGAGATATTGAAACTAATTATATTGTGGTGAGTTTTATTTAGTTGCTTAACTACTTATTTCTTGAATAAGTTTCATAAAATCATGCTATAAAATGTGTCTCTTCTATTCCGTACTTTGTAGCAGTAAAGAGTAAAGGCATTGAAATCTTTTCTCCATACCTTTTATCATTATACTATTTCACTGGTACATATTCAGACAGTGGAAATCCTCCCTCATTGTCAGTTGTTGATATCTATTCCACTCTGTTACATGTGGGGTTTTCTATGGAGTCTCCTTGTATCTTGTACCTCCTTGTATCTCTTAATACTTTTTCTGTCAGCTTCCTTTCTATGCATATCCAAATATAATTTGCCTGTGCCTTGGACCTGCATAATAGAAAACTTGTCTTTCTTTGTACTTGTGAAGCATTTAACACAATGAATACAGGCACTTGATTACTGTCATGCTGCTAGAGTTGGTCATGAGTCTACTAATGGAGTCAAACAGTGATAATGGTAAATCATAGAATCATAGAATAGTTAAGGTTGGAAAGGACCTTAAGGTCATCTAGTTCCAACCCCCCTGCCAGAAGCAGGGACACCTCACTCAATGATTCATCCAACCTGGCCTTAAACACTGCCAGGGACGGAGCACTCACAACCTCCCTGGACAACCCATTCCAGTGCCTCACCACCCTAACAGGAAAGAATTTCTTCCTTATATCCAATCTAAACCTCTTCTGTTTAAGTTTGAACCCATTACCACTTGTCCTGTCACTACAGTCCCTAATGAAGAGCCCCTCCCCAACATTCCTATGGGCCCCCTTCAGATACTGGAAGGCTGCTATGAGTTCTCCACGCAGTCTTCTCTTCTCCAGGCTGAACAGCCCCAACTCTCTCAGCTCCAGTCCCCTGATCATCTTTGTGGCCCTCCTCTGCACTTGTTCCAACAGACACCAGAACTGCACACAATACTCCAAGTGAGGTCTCACGAGAGCAGAGTAGAAGGGCAGGATCACCTCCTTTGACCTACTGATCACGCTCCTTTTGATGCAGCCCAGGATACGATTGGCTTTCTGGGCTGCAAGCGCACACTGTCGACTCATGTTCATTTTCACATTGACCACCACCCCCAAGTCCTTCTCCGCAGGGATGCTCTCAATCTGCTCTTTGCCCAACCTGTAGCTGTGCCTGGGATTGCTCCGACTCAGGTGGAGGACCTTGCACTTGGCATGGTTGAACTTCATGAGGTTGGCATCAGCCCACCTCACAAGCATGTCAAGGTCCCTCTGGATGGCATTCCTTCCCTCCAGCATATCCACCCAACCACACAGCTTGGTGTCATCGGCAAAATTGCTGAGGGTGCACTCAGTCCCACTGTCCATGTCAGTGACAAAGATGTTGAACAAGACCGGTCCCAACACCGATCCCTGAAGGACACCACTTGTCACTGGTTTCCAGCCGGACACTGAGCCACTGACCACAACTCTTTGCATGAGGCCATCCAACCAGTTCTTAATCCACAGAGGGGTCCATCTATCAAATTGATGTCTCTCCAATGTAGAGACAAGGATGTCGTGTGGGACAGTGTCGAACACTTTGCACAAGTCCAGGTAGATGACGTCAGCTGCTCTACCCCGTCCATCAATTTCGTAGCCCCATCATAGAAGGCCACCAAATTGGTCAGCCAGGATTCCCCCTAGTGAAGCCATGCTGGCTGCCACCAAGCACCTTGTTGTTTTTCATGTGCCTTAGCATACCTTCCAGGAGAATCTGCTCCAAGATTTTGCCAGGCACAGAGGTGAGACTGACTGGTCTGTAGTTCCCCGGGTCATCCATTTTCCCCTTCTTGAAAATGGAGGTTATATTTCCCCTTTTTCAGTCTTCGGGAACTTCACCTGATTGCCACGTTTCAAATATGATGGCCAGTGTCTTAGCAACTTCACTTGTCAGCTCCTTCAGGACCCGTGGATGGATTTCATCAGGTCCCATGGACTTGTGCACCTTCAGGTTCTTAAGATGGTCTTGAAACAGATCCTCTCGTACAGTGGGCCCAAGGTCTTCATTCTCACAGTCCCTGCGTCTGCCTTCCAAGACTTGGGTGATGCAATCAGAGCCTTTCCCATTGAAGACTGAGGCAAAGAAGTTGTTCAGAACCTCAGCCTTCTCCAAATCCTGTGTAGCCAGTTCACCCGATAGCTTCCGGAGGGGGCCTATGTTGTTCCTGGTCTGTCTTTTATTTGCAATATGTCATTTGTACAACATTCATTCTAAGTGCTTTGTGCCTTAAAAATAGGTATATTCATAGATTTCTTTTCATATCTGTGAAAAAAATAATAATGAATATGTCTAAAGGACTTAGACCCTGATTTTTAAATCTACTACAGATCTGTGAGTGCTAAGTAAGGACTGGAAGAATCAATTATTCAGTATTTTATTAAAGCTTATTATTTTATATAATTTCATATGCTGCTGTAATAAATTCATTCATCAGTGTTTCTTGAAGCTAATAGTAAACCCTTTCCTATCTGTAAGTCACAGAATAATCAAGCTGACCATTACTCTGGCCTCAGGAGCTCTACTATTGCATATTTAGTGATATTAGTTGGAGTTTCCTCTTTGATTGCAATGAGACTTGGAACTGAGCTTTTGTTTCAAAGGTACTGTATGTTTATATTTTCTCTGAAGCAATCCAAATTTTTATGTAATCAACCCGTCTTGTAATTTTAACTGAAACAGAAAATATCTTTAGAAACCCTCTCATTTGATTTGAAGACAGGTCAGATTAATCCAAATGAGCTATATCTGTTACATTCACCTGTACAAGCTCAAGTTAAAAATTATCAAAGGTATATAAACCAAATTAAAAATCAGTAAAATAGTGAACTGCCACTGAAAAGAAATTGCTATTTGATCATTTACTAAGGTAATGAATAGTAGCATGAAGTCCACTACAGGTGGATAGAATTATTAATTTCCTTGCATTTTTCTGTCATTCAAGAGAATTAATTGGGTTTGGAAGCTTTGTTTTTAGAAGAATGTAAGAAGGACAGAAAGGGCAGTATGGTTATAACCCAAATGATCTAAGAGAGTTATTTTAAATAATTTTTTGTCATTCATCATTCAAAATATTAATAGTGATATACCACAGAGTTCCCCTTTATATATCATCTTTTGTAAAAGCTCTATTCCCAGAGTTCAGTAATAGCAGTCAATTTAAACCAGAGGGAGAAAAAAAAGAGATATTCTCATAGCTAAGATTTAAAATGAGGTTAAAATGGAAATTTGGCATCGTGTTGTGGATGACTGCAGAGAGTTATGTCTGTACTTAGTCTGCTCCTGCAGATTTTTCAGGAAAGGTAAATGTAGGCTATTGTTCAATATAGCACTGAAGGGTGCAACTACTCAGAAAGCATAGAAAGCTAACCATGAAAATACAGCCCGGGGTCTTTTATGCTGTTTTAAAAATATTTTTAGAAGAACTTAAGAGAAAAAAAATAATATATATCTAGTCTGCCTAGAGTTTGCTGGGCATAAAGACTACTTAGGTTGCTGCCTTTTCTCTGTTTCAGTATTGCCAAGTCCAAGCAAAATACAAAACTAATGAGCCAGATCCTTAAATATCAAAGTATGTTATTTTAAAATAATGACCTGCTGTGATTTTTTAATTTTCCTTCTAATATTTTAGCTGCTTGGATGCTTGAATCCTGTTTCAAGCATTAGTAGTGAAACCTTGGTTGTTTTATTTTTTAGTAAAAAGAATGTAGCTAGCTTGAACAATGTTTAACAGCTAGAGTTGTAAAGACAATGTATACCAGGGATTTGTAATCATATCATATCATTAAGCAACCCTAGTGATGTCAGAAAAACTAGTTCTAATGAAGATGAACGCCATGTAGGCATAGATAATAAAAGACAGTCTTCCACAATGGACCTGTAATTCCTGCCCTGGTTCCATGCTATTCCTAACCTCCAGAGATATAAAAAAAAATATGCTCCAATTAGTCTTTTGATAGGAAAACAGCAGTCACTTCTTCATAGACATAAGTGAGGAGATAGCCCTGCTGTGGAGTCCATTCTGCTTTTTGTACCTCACAGCAGGGAGTCTGAATTTGCTGAGTGCACCCTTTGTGCTTGGGTAATGTGCAAGTTTTTTGCCCTGTTCTGTAATGACTCAAGAAAATTGTGCTGTGAACCTAGGAGCTATGAAAGTGATCTAATATCTAGTTTTTAAGAATTCCAATTTGGGAATTCCAATGTGGGAATGGAATTCCACTTATCTTGAAATTGCTTTGTCTTCAGATTACACAGAACGCAACAATAAAACAAGAATTTATTTAAACAATCCAGTCTATCTAGCACTGTTACTAGGTTCAGATAGGTAGAGAAATAAAGGAAACCTTGCACTAAAAGCTACCTATGGTATCAGCTGAGTTTTCTGTCTGTCCATACCGTCCATTCAACAAGCTGCTATGATGTGTACACAGAACTAGGATCTATCTCATGAACTTAATCATCTCCCCAGCACAGCTATTCACTGAAAATATCTTAATTTGAGGATACCTGTAATTTTATGTCTTTTTACTTTTCTTGTATTTATATTCAGATTTAACTACTCCCTTAGTCAGATTTTCTGTGAACCATAGTTCTGTGAGGATATTAATCTTAACACTTTCCTGGTAAGTAACACATAATCCTCCCCAGACTTATAAAAACCTAATGACTGTTGTACATTGATAGAGCCATCTTTTATACAGTCCAATGACATCTACCCTGGTCTCAACTGTATTAACAACCAATCATCGTACTGTTGGGTGATCACTTCTTTCTCCTAGGTGATAGGTGTTTTAAACCTCACCAAACAACACATTAATAAACATAAATCTACATTTTCTTTAGATTTTTCTTTTTTAAAATTAGATTTTCTACAACAGTGTAAACAAAAATAATGCAAGTATCTGTTTCCTGGATTTAGGATAGGAAACCACATGCTTTATTGTGAGAACGGAATTGCATCTGATTCAGTGACAAGAGTAAATTTTTCAGGCTGCTCTTAACAACAGATAGTTGTGCTGAGCTCTGAACTTGGCACTGTTTTCCAAAAACAACTAAAGCGCAGATTGTTGCTTGACGTAATGTTGGATATTAGAAAGTCTAAGTTTTCTGATTTCAGGCTAGATAATTACATGTCCCTGACTATTCAATATTATCAATTCTGATAAAACCCATGAGAAAAGTAACCAAAAATTTGTATTACAAAGAATCATGAGCTAAAGAGTTTTCAGCCACAAGACTGTGTGTGTATACATACGCATATATATATATGTGTGTGTGTGTATACTTATATATAGGATAAAGATCTATGCAAAAGAGAATTTTCTCTCTTGAAATTGCTACTTACATTTATGAACAGTGAAAAACCTGCAGAAAACCTCATTGAGTAGTGAAAAAGCTGCAGAAAACAGCTGGATTCTGAATCTTCATTGAGGAGTCAGTAAGGTAGGCAGCATGTATGTCAAGGTCTGGGCTTGACATCAAATATTTTAACATCTATGTGGTGTTTCTAAGGTCTAACAGGCTGAGGAGACAGAACTGTTGAAATACTTTATTGCAATATTTTGTTCTTTTGTGGTTTTCTACTTGAAAAAGGGAGATATGAAAAAATATGCTTATAGTAGTTTTTGTCAGAATCCTGAATTGCTGTTTGATTCAGTTAATGGTAGGGGTATCAACAGACATATTTATCTTCTTTTGGACATTTCTATTATATAAACCATTCTCAGTTTAGTTGTAAATGCCTGGCCCTGACCACGCTTAACCACATCCAAAACATCTGCTTATGAGATTTTTTTTTCGAAAGTGACATATGAATTCCAAAGATCAACCTGTACTGCTGTACGTAATCACATGACTGTAAGACATTAATAATAGAACATGTGATAGCTCTTCATACAGAGCTGTTAAAATCATATATTAAGTAATGGTAGTAATATGACAAAGTCATTGCCCTTCTGCAAGGATTTCAGGTGAGCTGGCCAGTGATGAATTTTGTAGAAACAAAGAAAATGGCTGCAATGTACTGTTGACTGCAATCAGTTGATAGTGCATTTGATGCAATTGTGTTTATTTGCAAGTCAAAAAAGTCTTCACAACAAACTGAGATCTACCATCCTTGCAGCTAATTTCAATTCTCCTATTGCATTGCAGAATTCAGTAACATAAATTAGTAGCTTCTTCTATCTAAAGTCATTAGGCATCCTTTTAATATCTTTATTAAAATATCTTATGTCTACCTATATTTTATCTTTATAGCTTATATCTTTAAAATATATCTTCTCTAGGTTCATACCTCAGACATATAGGCTTACCTCAAGTTATTCTCAATTCCTGTTTTTTGGTTATACCTTCACGTAGCTATGTATCACACTAAGCAAAGTTCTATCTTAAGATGCCTGCAAGATGACTTTTTATCTCCTATATCTGTTACTTAGTTTTGTTTGTAAACTAAGCACATTCTATAAGCTCTAATATATATTAGTAGATTTACTATGAGAAAAGTGCTGATTGTATGTGGAAAATCTAACCTAGCAAATTGAAAATAAGATAAAGCCTTTGATGAAAAGATTCTAGACAGACGGAATGCTTAATATTTGGAAATTGAATCTTATGGGGTGGCTATTTTTATAAGAAGAAATTTATTTCTTAGCAAAGAAAACTTATGTTTTTCAGGTGGAAAAGCAACAAACTGGGAAGGAGGTATTCGTGTACCAGGGCTTCTTCGTTGGCCTGGAATGATACAGGCTGGTGCCTATCTTGATGAACCAACAAGTAACATGGATATATTTCCTACCGTAGTCAAACTTGCTGAGGCACAATTACCCTCCGACAGGTATGCTCTGTAGTCATCTTTGTCTTGGAGGAAGTCTCATGAGTGTTTTAGACATTCTGGTGATACCTATTAAGATAGAAGTAGAAAGGAAAAGAAAAAAACAGAGCTTAAAAGCACTTTTTTGTGATCACAGTGTATGCTGTCTCTTTTGATATCGATATACTTAAAGATTTTGTAGAAACATGATATGTACATAGAACTGTAGTGGTTTAAACCCAGTTTCTACTCCGCGCCCTCCCCCCCTTTCTTTCCTCCCCCCCTCCTTCCTCCCCGCTCCCGGAGGGATGGGGAGGAGAATCAAAGGAGTGCAACTCCCGTGGGTTGAGATAAGAACAGTCCAGTAACTAAGATATAACACAAACCACTGCTGCTACCACCAATAATAATAATGATAAGAAAATAACAAGGGAAGAGAGTACGATACCACTCGTCAAAAACGAGCCCAACCAGGAAGTGTGAGTGTCCTTCTGGGTAACTCCCCATTACCTCCCTGGGCATAACGTGCTGTGGTATGAAATACCTCTTTGTCCAGCCTGGGTCAGGTATTCCATCCCTGCCTCCCCCCGGCCTCCCCTCCTCCCTGGCAGAGCATGAGGCTCAGAAAGTCCTTGGTCAGACTAAACATTACTTAGTGACAACTAAAAACATCGGTGTTATCAGCTATGTTCCCAGGCTGAAAGTCAAAACATAAAAACTGCATCAGCTACTAAGAAGGAGAAAAATTGACTGCTACTGCTGAACCCAGGACAACAGCTTAACATGCAGAACAAGCACCAAGCAAAATGAAGCTGTTGTGGTCTTAACCCAGCCAGTAACTCAGTGCCATGCAGCTGTTTTTTTGTCCCCTGCCTCACTCTCTTCCCAGGTGGGATGGGAAGGAGAACTGAAAGAATGTAAACCCCACCACTGAGATAAGAAACCAGGTTTACCTGGTTAACTATCATCAGGTAGATTCTATACATGCCAACCGCATCTCATCCTGGAAATAGCAGCTGCATTTTAACCTAAGGTTTCCTTAGTGTTATAATATAACTTTGTGGGACTGGGGTGAGGTAGTCTAATTTCCCCCATTTTCCCACACCCCTCCCACCCCTCCTAGTTTATATACTGGGTATGATGTGCTGTGGTATGGAATACTCCTTTGGCTAGTTTGGGTCAGGTGTCCTGTCTCTGATCCCTCCCGTGTTCTTGTGCCCCTTCTCACTGGCAAAGGATGAGACTGAAAAATCCTTAATCAGGGTAAGTGCTACTTAGCAGCAACTAAAACATGAGTATGTTATCAGCATTGCTCTCAGACTAAAGCCAAAACACAGCACTGCCAGCTGTTAAAAGGAAGTTAACTCCATCCCAGCCAAAACTGGAACAAGCACCAAGAGCAACATATTGTCAAATCAGGCCTTAGAATTATTTCCTAAAGTCAAAAATGAATGTATAAAAAAAGTCGGTGTTTTGCATGAGTGAATGTGGTAGGAAAGGAACGGCAAGTGTAAATTGAACTTTACGAAGTCAACCTTGGCCTGCTTAGTGTAACAAAATACGTCAAAATGCCAGCTAGGCTTTTTTCACAGTTTTTGGAGTTTTTTTTATTCTCTACTGAAATTAGTGAAAATAATTCCTTACAGAATTTTGAAACCTGATAAGAAAACTGGACTTCTAAAATTCATAAGATGCTTTATTGGCACTCCTACATACCTGTGTTTTGTCTTGTTCAGAAGATACCCAGTCTCAGCAGCAAGGTGCCTCCACCTAAAGTTTCTTGCCATCCAAATCCAATAAATAGAGAAACCTGCTGATATTCATATGCTTTGAAAACATCTACTGCACACAAACAGCTTCTGAGCACAAAGCATTCAGAATCCCTGTGGGGAAAACCAGTGGTGAGCAGAGACACTCTGTTAATGATGATTCATTTAATGCTTGAAGGAAATGTCAGGGCAGGACATGTGTAAGACATGAAAAATTAGTCAGGCTGGTCTTGAGAGATGCCCTACAAGAAGTAACTCTGTTAAGCATTTCAGATTGTTAATGGGGGCAGATCTTATGCACTTTGTGTTCATATTGCTTGAGTGAAGACCAAGCACAAATGTTTTATTTTGATCTCTGATAGAAATCCCAATATACTTGTGCACCTCCCACTTGCAAGTTGCTTTATTCTGATTCTTCTGTGTAGACTAGATGCCATCATTACTGCTTCTTTGGTGGGTCAGGAAGAAAAGTCTTCCATATCCTCTGAAGCCAGCAGTTATGGGAATGCAAGGGTACTGGAGACATCTTGCTGGAGACATCCTTTTCCCTATCAACATACTGAAGAACAGAAAGTGTACAATTGGCATGCATCTGTCCTGCTCCCAGCTTGACAGTGAGCAAGCCAAGGGACAAAACAAAAGTGCATTACTTAGGCAAGAAAACAGAACAGATGGAAAATGAGAGAGACTCTAATTCAACAGACTCCCACAGACAGGGATACACCCAGAAAGCAGTTATTGGACAGTATAGCTTTAAAAATTCCAGGACGTTTTCCTGCCTGTCCTTTGAGAAGTGTCTTTGCATACAGTTGCTGCCAAGAATTTTATATGTATGATAGGCTTAAAAAAGTGAAGTTCGTACCTATGTTGTAGTAGTTACACTAATGTGAAAAGGGTTTTACCCAGTAATGAAAATTAACATAGACATTATTGAACTTTGCAAAAAGTTTTAAAAAGGTTTTTGTGAGAAGTTGCTCAAAATGCTTAAAAAAATTAACTGCTGTATTTCAGTCAAATAATTTCTCATAGAACTTCTTGTAACATTTGTAATTCACACAGGTGTAAAGTACAGATTGTGATTTCTTCCTTGCCAGCTGATTTCAGCAATTCAAAGGCTTTTCTGTAGTTCAAAAACACATATTTAGACATAGTTTATTTCCAATTTCAAAATTGCTTCTGTTTCAAATCCTGGAATACATAATTTGCTGGACAGAGTTCATACCATTACTTCTGGGGATGCTAACACAATATAGCATGTTTTTCTCTTGTTTTAGGGTTACTTTGGCCAAAATAGTCCCAAGCAGTTTTAGCAGGTATACATGAAGGGCTGTGTTGTCACAATTTATTCATGAATGTGTTGTAATTTTCTCAGAAAAAAAGTAAAGAAAAAAAGATAAAAATTTATTGAGGAAACAAACTTTCCTAATTGCAAAATGTAAAATTTACATTAAATAATGTAAAAAAAAAAAAAAAAAAAATTTAATGAAAAAAAAAAATTTCCAAAATAAAAAATGTAAAAATTACATTAAAAAATGTAAAAAAAAAAAAAAAAAACAAAACCAAAAACAAAGGGAAAGAGCACCTGAAGATTTTTCTTCAAATTGACCAACTGGAGGTGGCTATTCAGATTTATTTTTTTTAAGTAATGGAAATGCAGAGTTATGAAATCTTTTCAGTAAAGTGAGGTTTGGGTTAATTTTCTGATTTTGAAATGCTTTCTTACTCAGAATTATTGATGGACATGATCTGATGCCCTTACTTCAAGGAAAAGTTACCCAATCCAACCATGAATTTCTCTTCCATTACTGCAATGCATATTTAAATGCAGTGCGCTGGCATCCAGGAAACAGTAAGTAAACTTGCTTGTTCACATTTTAAATATTTAATTTAATTTTTATTGCAGCTTGAAAAAAATCAGGAAAAGGCCCTGGGCTATAGTAACAAAAGTTTATTTAAAATATCTAGCCTTTTAAATTCTTCTCCATTTTTCTTTTTGCTAGAACACACCTATTCACCATTTTAACATTTACCATGCTTTTTATGAACAATATAACTCCACTTTTAGGCCAAGGAAAAGGCATTTTGCATTGATTTGCTTCTTTTTAACTAACAACTTGCTGTTTCTGGTATTAACTTCCACATTAAAAAATGCATATTTCCCTTTCTATAAATCTCTGTGCCAAATAAAGTCAAATACACATTTGGCTCATCCCAGTTGACACTCAAAATAGCAACTTGTGTTACAGCTTCAGAATGATGATCCAAGACAAGCTTTGATGTAGCATTTTAGGATAGTGATAGGACATTTTAGTGTAGTGACAGGACAAGGAGAAATGTCTTTAAACTGAAAGAGGGTTGATTTAGGTAGGTCAGATATTAGGAAGAAGTTCTTTAGTGTGAGAGTGGTGAGGCACTGGAACAAGTTGCCCAGAGAAACTGTGGCTGCCTTATCCCTGGAAGTGTTCAAGGCCAGTTTGTATGGGGCTTTGAGCAACCTGGTCTAGCGGAAGGTGTCCCTCCCCATGACAGGGGAGTTGGAACTGGATTATCTTTAAAGTCCTTTCCAACCCAAACCGTTCTGTGATTCTATGGGTTTTTTTTGTTTATGTACTTTGGGAAAGGACTTGCTTAATAGTTAATGGACAAACTTAAAATAAGTTGGAAACTTGGTCTTTTATGTCATCTGTAGACTGACTCTTTACCTGACTCTTTTACTTTAAACTAGGCAAAGTGAAAATATTGCCTATAATATTTATTTACCACTTCTTTGCCTATATATCTTGATTTCAATAAATAGTTATAAGAAAGAACTAAGGAATGAAGATGTGTTTATCTAATACCGTTTTGTATCTAAGTTTGGATGAAATTATTCTGCCTTATGATGAGAAGTAGGCAGACCCCCAGTCAGGCAGAGAAGCTTTTTATCTCAAACACACACCTTTGCAAGATGAAGTACCCCTTGTATGAGGAATGTTATCATTGAAGGATATGGGCAATGAAGGGAAGCAGTAATGGGGGACTAGTATATTGTACTTACATGAGGGGCAAAAATGTAGACTGTTTCTCCCTTTATCCTTTCTCCAAGGCAATCAAAAGACAAAGTCCAGTCAGAACCTGGCAATAACACCTTCATAACACTGATGTGACTTTTGTATGGAAGGTTGTCATGGTCTAACCCCAGCTGGCAACTAAGCTCCACACAGCTGCTCACTCACTCACTAGTGGAAAGGGGAAGAGAATCAGAAGGGTAAAAGTGAGAAAATTCGTGGGTTTTGACAGTTTAGCAGTTAAAGCAAAAGCCGCTCACACAAGCAAAGCAAAACAAGAAATTTATTCTGCTTCCCATGGGTAAGCAGGTGTTCGGCCATCTTCAGAAAAGCATCATGTGTGATAGTTACTTGGGAAGACAAATGCCATCACTCCAAAAGAACCACTCTCATTCTTTTTAGCCCAGCTTCAAATGCTGAGCATGATGCCATAGAGTATGAAATATCCCCTGGGTCAGCTGGGGGCAGCTGTCATGGCCGTGTCCCTTCCCAGCTCTTTGTGCACCCCCAGCCTGCTTGCTGTGGGGGTGATGTGAGGAGCAGAAAAGGTCTTGACTCTGTGTAAGCACTGCTCAATTACAGCTAAAACATCCCTATGTTGTCAACATTTTTTCCAGCACAAACCCAATACACAGCCCCACACAAGCTTCTATGAAGAAAAGTAACCGTATCCCAGTCAAAACCAGCACAAAGGGGTTTTGATATACTTGATATACCTTGTCAGCCTACAGTGTAGTGTGAGAGCAGACAATAGTTGAATACTCCTCTAGTCTCTTATGTACAGGTCTGGGAATGCGCCATACCTTCTTCTTTCTTACTTGTCCAATCTCAGATCTTCAAAAACTCCTTTTCCATGTAGACAATGCAACCATATTTGTAAAGATATTTGTTACAGTCAGCTAAATGTTTGCCCATTTATCTCTCTCCCATGTGTTATTCTTGTATAGAGATAAATATAGTTGCATTACAGCTGATCGCACCTGATGCTATCTGCATTGCTGTGGGTACTAGTGGAAAAATGAATATGGTTGTTTTTTCTTCTGAATCTCAGCAGTTTTATATGAAGCAATTGATAATAAGTGCCTCATATTCCTACAGTATTTTTGTCTTCTAGCCTCCCATCACAACTCACCCTTTACAGATAATCTGAGTCTATCTGCAGTCACTATACTAAGTGAAAATGAACACAGGTAAAGCAGAAATATAATGTAATGCTCTCTACACACCCTCCACCCCTTTCTTTCTTCTTTTTTTTTCCTGGAAAAACAATTATTTCAAACATTTAATTCAAAATTTTGCAGAGCTTTTGCCTGGCAGCAAAGAACTAAATTAGAAGGATCCTATAGCAACAGTTAATTGCCTATACTTTCAAGAAAGTTAATAAGGCCATGTTCATTAAAGACAGACTAGAAAGCTGGAAAACTATGCAACTTTAACTTAGCATGCTACTATTAGCAGTTACAAGACTGTAAGTCTTCAGGGTTTGATCTTCTTTCCTAACTGTACATGTGTTCCATGTCTAACACAATTTATGGCTTAAATATTTACCCCATTCCTCCATGAGCACACACGTTTTCCAGTATCCAGAAATGATTGTAGGATCTCTCCTGTTTTAGTTGCACCTTGCCAATAGTCAGGGAAATAGCACTTAATTCAGAGAAGACCTCCCCAAACAGATAATTATCTTAAGGATAGTCTTGAAAAGGTGATGCTCCTTATCTAAGAAAAATAATAAAATTCTTGACAAAAAATTTCATCAAAGAACAATTGTCTTTTCCTGTGTACTGTAAATGATCTTTCAAACCAGAAAAGACTTGTGTTCCTTATCTGTGTTCCCCAGATAGTTAACTAGGTTGACTACGGCTACTTTGGAACTGTGTAAACACATACTGCCTGAAGATTATACCTGACGTACAGGCCAAAGCTGATCACATCTATCTCCCTCTAGACCTAGGGCTTAGCAGAAGAAACTGCGATAGTGTGAAATCCCAGCCATATACAGCATCTTCTGTACAGTTCTAGTGATGAGCACTTGAAAGAAGGACCCAACTGTCCAACTAGTCTGAGACTGCATTTTATAAATTTAAAGTTGCACCTTTTGAAAAAAAAATCAGCAACCTACAGAAATTTATTGAAGAAAAGGCTTCCAACTGTTAAGGAAAAAAATATGCTTTTATCTGCTTATTTAAGTAAAGTACAATCCAATCTACATAAAGGATAAATATGCATATATTGCATAAGTGCACTTATTAATGCATATATTCTCATATTTCTTGCTATATTTATTTTATGGGAAGTCTTAGTTTGTGTGTCAGCTTCAGCTTGCATATTCCACTTTTTTTCTTAGACAGGATTTTGACTCTAAGGAAAAATATATATACCAGGGAGTGAGAGGGAAGAAAAAGTACTGCTTAGCCATTTGGTCGCTTGTTGACTCCAGCACTCCAGAATTCCTTTGGTAACTTTGTCTTTGCCATTGTTATATTACCACTGTATTTCAGGCCAAAAAACATTTATGGGTTTAATTTTTGACTCTTAGGCTACATATATAAGAACGCGGCAAGTTTAGCATATATTAAATTCATAGTACTCTGTACCTTTCCCCTGCTTGCAAGTTTCTAGAGTCTGCCTTAAGCGTGCGTGATTCTCACATCATTCAGTGAAGGTCAGTATCTCACAGTAAACAATTACCATTTTAAATTAGCATATTTAGAAGGTAAGCATTTTTCATAACCACATCAATACATATCTTCATTAGATGTATTATTTAGGTCAGTTATTGCATTTACAATAAACTTTCCCTTTCATCAGCCATTTGAAGGAGCATTTAAAAGATATGTGCTATGCAATGCTCTTTTCAAAATTTAAGCCTTATCTTTTCTAGAAGCACATAAGGAAAATAGTATTTTTCTTCAACTTTCCACTTCTTCATCAGCCACAGTAAAATAAGATACACCATTTTTTCTGCTTTCCTTACATTTTGCATGATATATATATATAAAAAATCACATTATTCTTCACATTCTAAATTAAAAGAAGGAATGAGTTATCAGGCAGGTTTCTTTACTTGTGATTCATGTCTTGCTCTCAGGCTTGTGCATGCTGACACTCAGTATCAGTGCCTTAGAAACAGCCAAGGCATATGGTCCTAGTCCTTAGAGAAAGATTTTCTGTAATTTTGAAACATTATAAATATATGTAATTTAATTGCTCTGTTAAAAATACAGAGCAAGACATGCTAAAACAGTGTCAGCAAAGTACTGTTATTGCCCATTATCAGTGCTTATTCTCCATGGCTGCTTATTGTACCATATGCATACCAATATAAAAAAGCAACACCTTTGGAAAAAAAAACTTCTTTCTGCCTAGTAAGGTGTAATAATTTAGGGCATTTTATTCATTAAACATTTACATTTAAAACACAGCAGCTGAAGGATCTGCTTTTACTTTCTTGAGCTGAGCCACCCAAACTTTATTTAGCTTGCAGTTGTGTACATCACATTATGCTTTGGCCCATTTTAAGTTTGATCACATGCTCTTATGCTAGGGCAAGTAGACGAGTACTTGTATATTTGCTAAAGTTATAATTTAACATAACTGAGTACTAAAAAACTAGCAAGAGCTCTGTCTCCAGATCATTATTGGCATATGAATCAGTACCATTAAAAATGCATTGCTATGACAACTTAATTATAAGGAGAGAATTCATCAGATACAGAGCAAATCTACAGTTGAATGGAACTACTGCATCTTTCAAACTCCTCTGTGTTCAGAATTCTCATTTAATAAGGGGGAATTATATTGTAATCCTGTGTAACAAAAACTGAGAAAAGTAATGCAATACAGTCTGTAATATAAAGAAATAATAATCTTCACCGTATCTGGTACTAATAAAAATACACTAATGTTTCTAATAAATACCAGAGTGACTTTACTAATAGCACTTCACCTTTTCTATTTTAAAAATGGATTTCATTATTCAGTGGAAAATGTCATTCAGTAAACAAAAGAAAAAGAGACTTACTATGGCAATCTAAATTGAAGCATGCTAGACAATAGAAACAAACCAGCTCATCATGCAAATATAACGACTTTTAAAGACAGTAGAAGTTCACTGAAAAACTTTACATAGACATTTTCTACTCACTTAACAAACAGGATATATTTCAACTACTGCTTATTCTGAGTTTCTTGTATGTTATGATCTACTGCAGTTACTGAAAATAGCTTTGTAAAATTCACCAACCAGGGATTCTTTCTATATTATCACAGAATTCATAACTATTCTCATTCCTAGCTGTTTCAGTGTGCTCCGGCATCCAGTTGTCTACAGTATCTCATGAGACATATTTTGTTCTTTGGCTAGGGATGATGGCCTCTTCTCAGTCATGCATTTAGCCATTTCTGCAGTTTCAGCTGTTACAAATTAAAAACAAATAAAAAGAGAATGGAGAGAAATCTTTTCTGTTTTACCATTTTCAGACTGTGTACTTAGCATATATTTACAAAATAGTGGGGTCTTTTTAAAGAGATTGTTCCAGGTTTGGTTCATCTAAAGACATTGGAGTCCAATAAAGATGACAAAGCAGGAAAAAGTCTGCTCAGAATGGCTCTTTTGTAACAATTTCTGATTTGGACAGATGCAACCTTTCTTGTGAAATGGAATTAAGATAAGTCTTAACAGTTAAAAAGTGGAAACTGAATTCATATGCTTAAAAAATGCTAAATTGTGAACACAGTATTGTCCTGAAAGAGCGCAGCAGATGGAGTCTAGATAGGTAGCAAACTGGGAAACATCTACAAAGTTCTATAATACCACCTTAAAGTGTTTTTTTTTTTCAGTCAAGTTCTCAGTGTGAGGGTAGGTGAGGCTAGTGGCTGTCACTAGCAAATGGAGACACATTAATTTGTATGTGAGAGGTATTTTGGACTGTAAACGGTAGAAATATACTTCTATTTGAAAATGCCAGACCTTTCTTGTTCAGCCCTTGTAGTGCATTTAAAAACCATAACCTTTCAGACATCCACAAAGTAAATTAACAGTTCTGTTTTCTCTGAAGTAGACAGTATTAGTTATCTGTCAATATTTGGTATTTTAAAGATATGTCTTAATATTGCTTTTACTTTCTTAATACAAACAAGAAATGTCAATGGTAGCTTCATATGTAAACTGTGGGATGTGCTTGTCATACCCAGTAGACCTATTGGCAGAACCCATAACCTTGCCTGGCTTTTTCCTATTCTTTTGCTTGCTTCCCTGAGGAGATTTTTTTCCATTTATTGTTTATTTGCCTTCTCTGTGGTGAACGAAGCTCTTAGAGGACACTGTTACAGATTAGTAAGGATTTACATTGCCCCTGAGAATGCCAGCAGTTATAGTTCCTTTCGTTGCTTAACAATACAAAGGAAGGCAAATTTAAAAGACATTTCATACAGAAATCTCTTCTTTTGCACAGCATCTTCAAAGAGAAAGCTAATACTACCATGTGATTATAACTGCTGTCAAGGAAACATTTTGTTTTCTTACGAAGAAATATCTTTTCTTTAATCAAGTCTTACAGTACTAACTTCATATATTTTCTCAGAAAAGAACAGATGGAAAGGAATAAGAAAGAAAAGAAAAACATTTGAAGGAGTAAGATTTTTCCGTTGACACAAAAATTTCTGCTTTCTAACTAGAAAGTATAGACTTCTTTAGTCATAGTAAAATCGATGTAGGAACACTTTTGTCTCAGAGCCATTTCCCCAGTGAAAGACTATGGTAAATGTCCTTTGACATTGACATTGTACACACAGACTTTCAGTGATCATATCATAGTTTTTTTTCTTCATATAAAAATAGCAACCATAGCATACTGCTGTATTGAATCCAAGATATCCTGACCTAAATTAGTAATGTTCTGAGTGAACAGAGAAAGGTTGACAGATTTCAGTGATCATATAAAGGCAAAGGTACTTAAAGTAGCTAATTCACTATTATTTAAACTTCAGCTTGAGTGGCTTGCTGTCAGATACTGTGTCATGCACTTGTGACAGGACGAAAGAAAAATCTCTATGGAGTTATTTTTTTTCCTATGTACTCCACATCTAACACAAATAGAAAAAAAAAATAATCTGAGTTAGAGCTACTGTCTGGTAAATTTTACCTATTTATAATGTTAACAGTAGCAAAGCAAATATAAGTAACAACTACAAAATAGAGAGATAAAAATGCCTTGCAACTTTCAAAAATTAATTTCAACTTACCAAGTAACATAAAAAGTGGGTCTTTAAGACTTTCTGGAGCATTACACTTCCAAAAATATCTTTAGTTCAGTGTTGGATTTGAGCCTGCAGCATTGTGCATGTTACATTCAGAACATAGCTCTGATTCATCCTAATTTAAAAATTGTATTCAAATGGCATATGTTGTCTTAGGTAGTGTTCTTCAAGGAAAGTAGTTATGGCATGCATAATCCACATAGAGTATTATGTGTGCCACAGTCTCTTTCATTCTATTACTCCTAGACAATACAAGTATTTGTGTATTAGAGAAATTCTCTGGAAATCTGACTGTCAAGAGCAAAGTGACTTCTCAGTATGCCATAAAAGACCATGCCATTAAAGGCAGAAAATATAATGAAAGAGAACAGTGGGTGCTCGGATGATGGGTGCACTTGGATGATATTACACTGGAGACCAATCTGTGTCTGTGGATGACGTGCACGCTGAACTGTGTAGTTGCTTCTGAATACAAGTCCTGGACAATATTTTGGAAAGACAACACAACGAGAAAGCTTCAGTAATCTGTAAATGTCTTCAGCCTCAAAAAAGCTCACATTCCAGTACAAATAGTAACCTTTTTGTTCATCTTGGAGCTTTTTATGTGGTCTCAAGCTATTAGAGGACACATAATGCATCACATTTTTCAAGTATCTTTTATTAAGACATCCAGAGTTTCCTGAAACTAAAATGAAGATTAAAAAACCCAATATTTCTTGTTTTGTCTTAGTAGGGCAATTTTGTAGATGGATTTGTGTAAAGTTTTTTTGGAATGCAAACAGACTAGATTTCACTGGTAGTTTCTTGTCATAGTTCTTTCAGTGACCTCTTAGTAGAAATGAGAAGTTCATGAAGTAGTATAGAACAAGTTCCTCCAATGAAACAAAAAATGTTGTAACATTTTTCAAATTTATTCAAAGATTTGCCCCAAATTTTGTTGAAAATCATACTTCATCTGCAGTTCAGTCATAGCAATTGGAATAGTAAATATAATACATTATTTTTATAGAGCCCATGGTCCCATAGATCTGGGACTCTAATGAAACATTTGTGAGACACACTCACTCACCCCTCTTCTGGAAATTTAAAGCAAAATAGGTTGCCCACACTTCATAGTAGGAGCAGAAATTTAGAAATCATGGTGAAATCACACATTATAAGTCAACAAGACTGGCTGGAAACCAGTGACGAGTGGTGTCCCTCAGGGATAGGTGTTAGGACTAGTTTGTTCAACATCTTTGTCGCTGACATGGACAGTGGGATTGAGTGCGCCCTCAGCAATTTTGCCCATGACACCAAGCTCTGTGGTTCAGTGGATATGCTGGAGGGAAGGAATGCCATCCAGAGGGACCTTAACACGCTTGTGAGGTGGGCTGATGCCAACCTCATGTAGTTTAACCATGCCAAGTGCAAGGTCCTCCACCTGGGTCGGAGGAATCCCAGGCACAGCTACAGGTTGGGCAAAGAGGAGATTGAGAGCAGCCCTGCAGAGAAGGACTTGGGATTGGTGGGCAATGAAAAACTGAACACGAGCCGGCTTTGGTGAGTGCTCCATCCCTGGCAGTGTTCAAGGCCAGGTCAGATGAAGCCTTAGGTGACATGGTTTAGTGTGAGGTGTCCCTGCTTATGGCAGGGGGGTTGGAACTAGGTGATCTTAAGGTCCTTTCCAACCCTAACTATTCTATGATTCTATGATTCTAAGACTGTAAAAACTCCATAAAGATCATGATAGGTTAGTACCTAGAATTAGCACTGGTGTAATAAAGGAAGGCTGACCTTTTTAGTGTTAGGAAATGTTAGTCAATCATAACATAAATTTGTTTTTTCTCCAGTGTCTTTTTTTTTTTTTTTTTTACAACCTGTTACCTGTGTATTGTACATTCATTTTAAATGGTATATCACAGAAGTTAGTTTCTCAATCGTCTCACTTGCTCAGTGAGAATAACCTTCAAGATTCAGTAAAGTGTTCAAGATTAAATTAATTATATTATCTTGTCTCTCTTCAATGTGATAGGATGTTGTACTGGTAGGTTTTCAGTCCATAGTTCTGACCCATCCATATGAACCTCTTCAGTGACAAGTGGAAATTTAATCTCAGTCCTGAAAGCATTATAGATACCATGGCATCAGTTCAAATCCTTTATAACAAAACTACTTAGCCAGCAAAGCTATTTGCCTTTATCGAACTGTTACTTTTTTGTCCTAGGCATGTTTAAGTTGTATTAAGGGAAAATGCAGTTCCTGCCTACAGTATGTAGATTGGATTATGACATTTGGGTTTATCAAAATTAGCAACATTTACAGCTTTTTTTACAACTGGAATTATCCTATTGAATATCATACATTGAAAGTTTGCAGTTTTATCCTTCCAAAAATCGTGTAAAGTGCAATAATAGGTTATTTTATCACAAAAGAAAATATTGGAAACAAATATCTCGGTAGAGTTTCATGGTCAATGTAAACATAATTAGTCAGTGGATAGAAAAGCAACTGGCAATTGCAAAAAATTGCACAAGAATACAGGTTGTTCATTTATCTGCTTCAGTTCATTCAGCTCTGCCCTAGCAGGGCTGCTAAGTCATTTAGAAGTTCTGGTGATGTCAAGAATACCAAGTAGGACCAAACTCCAAGACTGTGTAGTGACAATGAAAGGTTTGCTTAGAAAACCCTACTGGTGTTCACAGTGAGGCTATGATAATCAAGAAAATGTGCTGAGAAATGTTTTAACTGGATTTTGAAACTTGATACTAAATAGATTATACAATGCCTGTAGCTCCTGAACATCATCAAAGTCTTCGTTCTGCTCCCTTTTATATGGCCAAATATTTCACATCTTCAGTTAGGAAGTGGTTTACTTTCAGCCAATGCTATTAAACAGTTACAGCATATTGATTTTGGGGAAAACGAAAACCAAAATAACCACCAACAAAACAAACAAAACAAAAAACCCTCAGTTCTGAGAAGCATATTTGAATGTTCATCAATTATCAGGTTGAACAAAAGAAAGTAAATGTGCTATTCATATTTCACAGAATATTTTTTAGTACCTTTCTCTCAAAGTATTTAATACAATTATAAGTAACCGTGAAAAGTGTTCATACTATGAAGACAGAAAAAAAAATTGTAAAGTTCAACATATTATTGTGTCTTTTTAACACAGCTTAAATGTGAAAAAGTTTATAAATTTTTATCTTGTAATCAAGTGAGAAAATGAAGTATAAATTATTTGAGTGCTGCAAAAGATTATTCCACTAGTGGGTAGTCCTCAAACTTAAGATGCTGGCAGATGATTACAAGGACAGTGTCTACGCATACAATGGCCAGAGTATTCCCCACTAAGTATTTTTTTCATGTTGTCAGGCTTGATAAATCCACATTAGTGCTGTAGCATGGAAGAACCCTTTTCGGGTACCTTTTTATGTCTACACAGCTTAAGTTCCAGGATCTCAGTTATCAATACTGACTCAGTACTAGTAAAGAAACAGAGTATTAGTAGAGAAACAGCCAACTAGTTAGACTTCCATCTTTAGAAGTGTAAGAGAAAGCTAAGCAACCATGTAAACATTGTCTGAATTCGCATGTTTTAATTAATCACTAGACTGAGGTTGTGTTTGTCAGCATGCAATGCACTATAATATGAAGCAGAATTGATCACTGCAAATCACTGCCCAGTGCTGAAACAAACCTGTTGTACAGCTGAAAATAATTGATGTAATCCATTTTCTTTTCCATTTCAACAGATGAGGAACGGGGGGAATGTGTGCCTGGTTACTTGTCTTGGAGAGTTTAGCATAAGAATGCATAGAAGTAGGAGCCACAGCAGTGAATGCAATAGAAAAACATTTCCTGGTGTTTCCTGTTACTGTTACTATTATCTCAGATCTTTAAAGATCTGGGATTTTGACAAAGAAATGAGCTAAAATTGAGAGATAGAGACTGAGTTTCAGAACCATAACTTAAAAATTGACTGTAAGCTTTAAAAGCCAGAAAACAACTACCCATACGCAGATGTTTGTATTTCACAGTATCCACTGAGTGCTGTCATCACTCTTAACTTCAGTGAGGAGGAGAACATATATACAAAATTTATATCTTGTCGTGTAATGCCAAAAACACTTTCAATAATTTTGAGGAATTACAATGTGTAACTGAATTACTTTAGACTGCAAGCTTGTTTATATTCTATTTATTTATGTTATTTCCTAAAATAATGGGTCAAAGCCGTTAAAGTAAATGTCGATGGGGATATACACTTAGACCAGTAAAAAAGATGTAGGCTTTCATGCTCAAGAATGTGCTTTCTTTGTTTAACTCTCCTGTGTAACAGAGCCTGGACCTCCGAGTGCCACAATAAATAGCAACAAATGTTGGATTAAGTTTTTGTCCTAAGTACCTTCTTCAAAGATACTTTGAGGCACGCTAGAATTATTACACTGAATTATAGAATTAATTAAAAGTAGGAGATCAGGAAGCCAAAGAGAGCAAACACCTGATTTGCAGCAGTGGTCTACTTACAATCCTTTAACTGTGCTTTAAAGATTGGAGGGATAAAAAAAGACTGAATCCATTTTGCCACCCATGTATCACAGGAAAAAAATCAACAAAACCCAACCTTCATGGCCCATGAAAATGATTGGCTAGAAGTTTTAAGTTAGAATCTGGATTATACTCATTTTTGTGACAGAAATCTAACAGTACCTTAAGTGCTAGCAATTTTACCTTTTTTACACATAAAACTGTAAGATTTAACACAGAGAATGAATGACAATGTCTGGAGTTTCCCAGCTCCTTTGTTGCTTTCTTCTAGTTTGAGATGAACTCATTCAATGGCTGATTACATCTCAGGTGACCTCTCTGAGCATTGTGTAGGACTATTTTATACAGCTAAATCTCTCCAGCAGGCCCAAGTGAAGGGCTTTGTACAAATTCTGCACCCAGGTCCATGCACCATATAGTTCAAAACCACCAGGATTTACCTGGATATACTAGGTAGTATATCATGTACACATATCCATGTACCTGCCAGAAGAAAAAAAATGCAACACGGTTTTACCAATGGGATTCTGAGTAACTGAAGAATATATGTTTGGTGTTAGAAGATGTTGCTAAGCAGACATCGGTTTAATCTTCAGGGAGGTAAGATCTGAATGCTGAACACTGGTTACTGGTACAAGGTAGAGCTGTCCAGTGAACATGACACTTGTCTTAAACTTCATAAAACTAAATTGAAAGGTTTCTGCTTCCTATAGACTTTAAGAAAACATTAAATAAATCACTCAGAGCGTATCCATCGGTGTTAGTATAACAAAGAAATACAGCATTTTGATTAACTCTTTTAGTAAGAAACAGCGCAGATTGCCAAGAAAATAGTTTACTTTTTTTTTTTTTCTTTTTTTTTTTTC